>CM031947.1:479238-621738 GCA_018749465.1 Paracanthobrama guichenoti | reverse complement strand
CAGTCTTTATACACCCCTGAAAACATAGCTATGTATATTATATTGCATTTCTGTCAATAGCGCCTCATAAATACTACACATTGCACCTTTAAATGTGAAGAAAACTGAATTTAAGATCTGCTTTTTATTATTTGCACACATACTCCTAAATATATTTTCACAGTTCACACATTTTAGTAGTAAATGCAAGTGAAATGCTCGCGCTGGAATGATTGTGAGGTGCGAGGGAAGCAGATGTGAAAGTGAGACAGGAAGGCGTGTTGTAGAGAGATGCCGGTCACTCACTGGGTCTGAGCGCGGGCAGAGAGCAGTGCTGGTCCAGCCAGGAGAGAGTGCTGCGACACAGGTCATCAACGCTGGCCGTGGACACCATACCGTTAAACGACTCGAACAGCGGCTCGATGATGATGCTGAACTACAGGAACGCCTTCAGTTCAGGAAAATATGAAGATGGACTTGCATTTTAACAGAGTTAATCCTGCTAACAGCACCAGAACAGACAGGCGAGACACTACAGGCAAAAACATTGTTTTTCCATGCACTGGTCAATTGTGAGATTATATATATACAAAACAAATTGTTCTGGATGTTGACTGTATTTTCCGATATTTTAACCTGGCTTTATCCAATGTTCAGATTACTGTTCTGGAAATGTATGCAATTGAGTGCATATTTAAATATAGATAAAGCATCATTTGCATTATTAAACATAACATTTCAGAAAACTTGTAATGAACAAAAATGTTAGTAATTCTTAATGACATCAATCAACAGTGATGGTTGTAACTGATTGCATGTAATCTGGATTACATAATTCCAATTTTTTTTTATTATATTACATTTTAAAATACTCGTAGATTATCAGGTTACAGTTACTTTTTTATTGATTACATGTTATTCTCACAACGTTTTGGTCAGCTGAACCTCTTTGACCTTATACATTTACTTGACGTAAGACTTGAGATTATAAATTAATAAATTATTTATGAATTAATAAGTAAGCAAATAATACGAAATAATAAAATTAAGTTCACTGTTCTCTGATGTCGTTAAAGGTCACATGACATCCAGGTAAACAAATAAAATGTTTTAATCTTTTTTAGTAAACCTTTTATTTTCATTGTTCTTATTTAAAATTGTAATTACTTAATAGCTTCTCATTAAACTCACAAACCATAGTCTGGGAAACTCTAATGAAATATAATAATTAATGTACTTCATGTTGTTGATAAAGAATGGAATATTTGTATTTTTATATCAATATGGTACTAGATCCATCATAAAAGTGCATCTATCCATCATAAAAGTGCATCTATCATCATAAAAGTGCATCCATCCATCATAAAAGTGCATCTATCCATCATAAAAGTGCATCTATCATCATAAAAGTGCATCCATCCATCATAAAAGTGCATCCATCCATCATAAAAGTGCATCTATCATCATAAAAGTGCATCCATCCATCATAAAAGTGCATCCATCCATCATAAAAGTGCATCTATCCATCATAAAAGTGCATCTATCATCATAAAAGTGCATCCATCCATCATAAAAGTGCATCCATCCATCATAAAAGTGCATCTATCCATCATAAAAGTGCATCTATCATCATAAAAGTGCATCCATCCATCATAAAAGTGCATCTATCCTATCCATCATAAAAGTGCACTGAAGATCCTATTCAAATCAATGTGATAAACACGTCAGGTCAAGTAATCTAAAAGTAATATTATATATCTAAAAAGATATCTAAAAAGTAGTCAGATTACATTACCTTAAATGTGTAATGTGTAATTTGGAATCTATAACCGATAATTTGTAAGTAATCTACCCAGAACTGTCAATCAACTGGGGAAGTCTATTGATATCTATTAGTTAATTTGTTACCCTATTCACCTGGGCTATCTTTAATCTTTAATCACCCAAAAATGAAAATTCTCTCATCATTTACTCACCTATGACTTTATATAATCATTATTAATTATTCTCTCTTGCTTGTGTGACAGTAGATTAGTAGCTAAAAATATTAGTATTTTTCATACACACACCTATTGGGTCCTATCATACACCGACACCAGGCGCGACGCCAGTGTGTTCTGCTAGTTTAATCCTAACGCAGTTCTCATGTTCACGTCCAGCTCCACGGTGTTTAAATATCAAATGCACTGGCGCATCTGTTCACCCATGGGCGTCTGGTCTGAACACCAGGTGTGTTCAGGAGCATTGTTGGCGTGTTGCTGTTGTGAGGAACTGAAAACCACTGACCATTGACCAACACAAACCTGCTCTAAAGTCAACAGCGCAGTATTTTTGTGTTATTTAAAGGGTGTGTAGCACAACAAGTGTACACTCTGATTATTACACACACAGGATCGCGCAGCAGCACACACACACACACACACACACACACACACACACACACACACACACACACACACACACACACACACACACTATTAAATATTAAAAATAAAAGGATTCCTCTCTGGAGAAGCATTCAGTCTTTCCGCTCACATGTAAATGACGAATCCGCCATGGCGCGAGCACAACTGGCTTTTAAAGGGAAAGGGAGATGAGACTCTGATTGGTTTATTGCTCGTTACGCCCAAAGCACACCCATGACTCATTAAGAGATGAGGGACAACCCTTTTGGATTATGCGCCGTGCATACGGACCGTATTTTCCGTCGTTAAACTAGCAAAAGTGGATTCGGACACGCCCTAAGTGCATCATGAGCTCAGATCGTTAAAATAGGGCCCTTTGTGTCAGAAGACATTGATTCATCCACTGGGGTCGCATGGATTACCGTCACGATCACTGCGTGTGGTTTTTCAGGAGTCAACCGAGCGGCAGCCATTCCTTCACAGTAGATTCCCTAAAAATCTTTGTGTTTATCTGAAGAACATAAGGAGGAAGTCATGAGGAAGAGTAAATTATGAGAGAATTTTCATTTTTGGGTGAATTATCCCTAGTCTTTGTTTCAAATTAGGAAGAGACACAAAGCTTTGTAGGATACAATCCAGAACTTCCAGTTCTGTAGCGTCTGAGCCCTCACGTACTCTCTGAACTTCTCTCTCATGTGGTCGAATCGCTGTCGTGTTATTGGGACGCCGGTCGCAGGAAGCTGCTGCTGACACACACTACATACAAAGAGGTCAAATACAATCACACGTTAACAGGGTTTCTGCAGGATTTGAGAAGGTACATCTAAGACATTTAAGAAAATGTAAGGAATAAACTGAAGGGAACATAAACAAAATTTGACATTGGATTCTGTAATTCAGTCCACATTTTCTGCATCACAGAAATCATAGGGCCCTAATATAATGCCATGATATTGAATTTAAGACTTTCTAATCAAATTTAAGACATTTTTAACTCTTTCCCCGCCAAACACAGAATTTTCTGGTTTTCCGTGTTTTGACACAGTTATACGTTAGGAGGAGCTATTACGCATCTGAATGAGTACAGAATCTCCTGATCAAAACACAGCCGAAGAAGAAGCAAAAAAACAAGCGATCGTATCAAGCGTCCCTCTTGAAGCCAATACTGAAGTGATTTAACCTGCAGTTCATCGACTGGCCACTAGAGACCGGCTCCAGAAGGGAGCAGAATCTCATTGAGCTCCATGTTAAAATGCCCAACTTTACAGCAGAAAAACACGTTTACAGCCTGGGACAAACTGTGGTTTTGGTCTATACGGCTAATTTTGCCCTTCATGACAACTGTGAGGGGGGTGAATGTTTTTATAAACTCTTAACGCATTATACTCCATCACGTCTATTGCGGTCTCAAAACTCTGGCCAGTTGATAATCAAAATCAACTGCAGGCGGTCGATCCTTTTCCTATTTAGCGCCTAAACTCTGGAAGCTCTTCCTAGCATTGTTCGGGAAGCAGACACACTCTGTCAGTTTAAATCTAGACTAAAAACGCATCTCTTTACTATGGCTTACACATAAAACATTATCAATCTCTATTATTCAAATCAGTAAATGATTGTTAGGCTGCATTAACTAGGTCATCCGGAACCGGGAACACTTCCCATAACACCTGATGTACTCGTTACATCATAAGAAGAATGGCATCTACGCTAATGTTAGTCTCTCTGTTTATCCCGAGGTTTACTGCAGTCAGCCGGATCCGGGCCGTATCCAGATCAGATGGTGGACCTGCGCCTGGACATGACCAACGCATCCCTGAAATGTCTGCAGAGAGCGTGTCAAATAAACTCCCCCTGTAAATGCCACATCAACACAACATCCTCATTAAACCCGTCCCCAGCGTCACGACTCCAATCTTTCAAATAATCTTACGAATATCTATTTGCCTAATATGAATTAAGACCTGCAATGTTGCCAGAATTATAATCATACACTGTTTGTTCGTCGGCCAGAGGAGAACTGGCACCCCGACTGAGCCTGGTTTCTCCCAAGGTTTTTTTCTCCATTCTGACCCTGAAGGAGTTTTGATTCCTTGCCACCGTTGCCTCTGGCTTTTGGCTTGCTCAGTTGGGGACTCCTAAATCTCATCTATGTTCCCGATCTGCCCGCATTGACACTATATGATACTGAAATTAACTGGATAACATCACCGTTTCACCAGAACGGCTGTACAAATTCTGTTGCATTATTTTCCTGTTAACAATGTGAAGCTGCGTTGAAACAATTGGACTTGTTAAAAGTGCTGTATAAATAAAGGTGATTTGACTATAACTCATTCGTTTACATTATATAAAGCCTTAAAGTTCTGCATAATTAAGGGCGTGGCCACTTTGAGTGACAGGTGGATTGCCGTTTGTCTGCTGTCTGTTAGTCATCATGTCACCTCAGCTCCGCCCACGTCCCGCCTCTTTGCCCATTGTCAGTTATCAGGGAGTGACGTGCGATGACGCGCTGCCAAGATGGCGACGGCCAGCTCGACCCTACTTTATGCTTCAGAACTGCTCTTCAGAATCCTATGGGTGACGTCACGGACATCATGTCCATATTTTTTTACAGTCTATGGATCGTATGTAAGCATATGCATATGTAAAATAATGCGATCATCAACATTAAACAGCATATAAATCAAAACTGCCTAATGTTACTGAATGAAATGTCGACCCAGGGCGAGCTACAGGACTGTGCAAGCATTAGGGGTGTTGATGGACTCGATCTAGTCCATCTGTGTTTGATGATCGCTCTGAATCTGAAGTCTGAAGGATGAAGTCTTTGACACAAACGTGATTTTCTCAGCTTTTTGTTCAAAATGTTGCTTTTTTTCTGAAACTTACCCACATACAAGTGTTGATAAAAAAGGAATGCATGAAGCATGAATAAAAGCAGAGGGTCTGCTCTTTCTTTTGAAACATTGCATGCTCAGATATTCATACAACAAAATATTCTATGGGCCATTACATTTTTGTGAAAATGATCAAAAACCCTGCCGGTGGCTGGCAACTTTTTTTTTTTTTTTTTTTTTTTAATGCTGGCGAGGAAAGAGTTAAGTCCTTAAAATGTGGAAGGTCAAATTAAGACTTTTTATAAGACCCGCGGAAACCCTAATTAATGTTAAAGTCTCTCACAAACGCTGCTGAAGCACACTCACTTGATGGCAGAGTTGAGCACCAGGATCTCGTCTCTCAGTCTCTGGGCCTCTTCATGGAGCTGAGCTCTCTCCTGCTGCATCTTACTGATGTACTCGGCTGTCTTCTGCAGTGTGGTGGCCTTACTGATCTGAGAATGACAGGAACGAGAGTACGGAGCGTTAGGGTGAGGTGGAGGAAGATAGCAAACCCTGACTGTATTAGTCTCAGTATGTGTTCAGTGTTAGTGAAGCTGAAGGTTACAAACAGCATCAGTCTGAAGTCTCATAATAAGTCTCTCTGAAGCAACTTCTGCATGCTTTTAATAAGTACTTAAAGGGATAGTTCACCCAAAAATGAAAATGTGATGTTTATCTGCTTACCCCCAGGGCATCCAAGATAAGGTGACTTTGTTTCTTCAGTAGAACACAAATGAAGATTTTTAACTCCAAACGATGCGGTCTGTCAGTCGTATAATGCATGTCAGTGGTCACAGATGAGAGTATGAGAGTAAAAAAAACATACACATACTAATCTATATTAAACCCTGCGGCTCGTGACAACACATTGATGTCTTAAGACACAAAACAATCGGTTTGTGCAAGAAACCGAACTGCATTTATATAATTTTTACCTCAAATACACCACTATGTCCAACATCCATCAGTGGGTACATCATGTGTACATTTGACCTTACCCACCGGAAGTGATGGCGCGCTGGCGGCTGCTGGACATAGATCGCATTCGAGGTAAAATAAATTATATAAATACTGTTCGGTTTCTCACACAAATGATCGTTTCATGTCTTAAGACATCAATGTGTCGTCACGAGCCGCAGGGTTTAATATAGATTAGTATGTGTGTTTTTTACTCTCATAGCTCTCATACTTTCATCTGTAACCATTCACATGCATTATACAACTGGCAGACCGCAACGGTTGGAGTTAAAAATCTTCATTTGTGTTCTACTGAAGAAACAAAGTCACCTATATCTTGGATGCCCAGGGGGTAAGCAGATAAACATCACATTTTAATTTTTGGGTGAACTATCCCTTTAAGAAAATAATATACTTTAATAGAATAATACACTTAAAGGGACAGTTCACCCAAATATGAAAATTAGCCCATGATTTACTCACCGTCAAGCCATCCTAGGTGTATATGAGTATTCAGACGAATACAACTGGATATATTAAATAATGCCCTGGCTCTTCCAAGCTTTAAAATGGCAATGAATGGAGGATTTGATTTTGAAGCTCAAAAAAGTGCATCCATCCAGGCCCGTCTGTCGGGAACTAGTTATTTTATTTAGTTCATAAAATTTTAAATATGGATATTTTTCTTACCCACACGCATCACTTCACTTCAGAGTGCCTTTATTAACCTCCTCGAAGCCATGTGGAGCACTTTTATAATGGATAAATGCACTTTTATGATGGATGGATGCACTTTTATAATGGATGGATGCACTTTCATGATGGATGGATGCACTTTTATGATGGATGGATGCACTTTTATGATGGATGGATGGATGCACTTTCATGATGGATGGATGCACTTTTATGATGGATGGATGCACTTTTATGATGGATGGATGGATGCACTTTTATGATGGATGGATGGATGCACTTTCATGATGGATGGATGCACTTTCATGATGGATACATACACTTTTATGATGGATGGATGCACTTTTATGATGGATGGATGCACTTTTATGATGGATGGATGGATGCACTTTTATGATGGATAGATGGACTTTTATGATGGATGGATGCACTTTTATGATGGATGGATGGATGGATGCACTTTTATGATGGATAGATGGACTTTTATGATGGATGGATGCACTTTCATGATGGATAGATGCACTTTTATGATGGATGGATGCACTTTTATGATGGATAGATGCACTTTTATGATGGATGGATGCACTTTCATGATGGATGGATGCACTTTTATGATGATAGATGCTCTTTTATGATGATAGATGCTCTTTTATGATGGATAGATGCACTTTTATGATGGATAGATTTTTATGATGCACTTTTATGATGCATGGATGCACTTTTATGATGGATGGATGCACTTTCATGATGGATAGATGCACTTTCATGATGGATAGATGCACTTTTATGATGGATGGATGCACTTTTATGATGGATAGATGCACTTTTATGATGCATGGATGCACTTTTATGATGGATGGAGGCACTTTTATGATGGATGGATGGATGCACTTTTATGATGGATGGATGGATGCACTTTTATGATGGATGGATGCACTTTTATGATGGATAGATGCACTTTTATGATGCATGGATGCACTTTTATGATGGACGGAGGCACTTTTATGATGGATGGATGCACTTTTATGATGGATGGATGGATGGATGCACTTTTATGATGGATAGATGCACTTTTATGATGGATGGATGGATGCACTTTTATGATGGATGGATGCACTTTTATGATGGATGGATGGATGGATGCACTTTTATGATGGATAGATGCACTTTTATGATGGATGGATGGATGCACTTTTATGATGGATAGATGCCCTTTTATGATGGATGGATGCACTTTTATGATGGATAGATGCACTTTTATGACGATAAATGCACTTTCATGATAGATAGATGCACTTTTATGATGGATGGATGGATGCACTTTTATGATGGATGGATGGATGCACTTTCATGATGGACGGATAGATGCACTTTTATGATGGATGGATGCACTTTTATGATGGATGGATGGATGGATGCACTTTTATGATGGATGGATGGATGGATGCACTTTTATGATGGATGGATGCACTTTCATGATGGACGGATGCACTTATGATGATAGATGCACTTTTATGATGGATGGATGGATGGATGCACTTTTATGATGGATGGATGCTCTTTTATGATGATAGATGCACGTTTATGATGGATGGATGCACTTTCATGATGGATGGATGCACTTTTATGATGGACGGATGGATGCACTTTTATGATGGATAGATGCACTTTTATGATGGACGGATGGATACACTTTTATGATGGATGGATGCACTTTTATGATGGATGGATGGATGCACTTTTATGATGGATGGACGGATGCACTTTTATGATGATAGATGCACTTTTATGATGGATAGGATAGATGCACTTTTATGATGGATGGATGCACTTTTATGATGGATAGATGCACTTTTATGATGGATGGATGGATGGATGCACTTTTATGATGGATAGATACACTTTTATGATGATAGATGCACTTTTATGATGGATGGATGCACTTTTATGATGATAGATGCACTTTTATGATGGATGGATGCACTTTTATGATTAGATATGATGGATGGATGATGCTTTTATGATGGATGGATGCACGTTTATGATGGATGGATGCACTTTTATGATGATAGATGCACTTTTATGATGACAGATGCACTTTTATGTTGGATGGATGCACTTTTATAATGGATGGATGCGGATGCACAGCGCGGCATTGCACGTTAGGCTCGTAGAGAGAGCTTTATTCAGGCTATTCAAATTCTGATTTTGGCCGCCTCTAAAATGCATTAAACCATAGATATTAGGCTGCCTAACGGTGCGTTCACACCAGACGTGAATGAAGCGTTAAGTGCAAGCGATTTACATGTTAAGTTAATTAACCAATCAGGAGCTTGCTCTAGTAGTGACAACAATGAGGGCAAAATCATATGTGGACACCCGGAGCTGTACGGTACATCTCCGTAGTTTATAGAAACAGGAATAAAAAGGATCTTGCTTGGAAGAAAGTGAGTGAAGAGGTCGGACAATCTGGTAAGTTGTAAAAAACGCTCTTTACTTAATTTGAGCGATACATAGGGTGATTTCAGGGTGATTGGGACACTTTTTTGCCATTGAGATGACCATTGAACCCTGAATCCACCCTATTGAGACAAGCTAGCTAAAGCCGGCAAATTGAGCTTATTCACCGTGTTTTAAAACAATCCATGTCAGCCATTTCACAACGAGATGAGCCGCCTGGCAGAAGCCCCTTTCATGACGTGAATTCGCATCTGTTGTGAAGTGAACGTCACCCGCGAATGACGTCGCGTAAACTCAAAATGTTCAAGAGTCCAATGACACGCGAATAGCGCGCTTTATTCGTGCAAGCCGCGTCTGGTGTGAACGCACAGTAAGGAGTTCAAGTAAATAGGCCACACTAGAAATCTGCGCTCATTGAAGGATGTGCATTTATTGCATGTATGGAGAAAGCATGGACGCCTGCATGTCATCTGACGGTACACACAAAAGGTTTTTTATTTAACACTATAAAGTTAAATAACCATATAGCCTAACTATTACACACCTTTCAGAGTGACTCAGTGCCGCAGAACGAGTAAAGCCTATAGCCATTTTAAACGTTTTTAAATCTGAAAACTGCAAAAAGCAACAAAATAGTCGTAGTACGTAGTACGATTTTTTTTGTTCTCAAATATCCACATAAACAACAAATTGTTCGTCACTATAGCAACAGTAGACCCCCGTTAATATACCCCCCGGGCCTCGCACATCACGTTCGCACAGGGCCTCGCACCCCCCTTGCGACGGGCCTGGATGGATGCACTTTTTTGGGCTTCAAAATCAAATCCTCCATTCACTGCCATTATAAAGCTTGGAAGAGCCAGGGCATTTTTTAAATATAACTCCGATTGTGCTCGTCTGAAAGAAGAAAGTCATACACACCTAGGATGACTTGAGGGAGAGTAAATCATGGGGTCATTTTCATTTTTGGGTGAACTGTCCCCTTAAGTGCGAACTGAATGTTTTCTGAAACTTAAAGGGATAGTTCACCCTATAATGAAAATGAAGTCATAATTTACTCACCCTAATGTTCTAAGATTAATGTCCTGCTTTCTTTTTTGGACCACAAAAGGAGAATTTTTTTTATTTCTCCTTTTGGTTGTCCATAAATGAAAGGAAGTACAGCATTAGAACAACACCAGGGTCCGTAAATGATCACATAATTATCATTTTAGGGTGAACTATCCCTTTAATTGGTTGTTATTTACCTTTTTTTTTTTTGTTGTTGTACTTTTCTTCACATAAGCACACTTCTTTTTCACAAGAGACTGATGTAGTCACTGAGATGAGTTACCTTTATACTGGGCTGTGAGCTGAGAGTGGTCACCAGACTGTGAAGCGTGTCAAAGCCGAGCTTGATGTTGAACCGCCTCTTCTGCTCGGCAGAAATGTGTGTGATCCGTCGTGTGTCTGTCTGTGAAACAACACGACATGAGAAACACAACATAAACCGTGTGGTTATTAAACAAACATGTGCAGTGGTTTTTACTCTTGTGGACTCCATCTTGGCTTGTCCAGGTAACTCCTCTGGGTTTCTCTCCGGTGGATTTGTAGGTGACGTCTGCCCCACGTTTCCTGAAAAAGTAACTATAAATACACATTTATATGGATGCTTATTTCTGCCACAGAACAAAATTTGTCTTAAGTCTTAAAATCTGTGATACTGAACGGCTGTAGTGTGACACGAATCAACACACCTGTTAAACTGGTCCTGTCACTCGCATGCATTTGGACCGGGGAAAGCTTTTCCGTTTTGGGGATGAGAAGTGGCGTTTGTTGCGTGAGCAGAGAGGAAATGGTGTTTCCCTGCGAGGTGCCGCCATGGCCTGACACATGTAACGGTGACAGCGGTGCGATCGCAGTAGAGGCCCAGGGGGGATTGTGGGAAATCTGTGATCCTCCACGACTGCTGCTTTTTGGCTGTTATTGAGGGAAAATGCACTCTTATCACCCAAGATATGAAGAGTAATGTGGATGACATCATGTTTTTGGTTATTCATTATTTATGTTTGCATGTTCAATATTCAAAAGAAAGACGTTTTTTGAGCGTACTGGAGTGTACACTAAAAGTCAATGTTGTAACATTTTTGAAAGAAGTCTCGTCTGCTCACCAAGGCTGCATTTATTTGATTTAAAAAACAGTAAAAACAATAATATCAGCAAATCAGGCATAACATTATGACCTAATATTGTGTTGGTGACCCATCGAGGCATGGACTCCACTAGACCCCTGAAGGTGTGCTGTGGTATCTGGCACCAATATGTTAGCAGCAGATCCTTTAAGTCCTGTAAGTTGCGAGGTGGGGCCTCCATGGATCGGACTTGTTTGTTCAGCACATCCCACAGATGCTCGATTGGATTGAGATCTGGGGAATTCGGACGCCAAGTCAACACCTCAAACTCGTTCTCAACCATTCCTGAAGCATTTGTGCTTTGTGACAGGAGCATTATCCTGCTGGAAGAGCCACAGCCACCAGGGAATACCGTTTCCATGAAAGGCTGTACATGGTCTGCAACAATGCTTAGGTAGGTGGTACGTGTCAAAGTAACATCCACATGGATGGCAGGACCCAAGGTTTCCCAGCAGAACATTGCCCAAAGCATCACACTGCCTCCGCCGGCTCGCCTTCTTCCCACAGTGTATCCTGGTGCCGTGTGTTCCCCAGGGAAGCCACGCACACGCACCCGGCCATCCACGTGATGTAAAAGAATACGTGATTCATCAGACCAGGCCACCTTCTTCCATTGCTCTGTGGTCCAGTTCTGATGCTCACGTGCCACTGTTGGTGCTTTCGGCGGTGGACAGGGGTCAGCATGGGCACCCTGACTGGTCAGCGGCTATGCCGCCCCATACGCAACAAACTGAGATGCTCTGTGTATTCTGACACCTTTCTATCAGAACCAGCATTAACTTCTTGAGCAGTTTGAGCTCCAGTAGCTCGTCTGTTTGATCGGACCACACGGGCCAGCCTTCGCTCCCCACGTGCATCAATGAGCCTTGGCCGCCCATGACCCTGTGTCCGGTTCTCCACTGTTCCTTCCTTGGAGCACTTTTGATAGATCCTGACCACTGCAGACCGGGAACACCCCACAAGAGCTGCAGTTCTGGAGATGCTCTGACCCAGTCGTCTAGCCATCTAGTCGCTTGTGATGCAAAGCTAAATTTTCTGCATCGTTCCTCCACTCTCTAGTCTAAATGTCTGTCAGTGTGGTTGTATTATTGTGCTGTAAACATTTCATTCTGCTATCAGAAGAGCTTACCGGAGAGATGGGTGATGTTGGTCTGTGGCCTTTTAACCCCGTTGAAGGAGCGTCAAAACTCAATGATGTTTTTCCTAGAGAGAAGGAATTAAAAAAAATTCCAGGTTAAAATAAAATGTAATTATATCTACAGCATCTGTGACATGCTGTTAGACTACAAAAATATAATTTAGACACATCCATCAGTTTATAAAAACAAACAAAAATACACTTGCAATAGAAGTCTCAAAATTATACATGTTAAAAACAATAGTGTTATTTTAGTATTATTTAAATATGATGAATTTTTATTTTTTTATTTCTTGTTTTAGCTTTAGTAATTTTAAGTAATTCAACCGAAACGTATTTTATTATGTATATTAGTTAAATTAGTTAAAAATAGCGACACTGGTAAATATGAGCTTCAATTGTTTTGCACATGGGAAATTCTTTTAAACGTTCAGATCACTAACAACAAACTGAAGAAGCCAAGTAGGAAAAATGACAGATGAATCAAACATCTACATACGCTCTTGAGATCTGGAAGAGAGCAGATTGGCCAGGCAGCTCGTCTGAGTGGGCGGAGTTGTAGATGAAGTCATCGCCCTGGGAACCAATTGGGCTCCTCCTGTCTTTTGTTTGTGCTTGCCCCTGCCAGTAGCCACGCCCACCTGCTGTGGCACAGAGAAGCAGTGAGAGAGGGCAGCCGAGGGCAGAGACGGGGTTGCAGTCATGGGCTGGTAGCTCAAAGACATGCAGGTGGCAGGTGGAAACATCTCAGCAACGCTGGAGTATCCGTGCCCATGCTGGGCTTCCGATGGAAGGGTGGTCATGGCAGAGCCGGTGTGGGTGATAACTGTGGACGTGGCTGGCGTGCAGGTCCGTGATTGGCTGGATGAATATCTGTGTCTGAGGCAGGTTGGTGGGTAAGGACTTTCCTGAGCAATCGCACCGGGCATCTCAGTGTTTGTCATGCCCGGTGCGTGACCGCTGAACGACGTCTGCTGACTGTACGGGGCCATGCCAGACGAGAGGTTCAGAGAGTGATGGAAGTCACCCATGTATTCTGTGTGACCTTTGAACTTGGGATCTGAGGTTTCAGCACTGGGGTTGAAGGTCATGTCGGGGTTTATGGTCTGCCGAGGATAACTGGGTCCAGGCAGGTTTACAGATGAGGAAGGCTGGGATAAGTTTCCAGCTGAGAGAGGAGGCTAAAAATGAAAACAAACAAAAGTGAAATTATTCGACAAAGTTTGTCTTATAAATTTGGGGAAATGTTTAATAATTAAATTTATGTAACATCTCATGAGATAAATAGTTCAAAGCATGGTACACATTTCAAGATCAACATTTTTAAAATGAATAAATAAATGTAATACAGTTATTTATTTATTTATTTATTTCCTTTTTAAATTTAATTTGTTTTTAATTGTTTTAAACATAAATGTTGAAATTTATGCTTATATTTTGACATGGTTATAATATAATATAATATAATATAATATAATATAATATAATATAATTAATATAATTAATATAATATATATATACACATATACACACTAGCGGTCAAAAGTTTTAGAACGGTAAGATTTTTAATGTTTTTAAAGAAGTCTCTTCTGCTCACCAAGGCTGCATTTATTTGATTCAAAATACAGAAAAACAGTATTATTTTGAATTATTTTTACAATTACATTTTTTTCTATTTGAATATATTTTAAAATTTCAGCATCATTACTCCATCATCAGAGTCACATGATCCTTCAGAAATCACTCTGATATGATGATGTGCTGCCAGAAACATTTATGATTATTATCAGTGTTGAAAACAGTTGTGTACAATTTCTTTTCAGGATTATTTCATGAATAGAAAGTTCAAAAGAACAGCATTTATCTGAAATATAAAGCCTTTGCAACATTATAAACGTCTATACTGTCACTTGATCAATTTAATGCATCCTTGCTGAATAAATTTATTAATTTCTTGAAGTTCTTTCCCAAAAAATAAATAAATAAAAATTCTGACCCAAAACCTTTGAACGGTATAGTACAATGTTACAAAAGATTCTATTTCAGATAAATACTGTTCTTTTGAACTTTATATTCATCAAAGAATCCTAAAAAATGCTTTACACAACTGTTTTCAACACTGATAGTAATCATAAATGTTTTCTTGAGCAGCACATCATCATATCAGAGTGATTTCTGAAGGATCATGTGACGCTGGACACTGGGATAGTGATGCTCAAAATTGAGCGTTGCCATCACAGGAATAAATGACATTTTAAAATATATTCAAATAGAAAACAGTTTATTTCAATAATATTTCACAATATTAAAGCTTTTTTTAAATTTTTAATAACATAAATGTTATTAAAAATTAACATTGCTTGGTGAGCAGAAGAGACTTCTTTAAAAACATTTTAAAAATCTTACCGTTCTAAAACTTTTGATCGCTAGTGTATGTATATATATATTTACACACACATATATACACACACAATTTTTATATCTTAATTATTTTATTTTTATTTTTTTATGTTGAAATGTGTACCACTCTTTTACTAATTATATATATTATATATATAGTGGATTGCACATAATTTAAAGTGCGGCACATAAAGCAGCCTAATCATCGCTAAATTGAGCTCTTTTTCGCTGCTTAAACAGTCAAACACACACAAAATATGTTCGTGCCGGTCTTGGCGAGTATTCATGTGAACACATTTTAAGTGAACATAAACAGCTGAGAAAGAAAACACATGTGTATCAGTATATTGGATCCGTGTGTCAGGTCTTAAAGTGACAGTAGCCTAATAATTCAAAATACAGAATGCTGCAACATTATGAGATAATATTAAAAATATCTATATGGCAGTTTTCCCCATGGTATCAATGTCAAAATTGTGGTCTTACACAAGACCATTGACTACTGTTTTTTTTAAATCTGAATCAGTGTGGTACCTGTGTTAGCAGAGAGCCTGTGTGTATCATCTGACTGGTGACCTCAGAGGAAGGAGTTGAAGGAAACGCCGCACTGGATGAACTCTCAAAGAAGCTGCAGTCTGAATAACCCACGTGCTCCGTCGGCTGGCCACGGAAACTCATGAAAATATCTAGAAAGCAATGAGCATAAGGTTAATTCTGACTGTCCCCTAAAACAAGCTTCACCACTACTTTTGCATATACTTAGGCCTAATGATCTGAACCACTACTGCATAGCAATGAGCTAAATACAAAACAAATCGCAAGCAAGACACATTTTCTTCAGAAATATCCACCTGAAAATGGCAACAATAAGCTGAACCAACTACTCTAAAGTCTCCACAACACAACAAAGTGTCCATGCAACATGGTTTGGTCTCACACAGTATATAAACTATTCCCCTAGACCTGCCAAACCCACATGCAACCAATCACAATACCTGATGGGAAAGGTATTTTCCACCTTGGATAATGTGGCCATTCAATACCAGACCTTAGTTTCTCACACGGTCACAACTGGGCCACATGCACACTGCAACCAGTCTTCAGTCTGTGTTGATATCTGTGAGAAACCTGGCAGTGCCACAATGAGTGACGGACAGACAGCATGACCATGCCTCGTGACTGAGTCCTGCCAGCTGACCACAGCAGACACTGCCAGGGGCATGACAGTCATATGCGGGCACACACACACAACTGCTGAAGTCCATTAGAGGCAATGACATCACTTTCTCGTTGGAACATGCACCCTCAGCTGGACTGAGTGGCAGAAGAGCTGCTTCATGGCTGGATTTAATAGGGGAAACTGGGAAAACGCGACTTTCCACAAGGTTCAGGAGTGTGTTTATGGGAATTCTTGACCATTCTTCTAGAAGCGCATTTGTGAGGTCAGGCACTGATGCTGGACGAGAAGGCCTGGCTCGCAGTCTCCGCTCTAATTCATCCCAAAGGTGTTCTATCGGGATGAGGTCAGGACTCTGTGCAGGCCAGTCAAGTTCCTCCACACCAAACTCGCTCATCCATGTCTTTATGGGCCGACGCTTTGTGCACTGGAGCGCAGTCATGTTGGGACAGGAAGGGGCCGTCCCTAAACTGTTCCCACAAAGTTGGGAGCATGAAATTGTCCAAAATGTCTTGGTATGCTGAAGCATTAAGATTTCCTTTCACTGGAACTAAGGGGCCAAGCCCAACCCCTGAAAAACAACCCCACCCCATAATCCCCCCCCCACCTAACTTTACACTTGGCACAATGCAGTCAGTGCACAATGCACTGTTCTTGAGCTCATCTGAAGGCCACAGAAGTTTGGAGGTCTGGAGCTATTGACTCTGCAGAAAGTTGGTGACTTCTGCACACTGTGACCCTCAGCATGCGCTGACCCCGCTCTGTGATTTTACGTGGCCTATCACTTCGTGGCTGAGTTGCTGTTGTTCCCAATTGCTTCAACTTTGTTATAATCCTGCTAACAGTTGAGCGTGGAATATTTACTAGTGAGGAAATTTCAGGAATGGACTTATTGCACAGGTGAATTGCAGCGATCCTTTGCTTCTCTTTTCTGTAGCTTACGGCAGGCTGTAAAAATATACCTCAGATTTCTTGTCAAATCTATTTGTACAGTCAATCTCAAAGCTCTTTCCTGTTTTAGATGTGTTTTATGCTGTAAACCAATGCTGCCGCTCAGTCTTTTTGCCACTCGGTGGGCGTAACTGCAGTCACATGATCGCAGTCGCAGTGACGTCATGTGCATACCCTCTATTGTGATTTTATACAACAGCCCAACAAACAAAAAGTTCATATTGTAAGTTTAGACACAATATTGCCCAGTTTTCCCCAATGAAAATAGTTCCAAACAAAGCCGCAACAGAACCATTGTGTGTCTCTGAGTAACACACAGTGATGTTATGTTCCATTTTTTTTATTAATCAATGATTCAATTATTTATTTATATGGAGTCACTTGCTTTGCTCCTGGATGAACCAGCATTTGAACAAATCGCTTAAGCGAATGATTCAACGACTCACTCATTAAGACTTGGTAAAATTTGTTTTTAGTTTCCTATTTAAAAGTTGTTGTTTTTTTTATCATTTAATATTTCAATACTCAAAATGTTATTTTTAAATCATTAATCCCATAGCATTAAAACACACTCAGCAGAATATCGTCTAATTATTGTTAGCGACAAAATGTGTTTATTTTGAGCAACTGTCTTGACAGCACATTAGGGCTGTGCAACGTCACAATCGCAATTAAATTAGCATATGAGCACATGCAATTTCCAAAATCACAAAAGGATGCAATTTAAAGTCATTATTTAACATTCTCATCTGTGTGCAAAAGATGAAGGTCAATCAGAACAATTCCTTCTGATGTTTAAACTGCATTAAAAGTAATTACATCTGCCAAAATTGCAATTAAAATCGCAATCACAAAAATCGGTCATCCCTACTGTCCATTATCCCATATAGTGTAGTGTACTCTTTATACTGACATAAGATAAATTCATACATGAATGAAGGGAACTGAATGCAGTTGCCCTTAAGTAAACTCATCCCTCCTATTCAGGGCTGATCACATCCTGCCTCACTTCCACTCTTCAGTCATTGACTCTTTCACCTCTAAATGACCCTGTCACAGATGAGGAAATCCCAGCAGCCCACAAGAGGTTAAACTCATGCATTGTTCCCTAGACGCCTGAAAGTGAAGCACAGACGTCGCTGTGGATCACTAAAGCTTGCACAACTCTTGAACTTCCCTATATAAGTTATCCAATAGTACTCATACATTTCTACAACAAATCTGTAATTGTTTGTTTTTTGCATTTTTGCAAAATTTTGTTGCATTTCTAATTAATACAAATTATTTTAATTAGTTACGGAGCCCCTAACGGGACATGATGAAGGAAAAAATATGGGATGGGATGGGAGAAAAAATATTTTTTCTTTATTATTTTATTGTCTTTTACAAAGAACACAAAAGTTTCTTGTGGAAGCGCAAAAGCATTGAAATATATTTTTCCCATCACCACGTCCCTTTAGGGGATGCTTACTTTATTTATTATATAGGTTTATAAATATTAAAATCACTGAATATTTTAAAAATCATAAAAAAATATTATATATGATATATTTAATTACGAGTTACTATATTCAGTTTATATTTGATTCTATTTTTATTAACATTCAAACGACAGATAAAATGTATTGTTTATAAATATAAATTAATTTAATAATATAAAAAATATTGAGTTATTTAATTACATAGTTTTACATATGTTTATAAATATGAATAAATTCATTAATATTAAAAATTATTTTAAAAATGTATTACCAAAAACATATTATATGATATTATAATTAGGCCTATATGATTGATATGATATGATATGATATGATATGTGATTGAGATATGATATGATATCTATGACATATGATTGATATATGATATGATATATGATTGATATATGATATGATATATGATTGATATATGATATGATATATGATATGATATATGATTGATATATGATATGATATATTATTGATATATGATATGATATATGATATGATATGATATAAGATATATCTATGATATGATATATGATATGATATATGATTGATATATGATATGATAAAAGATACATCTATGATATGATATATGATATATGATATATTTATGATATGATATATATGATATATGATTGATATATGATATGATATATGATTGATATATGATATGATATATGATTGATATATGATTGATATATGATATGATATATGATTGATATATGATATGATATATGATATGATATATTATTGATATATGATATGATATATGATATGATATGATATAAGATATATCTATGATATGATATATGATATGATATATGATTGATATATGATATGATAAAAGATACATCTATGATATGATATATGATATATTTATGATATGATATATATGATATATGATTGATATATGATATGATATATCTATGATATGATATATGATTGATATATATGATATATGATTGATATATGATATGATGTATATGATATGATGTATGATTGATACATGATATATGATGATATATGATATGATATATGATATGATATATATACACTCACCTAAAGGATTATTAGGAACACCTGTTCAATTTCTCATTAATGCAATTATCTAATCAACCAATCACATGGCAGTTGCTTCAGTGCATTTAGGGGTGTGGTCCTGGTCAAGACAATCTCCTGAGCTCCAAACTGAATGTCAGAATGGGAAAGAAAGGTGATTTAAGCAATTTTGAGCGTGGCATGGTTGTTGGTGCCAGACGGGCCGGTCTGAGTATTTCACAATCTGCTCAGTTACTGGGATTTTCACACACAACCATTTCTAGGGTTTACAAAGAATGGTGTGAAAAGGGAAAAACATCCAGTATGCGGCAGTCCTGTGGGTGAAAATGCCTTGTTGATGCTAGAGGTCAGAGGAGAATGGGCCGACTGATTCAAGCTGATAGAAGAGCAACTTTGACTGAAATAACCACTCGTTACAACCGAGGTATGCAGCAAAGCATTTGTGAAGCCACAACACGCACAACCTTGAGGCGGATGGGCTACAACAGCAGAAGACCCCACCGGGTACCACTCATCTCCACTACAAATAGGACAAAGAGGCTACAATTTGCACGAGCTCACCAAAATTGGACAGTTGAAGACTGGAAAAATGTTGCCTGGTCTGATGAGTCTCGATTTCTGTTGAGACATTCAGATGGTAGAGTCAGAATTTGGCGTAAACAGAATGAGAACATGGATCCATCATGCCTTGTTACCACTGTGCAGGCTGGTGGTGGTGGTGTAATGGTGTGGGGGATGTTTTCTTGGCACACTTTAAGCCCCTTAGTGCCAATTGGGCATCGTTTAAATGCCACGGCCTACCTGAGCATTGTTTCTGACCATGTCCATCCCTTTATGACCACCATGTACCCATTCTCTGATGGCTACTTCCAGCAGGATAATGCACCATGTCACAAAGCTCCAATCATTTCAAATTGGTTTCTTGAACATGACAATGAGTTCACTGTACTAAAATGGCCCCCACAGTCACCAGATCTCAACCCAATAGAGCATCTTTGGGATGTGGTGGAACGGGAGCTTCGTGCCCTGGATGTGCATCCCACAAATCTCCATCAACTGCAAGATGCTATCCTATCAATATGGGCCAACATTTCTAAAGAATGCTTTCAGCACCTTGTTGAATCAATGCCACATAGAATTAAGTAATAATATATATATATACATACTTTTATTTTATACTATTTTTCATATTTGTATATTTGTGTTCATGTTGTGTTGTATTGTATATGTGCACTGGAAGCTTCAGCACCAAGACAAATTCCTTGTGTGTGCAAGCACACTTGGCAATAAAGCTCTTTCTGATTCTGATTCTGATTCTGATGATATGATGTATATGATATGATATATGATTGATATATGATACATGATATCAGATGATTCCAGTCGTATGAAACTGAAAAGAACAATGACCAAAAGAGGTATGGACTTTAGGTATGCATAGATTAATGAAATTGCTAGAGCGCAGATTACGACTAATATAACGCGTATTAAGAAGTGACTGTAAATAAAATGTTTTTTTGTTTTGTTTTATCTCTGGAGAGATCTGAAAATGGCTGTGCACTGACGCTCCCCATCCCACCTGATGGAGCTTGAGAGGTCCTGCACAGAAGAACGGGAGAAACTGCCCGACAACAGGTGTGCCGAGCTTTAGCATCAAACTCAAGAAGACCTGAGGCTGTGATCGGAGCCAAAGGAGCTTCAACACAGCATCGAGCAAAGGCCGGGAATACTTACGGACACGTGATTTTTTTTTCTGTTTTTTTTATTTCATGTTGTCATGTTTGTAGAATTGAAGAAAAAAATTATTAATTTAATCCATTTGTGTAATATAACGGAATGTGGAAAAAGTGAAGCGCTGTAAGTTACTATATTCAATTTATAATTAGTTTACTAACAGATAATTTTTTTATTTGAATCAATCAATCTATTAATATTAAACAATGATTGAATTTATCTTACATTTACTTATAAATATTAATAAAAATGTATATTGAAAAATAACTATTATATATAGTATTTAATTAAATTAATTACATATTCTATTTAATTTATATTTAATTATATTTTCATTAAAATTCATGAATATTAATTAATATATAAATATATATTAATACAAAAATATAGATTTAAAAAAATATATATTTAATTATATTAATGGCTATATTTAATTTCAATTATATTTCTTATTAGCATTCTATGACTCCATTTTCTCTTACTCTTGAGCGACCAGGGTGCAGAGCGGCATATAAAACAATTAAGTTATAAAGTTATAAAGCTGAGCAATGTCAGTATAATAAAGAGTGATATAAGAAGTTCATTAAACTCACCTGGTATGTCCATCAGGTCATCCAAGCTGGGCTGCAGCGGCGTCAAACCAGGCTGGATCATATCTGCATTACTGGTGTACACTGAGACGACAGGAGTAAAACCAGCTGTAAGGATGTGTGTGTCTGTGTGTGTGTGTGTGTGTGTGTGTGTGTGTGACACTGCTCTATGTGGAGGAGCTTGTGGATTTATTCTTTTAACAAGTTCCTTGTTTTAGGGTGTGGTTCTTCCTGAATGCATTTTATAAACTCATGTGACTAAATTCTCCATCGCTAACATCTCTCATTTATGACATCCTAAATTTAAACACTTTACATATATACAAACCCGATTCCAAAATAGTCGGGACACTGTACAAATTGTGAATGCAATAATTTACAAATATCATAAACTTATATTTTATTCACAGTAGAATATAGATAACATATCAAATGTTGAAAGTGAGACGTTTTGAAATGTCATGCCAAATATTGGCTCATTTTGGATTTCATGAGAGCTACACATTCCAAAAAAGTTGGGACAGGGAGCAATAAGAGGCCGGAAAAGTTAAATGTGCATATAAGGAACAGCTGGAGGACCAATCTGCAACTTATTAGGTCAATTGGCAACATGATTGGGTATAAAAAGAGCCTCTCAGAGTGGCAGTGTCTCTCAGAAGTCAAGATGGGCAGAGGATCACCAATTCCCCCAATGCTGAGGCCAAACATACTGGAGCAATATCAGAAAGGAGTTTCTCAGAGAAACACTGCAAAGAGTTTGAAGTTCTCATCATCTACAGTGCATAATATCATCCAGAGATTCAGAGAATCTGGAACAATCTCTGTGCGTAAGGGTCAAGGCCGGAAAACCATACTGGATGCCGTGATCTCCGGCCCTTAGACGGCACTGCATCACATACAGGAATGCTACTGTAATGGAAATCACAACATGGGCTCAGGAATACTTCCAGAAAACATTGTCGGTAAACACAATCCACCGTGCCATTCGCCGCTGCCGGCTAAAACTCTACAGGTCAAAAAAGAAGCCATATCTAAACATGATCCAGAAGCACAGGCGTTTTCTCTGGGCCAAGGCTCATTTAAAATGGACTGTGGCAAAGTGGAAAACTGTTCTGTGCTCAGACCAATCAAAATCTGAAGTTCTTTTTGGAAAACTGGGACGACTGAAGAGGACAAGGACAACCCAAGTTGTTGTCAGCGCTCAGTTCAGAAGCCTGCATCTCTGATGGGATGGGGTTCATGAGTGCGTGTGGCATGGGCAGCTTACACATCTGGAAAGGCACCATCAATGCTGAAAGGGATATCCAAGTTCTAGAACAACATATGCTCCCATCCAGACGTCGTCTCTTTCAGGGAAGACCTTGCATTTTCCAACATGACAATGCCAGACCACATACTGCATCAATTACAACATCATGGCTGCGTAGAAGAAGGATCCGGGGACTGAAATGGCCAGCCTGCAGTCCAGATCTTTCACCATAGAAAACATCTGAGCATCATAAAGAGGAAGATGCCACAAAGAAGACCTAAGACAGTTGAGCAACTAGAAGCCTGTATTAGACAATGGGACAACATTCCTATTCCTAAACTTGAGCAGCTTGTCTCCTCAGTCCCCAGACGTTTGCAGACTGTTAGAAAAAGAAGAGGGGATGCCACACAGTGGGAAACATGGCCTTGTCCCAACTTTTTTGAGATGTGTTGATGCCATGAAATTTCAAATCAACTTATTTTTCCCTTAAAATGATACATTCTCTCAGTTTAAACATTTGATATGTCATCTATGTTGTGTTCTGAATAAAATATTGAAATTTCAAACTTCCACATCATTGCATTCTGTTTCTATTCACAATTTGTACAGTGTCCCAACTTTTTTGGAATCGGGTTTATATATATATATATACAGTCAACCCAAAATGTATTCAGACACCTTCAACATTTCTCACATTATCACAGTTTATTTGCTAGTTTAGAAAATGGTAATAAAATATGACAAGAACTGTGTCAGAACAAATTCACCTTGATAATGTCAGATAACTTTGATAGAAAGGAGTGTAATGGCTTACAAAGTGTCTGAATCCTTTTGCTCCCACATGTGTATCAGTTTTACTGGTAGTCACTGTATGAAGAATGTTTGGGTGTAGTATGTCCCAGTTTATTTTGCTCTCCTCACTTACAGAAATGCACTATAGTGTCCTGCACACACTAGAGAGACATGATATCTGCTGTCTGAATGATTTCTGGTTTGACTGTATGTTATGATATTGTTAAATCAGTCAAATATCCTTTCAGTAAAAAAGCTTAAAACCAAGATACCGTGAGCACAAAATGAATTTGTTCAGTTTCTGACATGTTACTGAGACTCATAAACCTGATAAAATGTGATAAAAATGTGGTCAAATCTGCACAACTTTCTTTCTTTTGTGGGAAACAAAATAAGATTTACAATAAACAGCACACTGCTTTTTTCATGTAATGAATGCAGACGGTGCATATTAGTCTCCAAAAATGACAACGAAAACAACCCATAAATGTTCATTTTAAAGATTAATTCACTTTAAAATGAAAATTAGCCCCTGATTTACTCACCCTCAAGCCATTACACTTTCTGCGTAAGTTGAATATGGAAGGCGGTCCGGTGGAAGCTAGATATTTTACTTTATAAAGTTTTAAATATGGATATTTTTCTTACACATACGCTTTGCTTCGCTTCAGAAGTCCCTTTATTAACCCCCCGGAGCCGTGTGGAGTACATTTATTATAGATGGATACACTTTTTTTTAGCTTTAATCTTAATGGACCCCATCACTGCCATTATAAAGCTTGGAAGAGCCAGGATATTTATTAATATAACTCTGATTGTGTTCATCAGAAAGTCATATACACCTAGTATGGCTTGAGGGTGAGTAAATCATGGGGTCATTTTTAATTTTGAACTGAACTAATCCTTTAAACGTACATATTTAAAAATTGGCACAATAGCTATGTTTCCATCCATCTATTTTTATGCGCACTTTGGGATATTGCATTAAAAAAAACCCAGCCCAGCTCAATTGAGGTGGATAAATGTTATATTCAATGAGAAGATGTGCATGAACTATGATAGAAACACATTTACCGCATAGATCCATCGATGGGCAACAAGAAACTCATGTGACTTTGCCTCAGCAGAGGCTGTGATTGGATAACAGGCCTAACCAGCAGACCAATAGAGACAGAGCGACACGTGTCATAATCTGAAAACCACGCCCACTGTGGGGGAAACAATACAACCGTCTCCATTGAGCGTCAGAAACACAGTAAACGCTGTCATGTTCTCTTGCGTTGGTGTTTGGGAACGCAATCGTGTGAGACGCTTCTGGAGGAATTAAACCAAATCATTCTGATCACAGACTTTGACTCGGGCCTTTCAGAGCCACACATTTGAGATGCTGCAATGCCATAGAGACAGAGCACATTTAGGCCACGCCCACACTGGGGGGGAAACAATCCAACGCTCTCCATTGACTTTGTATTGCGTGAAGCGCCTCCTTGTAATTTCTGACTTATAACAAAAAACAGAACAATGTCTGAAAGCTGATATGAGACAGGACATACAGCAAACAAGCTCAGAACTAAGTTTATATAAGCTGTCGACCCAAAAAAACGAGCGTTTAAAGAACACAAAAGTGGATACACGCAATTGAGACAGAGCGCGATGTGTCATATTACACTGAGAACTACGCCCGCTGGAGGGGAACATCATCAGCGACAGGAAATATCACATATAAAACTGACACTTGGATGTTTGACTTACCAGTGACACAATGTTTACTGCACACGTAGGCATACGGAGTGTCCGGATCCCACAATTTACCCATTCTTCCTGCTGATGCTTCCCGTCTTACTGCCTGTATCCACTTTTGTCTTCTTTAAACGCTCGTTTTTTTGGGTCGACAGCTTATATAAACTTAGTTCTGGGCTTGTTTGCTGTATGTCCTGTCTCATATCAGCTTTTAGACATTGTTCTGTTTTTTTGTTATAAGTCAGAAATGACAAGGAGGCGCTTCATGCAATACAAAGTCAATGGAGAGCGTTGGATTGTTTCCCTCCCAGTGTGGGCGTGGCCTAAATGTGCTCTGTCTCTATGGCATTGCAGCATCTCAAATGTGTGGCTCTGAAAGGCCCGAGTCAAAGTCTGTGATCAGAATGATTTGGTTTAATTCCTCCAGAAGCGTCTCACACGATTGCGTTCCCAAACACCAACGCAAGAGAACATGACAGCGTTTACTGTGTTTCTGACGACACTCATTTATGATGGAGGGAAAAGAGCCAGATTGAAGAAACTTACATTTTTATTACGGATATTTTGCGCCAATTTCCCAGGAAGTGACGATTTTGTGAACACATTGGATAGAAATGCTGCTTTATTCACAATTTTATGCCATAAATGTGCAACTTTGGATGGAAACACAGCTAATGTGATTGATTAGCCATGCACCAATAACTTTTGGCATCAATGATGTCAAACCTGGCACAATGCATCTTGACCTGCCAAGTTTGATAATGCACTCGAATGCTACAGGTTCGGAATGACATTTCGATTTTTGCGTGAACGATCCCTTTATGGACTCACTGTTTTGCCGGTCTCCCATCCAGGGACTGGGTTTCTGGGTCATGGTGAACAGTGTGTCTGAGATGTCTGACAGGAAGCAATCCAAGTCAAACATGTGGACTTCCTCTGATGCCGTCTCGGGCTCTGGGTAGATCTGACTAGTCCATTTCTCCAGTCCAGTTCTGCTGATGGGACTCTGTGGAGAGGACACACGATTTGAGGACTCAATCGGGTCGGGAGGACGAAGGCTGCAAGATGAAGCTCACATTACAGTTAGTTAAAATACTCAATGCTAGAGGTCTGACCGTATTACTACCACTAAGTAAGAGCAATAGTAACATTGATGCTTGATTTAGCAGATGGTTGAATGGTTGACGGTTAGCAGATAATAATAATACAGAAATAATAACAATAATAAAGAGAATAGAAATGCACAATAAATAAAACACCATAAAATGATACCATAAACATATTAGTGCTTTTAATGCGATTAATCGCATCCAAAATCAAAGTTTGTTTACATAATATATGTGTGTACTGTGTATAGTTATTATGTATATATAATTACAGACACATGTATATGAGTGTATTTATATATACACATATTAATTATACACACATATATTATGTAAACACAAACTTATTTTGGATGCGATTAATCGCGATTAATCGATCTGACAGCACTAAAAATATACAAGTAAATTCAAACAGAACAAGGTATCCAATAATATTCATGTTCATTTGACCACAGGAAATCGACCATAATTATTGTGGTTATTATTATTATTATTATTAAGATCATTATATTTATATGTGCATCATTTCTTTTAATTCATGTGCCCTGTGGCCTGTTGCACAAAGCTGGTTTTAGTTGCCTCCCAGGTAAGTTCGAGATTAGTTTGAGCAAACCCAAACTGGACCAATCAGCTGCAAGTAAAGATGCAATAAAGCCACACCCCCTGTATCTCTCGTTCCAAATTAAAGCAGTTTAGAGTGAACTTTAGAGACAAAACTGCTCATCCTTTGGTGCTAATTATTTATCATATTTATATTATATGAATTGTAATTACTTTTAATTCATGTAATAATTATATGAATTGACAAGTAGCCTAATATTAATGTAAATATAATACATGCATATATAATTATTTTACAATGTGTATTCATTTGGGCTCTTTGTGAACCTATAATTAGGCATATTTATTTGATTCACATCATGCATTGATGGTCAGATAATCATTCAGCTGACTTCTCAAACTGTCCCTGCAGCAGAAGTGTTTATTCCTGCTTTGTAAACGCATTTAATTTCATGATAATTTTCAAAATGATCTCTGAGTGTTCAGAAGAGAAGTGAATTGCGCCGCCTCTCTTGCGAGAAGTGAATCAAACGGACGCTGTGATTGGCTGTTTGCCGCACGTGTCACACTTTCAAGTGCACGCGCGTCAGAGTTAATCGCAAAGTCTGGATTAAACCGGAGTTGACAGAACATTTATACCAAGCTTTGAGAGACCGTTGGATTTGTTAGCTGTAAGCCTACTCTGAAACTCAGAGTTTGTTCAGCTAGCTTCATGCAACAGGCCTCTGGTAATCTTTAATTCAGGGTTATTATCGTTAACTAAAAATAAAACCATTACAAAACATTCTCATAAACATTAACACTTTTCAATTTGATTTTAGCTATTTGCCAAGGCAACATGTATCATTTTCATTTAGTAACACTAAAAATATATAAAAATAATAAAATGACAAAAACACAACAAAATTCTTTGTACAAAGAAAATGATTATTACCATAAACTATAATACTAAAATAACACCTTCCTCCAGCAACCTGTACCTGTAGGTACCAATCCAATTATCCAATCGATTCAAAATCAAGCTCCGCCCTAACAACAAAAACAACTAAAATAAACTGATAAAACTTAATAACTTATTTTAAAAGAAAACTAATACAAATGCCAAAAACACAACAAAATTACTAAAAATAGTATTAATATGATCTATATTAATAGTCCTTCTGTAATTAGCAAATGATTACGATCTAATTATCCAATCAAATCAAGCCCCGCCCTACAGTCACTCTCGTTCCAGAAGCGTTCCACTCGGATATACGTCACAACAGGGAAGAAAAGACGAGCGCAATTCACGTTTCCCCCTGGCCTAGAAGACGTCAGCTGAAAAAGTTATTCATTATTTCAGAAGCGGTGCAAGTTTTACATTTTAAAGTTTTTAGTTTTTTTTTCCATTAGAAAATCTTCTTGCACTGATGAGGCATTCATAATAAAACCAAAACGTGTATTATGAAAGCAAATTGCTGATTTAATGTTGATTAAATCATTTACACACATGCACACAAACACTCAGATTAGACATTCTACTCACGGATTTTATTGGGAAAATCCCATGTGCATCTGTTATACCTGGAGAGCTGCTGTCTTGCTGATTTTTCCACTCTGACACTCGGCACGGGCCGCATATTTATAGGAATACCCACAATCAGACGGTAGCGTCAATGATTGCGTCTTTCCTGAAAACTACCTACGTTCTGTTTTCCTCTTTCTTTTTTCTTACGCACAAAGGTGGCAAATTATAGTATTGCTGCTGGAGTGTGTTTGCGAGCAGAAATCATGTGTGTTTGTGCAGCAGTTTAAGGCAAATGTGTAAAAGACAGGAACCCCTGCCAGATCCCATTATGTTTTCATCATTTCTCCTGCTTTTTTCCCCAGGTTTCTCCGTATCATTGAAGGCGAGCGGTGCTTTTGTTCCTGACCCAGTTCCCGCTGTCACACTCACGTGTGGAGGCCGAGGGCAAACTCGCTGCCTCCTACTGGCCCGCTGACACACTGCACCTCAACACCAGACGCTGCCGGGGAAACAGGGACATGCCCACTTCCTGTCTAAGCAACAGGCATACAAATACAGCTCCATGGAGATAAACGGGGAAAGACTAAGATCAGCAAATGGGGAACGTTCTCTGAACTTTGGCTAACATTGTGGGACAGTTCTCTCAAAAGCTGCTTTTCCCCCGTTCCCTCCAATACATATCGATACGGAAATATCTCGAACGCTTCCTCGTTTTCTTGAGAATAGACAGATAATACCAGCGTCTCTTTCTCTCTCTCAAACCCGCCTCCTCTCACTCATTTGCTCCGGATGAATATTGCTGCTGTTACAGGGCTTGAATTGCGGCGTGGGATTGCGCGTATTGCACATAATTTGACTCATTTCCTGCAGATTTTGTGCTCACATCCACATAAAGCCACCTCTCAGTACTAAATTTAGTTTTTTTTAAACACAAAATAATGTCAGTGCTGGTCTTGGTGAGTATTCACGTGACCACAAAGTTCTGTTTTAAGTGAACGTAAAGAGTTGAGAAAGAAAACGCATGTGTAACAGTGTGATCCTTCACAAATCATTCTAAAATGAGGATCTGATGCTCCACACACATTTATGATTATTATCAGTGTTGAAAATGTTTTTTAGGTGATGAATAGAGAGTTCAAAACAGCATTTATTTGAAATATAAATATTTTGAATTTTACAAATGTCTTCACAGGCACTTTTGATCAATGTAATGATTCTTTGCTGAATAAAAGTATTCATATTTCTTTAATTTTTTTTTATCGGACTGACCCCAGACCTTTGAGCTGTAGTGTATGTTGCAAATACCTCAGTACAGTATATAAACATAACAGCCATTCAGTAGCATGGCATGTATGTCACAGTACCATGGTACAGTACTATCTGGAAGCGTCAGCACTTTTATTTGTAAGCGGTGACTCAAATCATCAATCAAATTCATATCCACAAAGCAGCACATGAATAAAAATGCATTTAAAAGAAGTGCTGCGGATTCACATCTTGCAGTATGTGGGTCAGATTTGATTAACGCTGTTAAAGTCTGAATGTGTGTTTCTTTGACAGCCTCATCGAACATAAGGGAAGATTAGCACTTTAGTCACTAAAAGCAATCAAATGACTCATTTTTCACCCATACGAGGGGCCGTGACGCATATAAACATGCGCATTTGCGTTTACTCACATGGATGTTCTTTTTAATTTTTCAGCCAGCTGAGGGAAGCAAAAATGAGGGACAACTATTAATAGAAATGCACTGTGCAAACATGACCTGCACCGCTAACCTACTAAAGAAAACGCTACGCTACCAGATCAATGATTTACACTAGACTACCATCACAGCTGCGTTACGACCCATAGACATGGAAGAGACCTTCAGAAATGTCCCCAATATCAGAAGAAATCACAGGTGTGATTGGGTTGTGAAACAGTGTGCGTACCTGCAGAAGTCTTATCAACTTTAAAGGGGTCATAATATAATTATTTTAATATGTTCCTTGAGGTTGATTTATTATGTTAATAAAGTTTTTTTACACAAAAACAAATATACACTATATTGACAAGTTTTGGGATGCCTGCCTTTACATGCACATGCACATTAATGCTATCCCATTCTTAATCCGTAGGGTTTAATATGGAGTCGGCCCACCCTTTGCAGCTCTAACAGCTTCAACTCTTCTGGGAAGGCTTTCCACAAGGCTTAGGAGTGTGTTTATGGGAATTTTTGACCATTCTTCTAGAAGCGCATTTGTGAGGTCAGTCACTGATGTTGGACGAGAAGGCCTGGCTCGCAGTCTCCGCTCTAATTCATCCCAAAGGTGTTCTATCGGGATGAGGTCAGGACTCTGTGCAGGCCAGTCAAGTTCCTCCACACCAAACTCGCTCATCCATGTCTTTATGGACCGACGCTTTGTGCACTGGTGCGCAGTCATGTTGGGACAGGAAGGGGCCGTCCCCAAACTGTTCCCACAAAGTTGGGAGCATGAAATTGTCCAAAATGTCTTGGTATGCTGAAGCATTAAGAGTTCCTTAAGGGGCCAAACCCAAACCCTGAAAAACAACCCCACCCCATAATCCCCCCTCCACCAAACTTTACACTTGGCACAATGCAGTCTGGCAAGTCCCGCTCTCCTGGCAACCACCAAACCCAGACTCGTCCATGGGATTGTCAGACAGAGAAGCGTGATTGGTCACTCCAGAGAACATGTCGCCACTGCTCTAGAGTCCAGTGGCGGCGTGCTTTACACCACTGCATCCCACACGGTGATGTAAGGCTTGGATGAGCTGCTCGGCCATGGAAACCCATTCCATGAAGCTCTCTACGCACTGTTCTTGAGCTCATCTGAAGGCCACAGAATTTTGGAGGTCTGTAGCTGTTGACTCTGCAGAAAGTTGGTGACTTCTGCACACTGTGACCCTCAGCATGCGCTGACCCCACTCTGTGATTTTACGTGGCCTACCACTTCGTGGCTGAGTTGCTGTCATTCCCAATTGCTTCCACTTTGTTATAATCCCACTAACAGTTGAGCGTGGAATATTTAGTAGTGAGGAAATTTCAGGAATGGACTTATTGCACAGGTGGCAACCTATCACGGTACCACGCTTGAGTTCACTGAGCTCCTGAGAGCGACCCATTCTTTCACAAATGTGTGTAGAAGTGTCTGCATGCCTAGTGCTTGATTTATACACCTGTGCCATGAAGGAATTGAACACCTGAACTCAGGGATTTGGAATACTTTTGGCAATATAGTGTATATACAGAAAAAAAAATATTTTCAACCCTCATTCTGAGCCTCTGTCTGAAATGATCAGTTTTTAAGGCACGGCTCCTTTAAGGGTTGTCAGTACACATCCACTGTCATGACTGGCTAACGTCATTGCATAGGAAACTGTATAAACGCCCTCATACAGCTGCTGTCAGATCCAGTACTGTTGGCTGCTTCCTGTGTCAACTTGTGAACTCTCCATTATACTATGCCTCGTCAAAAACAATCTCCAGTCAAATGCTGTCAAACAAAAATCTAATTGTCTGACGTGATCCAGGGCGGCATTAAAATAAACCATCCACTTGTTTCTGACTCTGGGCTCTGCTGAAGTCTGTACAGAGTCAAATCATCGGTTTAAACTGGACGATCAAAGCGAACGTTCTTTCACTCTTCGATTTGTCCTGTTGTCGGCAGACTCAAGCACGCCATAAACTGAACGCACATCTGTGTACTGTATCAGTGTAGACAGCGTCAGTCATTATAATCTGAACACACAGCTGTATACTGTATCAGTGTAGACAGTCAGTCATTATAATCTGAACACACATCTGTGTACTGTATCAGTGTAGACAGCGTCAGTCATTATAATCTGAACACACATCTGTGTACGGTATCAGTGTAGACAGCGTCAGTCATTATAATCTGAACACACATCTGTGTACTGTATCAGTGTAGACAGCGTCAGTCATTATAATCTGAACACACATCTGTGTACTGTATCAGTGTAGACAGTCAGTCATTATAATCTGAACACACATCTGTGTACTGTATCAGTGTAGACAGCGTCAGTCATTATAATCTGAACACACATCTGTATACTGTATCAGTGTAGACAGTCAGTCATTATAATCTGAACACATCTGTGTACTGTATCAGTGTAGACAGTGTCAGTCATTATAATCTGAACACACATCTGTGTACTGTATCAGTGTAGACAGTCAGTCATTATAATCTGAACACACATCTGTGTACTGTATCAGTGTAGACAGCGTCAGTCATTATAATCTGAACACACATCTGTGTACTGTATCAGTGTAGACAGCGTCAGTCATTATAATCTGAACACACATCTGTGTACTGTATCAGTGTAGACAGCGTCAGTCATTATAATCTGAACACACATCTGTGTACTGTATCAGTGTAGACAGTCAGTCATTATAATCTGAACACACATCTGTGTATACTGTATCAGTGTAGACAGTCAGTCATTATAATCTGAACACACATCTGTGTACTGTATCAGTGTAGACAGTCAGTCATTATAATCTGAACACACATCTGTGTACTGTATCAGTGTAGACAGTCAGTCATTATAATCTGAACACACATCTGTGTACTGTATCAGTGTAGACAGCGTCAGTCATTATAATCTGAACACACATCTGTATACTGTATCAGTGTAGACAGTCAGTCATTATAATCTGAACACACATCTGTATACTGTATCAGTGTAGACAGTCAGTCATTATAATCTGAACACACATCTGTGTACGTATCAGTGTAGACGGCGTCAGTCATTATAATCTGAACACACATCTGTGTACTGTATCAGTGTAGACAGTCAGTCATTATAATCTGAACACACATCTGTGTACTGTATCAGTGTAGACAGTCAGTCATTATAATCTGAACACACATCTGTGTACTGTATCAGTGTAGACAGTCAGTCATTATAATCTGAACACACATCTGTGTACTGTATCAGTGTAGACAGTCAGTCATTATAATCTGAACACACATCTGTGTACTGTATCAGTGTAGACAGCGTCAGTCATTATAATCTGAACACACATCTGTATACTGTATCAGTGTAGACAGTCAGTCATTATAATCTGAACACACATCTGTATACTGTATCAGTGTAGACAGTCAGTCATTATAATCTGAACACACATCTGTGTACGTATCAGTGTAGACGGCGTCAGTCATTATAATCTGAACACACATCTGTGTACGGTATCAGTGTAGACGGCGTCAGTCATTATAATCTGAACACACATCTGTGTACTGTATCAGTGTAGACGGCGTCAGTCATTATAATCTGAACACACATCTGTATACTGTATCAGTGTAGACAGTCAGTCATTATAATCTGAACACACATCTGTGTACTGTATCAGTGTAGACAGTCAGTCATTATAATCTGAACACACATCTGTGTACTGTATCAGTGTAGACGGCGTCAGTCATTATAATCTGAACACACATCTGTGTACTGTATCAGTGTAGACAGTCAGTCATTATAATCTGAACACACATCTGTGTACTGTATCAGTGTAGACGGCGTCAGTCATTATAATCTGAACACACATCTGTGTACTGTATCAGTGTAGACAGCGTCAGTCATTATAATCTGAACACACATCTGTGTATTGTATCAGTGTAGACAGTCAGTCATTATAATCTGAACACACATCTGTGTACTGTATCAGTGTAGACAGCGTCAATCATTATAATCTGAACACATATCTGTGTACGGTATCAGTGTAGACAGCATCAGTCATTATAATCTGAACACACATCTGTGTACTGTATCAGTGTAGACAGTGTCAGTCATTATAATCTGAACACACATCTGTGTACTGTATCAGTGTAGACAGTCAGTCATTATAATCTGAACACACATCTGTGTACTGTATCAGTGTAGACAGCGTCAGTCATTATAATCTGAACACACATCTGTATACTGTATCAGTGCAGACAGCGTCAGTCATTATAATCTGAACACACATCTGTATACTGTATCAGTGCAGACAGCGTCAGTCATTATAATCTGAACACACATCTGTATACTGTATCAGTGTAGAGTCAGTCATTATAATCTGAACACACATCTGTGTACTGTATCAGTGTAGACAGTCAGTCATTATAATCTGAACACACATCTGTGTACTGTATCAGTGTGTATGAACACACACTGTATCAGTAGACAGTCAGTCATTATAATCTGAACACACATCTGTGTACTGTATCAGTGTAGACAGTCAGTCATTATAATCTGAACACACATCTGTGTACTGTATCAGTGTAGACGGCGTCAGTCATTATAATCTGAACACACATCTGTGTACTGTATCAGTGCAGACAGCAGTGTAGACAGTCAGTCATTATAATCTGAACACACATCTGTGTACTGTATCAGTGTAGAGTCAGTGTAGATAATCTGAACTGAACACATCATCAGTCATTATAATCTGAACACACATCTGTATACTGTATCAGTGTAGAGTCAGTCATTATAATCTGAACACACATCTGTGTACTGTATCAGTGTAGACAGTCAGTCATTATAATCTGAACACACATCTGTGTACTGTATCAGTGTAGACAGTCAGTCATTATAATCTGAACACACATCTGTGTACTGTATCAGTGTAGACAGTCAGTCATTATAATCTGAACACACATCTGTGCAGTCAGTGTATCAATCATTGAATCTGAACACACATCTGTGTACTGTATCAGTGTAGACAGTCAGTCATTATAATCTGAACACACATCTGTGTACTGTATCAGTGTAGACAGTCAGTCATTATAATCTGAACACACATCTGTGTACTGTATCAGTGTAGACAGCGTCAGTCATTATAATGGCTTCGGTTATCTTTTGACAAGACGCTCACATCCAGTGCAGGCAAATGTCAGCCGTTAAATGACTGAAGCCAGTGGGCGAGGCATATGGTGCGACGATGTATAACTATATGTCTTGCTCTGGAGGCGGGCATATGTAAATGTGTTTACCAGTGTGACATCAAAGTTATTAATGGGTAAGAATGTTTTGGAAATTATTTTCTAGAGATGTGTTGTACAGTATTTTGAGTTATTACATTTATTAGTGAACAAATTTCTCTAATATTTCTAATAATAATGTCTCTCTCTAATAATATTCCATGCTTTCAGGTTTTACTCTACATCTAATTGTACCTGGCTAATTAAAATGTATCAATAAAATTCGCTCGTATAGAAAGTTCCATGACTTAGGTTTCCCACGGTCATTCTAATTCTGTTTATTATATTAAACACCATTTAGTTTAATCAAAGTGACTTGACTGTACTGTATTTGGACTTCTTAAAGGGACAGTTCACCCAAAAGTGAAAATCTTGTTTCGAACCTCTGTGACATTTGCACGACTAGTTGACACCAGACGCAACTGCAAAACGAGACTACTGCAAGTTCCTGTGATCTTACCTTCTGTAGCATGGACAGCAGATCTTTGTTCTTCTGAAGCTATAAAATAAAATAAAATAAATCAGAAATAGCAGTGCTTTACGATCCTAATGGAGATTACAAATCAGACATCTTATCTTAGTGATGGGTAAAAACCGGAGAATTTTTAGGGTCACTGGGATCAAAGATTTTAATGGCCCTTCCTGTGAATATTGAACTTTGGGTTCTTGACCCAAAGTTGCTCCTGGAGTTTTGCAACAGAGTGGGAAAAATGTAGAGTTCTATTACTAGCTCTGGTCTGGTACCTTCAGAAACACAATCACATTGCATATTTTGTATTAAAAGCTAATTTCAGGAAGTAATGGGTGCATTTCAGAAATCTCTTAAACCTTGTTGTGAAGATGTCTATATGATGTCAGTCATTTTATGGTGGGATTATTGGAGTGATAAATCGATATATCATCCAGAATGAAAAATATTTGGACAGCCTGAGATTATCAGTCTACAACGCTTGGCCAATTAACAGTAGAATTTGGTCAAATACGTTAGTGAATATTAAGTAAATCGTTTTTATTTATTTAATTCCAGCAATTTTATGTACATCTCACATGCTGTATTATATATTTTGGCATTATATTGGTAATTTTGGTTTTTCATGACTGGACCTCTGATTACTGGAAGAACCGGTATACCGTCCAGCACTATATCATACACAATTGACCTTATTATATTTGGTCAGTTACTCACTCTTTTCTTATAGTAAATCCTCCATTTGTGATATTCTTTTATCACCACCTCTATCCGTCTCTTCCAGTAGCTTCCCTCCAGAACAATCGCCTGGAAACGGCATAAATAAACAAACTATGTCATGTGCCAAACATTCAAATCTCTTTTACACTAAAATGCATTTATGAATTCAGATCTGTCCTCGAGATCGGACTCACCTCAGGTTTTCCGTGGGCATCCGCCTCCGAACCATCCAGCGGCGTAACAAATCCACACACAGGGTTCTTCCTTTTCTCCACATCTAAAACAATTTAACATCATATGCACTTTTATAATTATTGGTCCAGCGGTACCACCACATTACAAACCCGATTCCAAAAAAGTTGGGACACTGTACAAATTGTGAATAAGAAAGGAATGCAATAATTAACAAATCTCATAAACTTATATTTTATTCACAGTAGAATATAGATAACATATCAAATGTTGAAAGTGAGACATTCTGAAATGTCATGCCAAATATTGGCTCATTTTGGATTTCATGAGAGCTACACATTCCAAAAAAGTTGGGACAGGGAGCAATAAGAGGCCGGAAAAGTTAAATGTGCATATAAGGAACAGCTGGAGGACCAATCTGCAACTTATTAGGTCAATTGGCAACATGATTGGGTATAAAAAGAGCCTCTCAGAGTGGCAGTGTCTCTCAGAAGTCAAGATGGGCAGAGGATCACCAATTCCCCCAATGCTGAGGCCAAACATACTGGAGCAATATCAGAAAGGAGTTTCTCAGAGAAACACTGCAAAGAGTTTGAAGTTCTCATCCTCTACAGTGCATAATATCATCCAGAGATTCAGAGAATCTGGAACAATCTCTGTGCGTAAGGGTCAAGGCCGGAAAACCATACTGGATGCCCGTGATCTCCGGCCCTTAGACGGCACTGCATCACATACAGGAATGCTACTGTAATGGAGATCACAACATGGGCTCAGGAATACTTCCAGAAAACATTGTCATGAACACAATCCACCGTGCCATTCGCCGCTGCCGGCTAAAACTCTACAGGTCAAAAAAGAAGCCATATCTAAACATGATCCAGAAGCGCAGGCGTTTTCTCTGGGCCAAGGCTCATTTAAAATGGACTGTGGCAAAGTGGAAAACTGTTCTGTGGTCAGACCAATCAAAATTTGAAGTTCTTTTTGGAAAACTGGGACCTAGACGTTTGCAGACTGTTAGAAAAAGAAGAGGGGATGCCACACAGTGGGAAACATGGCCTTGTCCCAACTTTTTTGAGATGTGTTGATGCCATGAAATTTAAAATCAACTTATTTTTCAGTTTAAACATTTGATATGTCATCTATGTTGTGTTCTGAATAAAATATAGAAATCTGAAACTTCCACATCATCGCATTCTGTTTCTATTCACAATTTGTACAGTGTGCCAACTTTTTTGGAATCAGGTTTGTACTTTGTAAGGGTAGGGACAAACACAGACCAAGTACTTCATAACACTCTTAAAAAGAGTGTTATGAATCACTCGTTTATATTAATAAGCCATACATCATAATAATGAGGCTTTAATTGCATATATATATATATATATATATGTATGTATGCCCAAAAATGACGGATTATTTTAAGTTAAATGCGAGTGATCGCGCCGGCGCCTGTATGACAGTGAGCGCGCTCTCCTCACAAACACAGATATGAGCCTAATAATAGTGCACTTTTATCTAGGTTAAAGGAACCTAGATAAGGTTTGTTCCTTTAACATTAGTATTGCTACTACTTACATGTTTCAAGTGATAAGCCATATTTGAGGTTGATGAATGATGGGCGAATGTTTGAATCTGTCCGTCAAAGCCTGCGTGATTTTTGCCACTTCCTGTGAAGTTCTTTTCTTTCTGTGACTAAAGGACTAATAAAATTCTGGTCAACCAAGCCTCTTCTAGTCGACTAACGGTTCGTCGACTATTAGGGGGCAGCCCTAGCGATAATACAGTTTACATTTTCAGAAGATGCAAGCAGAATCAAGCTGTGAAGATTTGCTATATAGTATATATCACCCTACGCAAGTATACTGTATATATTAGCGATGCACGATATATCGGTATCGGCAGACATATGTTCATTGATGTTATCGTTATCAGCCCCGATAAAAAATTTTTTTCTAATATATTAAAGCTGATAAATAATGTATTATTTCTAATTTTCTTATTTTTAATGGTGAGACTTTTGTTTTTGTAATCAGACTCTCAAAAATGATATAAAATTTGGATATATAATATATATATCACTTTAAGTGAGTAAACTGTATGTAATATGCAGATACATTTAGATATAATATAAACAGAGAGCTATGCAATAATACAGTTTACATTTTCCGATGATATAAGCAATCACACAGCCGAGATTTGCTATATAGCGAAGGATGTTTTACCAAATCAGCAGTTTTGAGAAACACTTTTACATGTGAAATGATGTGAACTGTGAGTAACTAAGTAAATAAAGACTAGAAATGAGACTAACAGACTCACACTGAATGAACCAGGCCCTCCAAATGCCATTATTCAGCCGGATTTTATCCCTCCACAACAACCTCAGACCTTTGAAAGACTTCCACTTTGGAGACACAATCTTCCCGCTGAGAAGAAACACAAAACATCAGTGCAATCAATCAATACATTCGATGCAGTTTTATTTGTATGCTGCACCATAATGCTAGCCAACATTAATGAACTGAAATGTGCAATAAAAGACATATATGGGTCTTGATGATTCTGTAGAACAATGGCGAAATCTTCCCTTTTCACCCCGCTGGCTCTGTATAAACATGCTTTTTCCATCCAACATTGTTTGCAGTCGGAATAATTTCATCAGTCTAATGCGACGACACAGTTGCCCATTATCTGATGACACTTTACACCATTTACCGACAGCTCTAGTGCACTTAATCTCTAAAAACAAGAGGCAAGTGAACTGAGAGTGTTGTGTTCACTCTGTTGCTAAGAGTCCAGTGAGAATGATTGCTAAAATGCTGGCTATGGCTTGAAGCCTGCCAGATAAACAACACTGATAGGATGTCATTGAGCTGAAAGAAGTCAAATAAAGTATATGTTCCTCCTTCCTGTACATGCCCTTTCTAGGAAACACCTAACTGCAGCCGTGTAGTAAAACAACAAGTGCAAAATATTTACTTACAAAACTTTATTGTCAGCCAAATGTTGATACTTCAATAATTAAACAATGCTTTCACATGTTCACGGTTCTCTGATGCCGGTTAAATGTCACATGAAATGTTGGTAAACAAATAAAAAATACATTTTTCTACTTTCTTAATTTTTATGATTTAATTAAAAATTGTACTGTGTGTGTACAGAGTGTGTACAGAGTGTGCTGTGGTATCTGGTACCAAGATGTTAGCAGCAGATCCTTTAAGTCCTGTAAATTGCGAGGTGGGGCCTCCATGGATCGGACTTGTTTGTTCAGCACATCCCACATCGCACACGCACCCGGCCATCCATGTAAATGTGATGTAAAAGAACACGTGATTCATCAGACCAGGCCACCTTCTTCCATTGCTCCGTGGTCCAGTTCTGATGCTCACGTGCCACTGTTGGTGCTTTCGGCGGTGGACAGGGGTCAGCATGGGCACCCTGACTGGTCAGCGGCTATGCCGCCCCATACGCAACAAACTGAGATGCTCTGTGTATTCTGACACCTTTCTATCAGAACCAGCATTAACTTCTTGAGCAGTTTGAGCTCCAGTAGCTCGTCTGTTTGATCGGACCACACGGGCCAGCCTTCGCTCCCCACGTGCATCAATGAGCCTTGGCCGCCCATGACCCTGTGGCCGGTTCTCCACTGTTCCTTCCTTGGAGCACTTTTGATAGATCCTGACCACTGCAGACCGGGAACACCCCACAAGAGCTGCAGTTTTGGAGATGCTCTGACCCAGTCATCAAACTCGCTCAAATCCTTACGCTTGCCCATTTTTCCTGCTTCTAACACATCAACTCTGAGGACAAAATGTTCACTTGCTGCCTAATATATCCCACCCACTAACAGGAGCCGTGAGGAAGAGATCATCAGTGTTATTCACTTCACCACGGTATATAGGGTCAGAGGTAGGGGTGCACGATATATCGGCCCCCAAATTGGTATCAGCCGAGATATATATATATATATATATGTGTGTGTGTGTCCCGATAAGAAAATTTGGCCGATATATTAAAACCGATAAATAATGGATTAATTCCTTCAGCTGAGACACTTCAGATGTGGTGCATCCCTAGTTAGAAGTTTGTGCAAAACCTTAACCCTAGATATGATCAATATAGTGACGCTTGACTTATCAATTACTATAGCACAAATGATAGCAGAAAATATTCAGACAGTGTTTTTATGGCGCAATATCTGTATCTCACTGTCCAATAACAACAGTCATAATGCTATTGTCATATGTGCTGATATGAGTAGATGTTTTTGATTGCCTTCCTAAGCTGGCATGATTTCTCGTTTCATCTGACATCAGGTCATTGGCATGTCATACTACTGACTCACGGCCAAAGTCATACCGACGTTGCATCACAATATATTTCTAACAGCTAGTGTGTAGAAGTCTCCAGGCCTTTTAACAAAGTCTGTCTGGTGCTGTCATTAGCATATGGAAACTAAAGAATAATTCATGTTTTAAGTAAACGCAACGCTGCAAAACCTTAAAGAGAAGTCTTTAAATTTAAGGAAATGCTTTATTTGGGCTTTTAATGGCCCAATATAGTACGTGCAAACCTAAAAATGGTTTAAAGCAGGATCGCCTAAATAAACGTCTCAGTATACTGTAGTAAATAAGACATTCAATACTCTGGTCAGAGGTGAGACAGCGAAAAAAACACTGCTCTGTCTGTGTATTGCATCAAGAAAATCAGCGTATGCTTTGGTTTCTCTAGCCTCGTTATTCTGTAACTCTCACCTCGTTTGTCTTCCAACTCCTGTCAAAGTCCAGATGAGGTTTTTTTTAACTCAGTCAAGGATTTCACAGCTGTTTTTCGAAAGCAAGACTGAGTCTCTCACACCTACCTTCAGTTTCTTACTGTGGTGAGATTGCATTAGAAACGAAAATTACGGCCAAATTACAGGAGTTAAAAATGACTTTAGAAAGATTGCATCCCAGTATCTCTGGGATTGAGCCATATAAGGTGTTAAAATCAGGCTTTTGAAGTTACAGGCACACGAACTTTGGAAAATCAATATTTATGGCACTCAGACGGATTAATTTTATGCAATTGTGTTGATAGATACATTGCTACACTCTAAAAAATGCTGGGTTAAAAACAACCCAAGTTGGGTTGAAAATGGACAAACCCAATTAAAACAACCCAACTGCTGGGTTTGTCCATTTTCAACCCAGCTTGGGTTGTTTTTAACCCAGCATTTTTTAGAGTGTAGTTTCAACATTATTTGTTGTCCAGATGTGCCTCTTTAAAAGAACGAAGCATCAGCTGTATGCATTGCAAAGTGACCCACATTTGGTTTTTGACCACTGAAAATGTGTACTATTTACTCATGGAGCCGCATTAAGATCTCCATATCTCTGGGATTGAACCAAACGGGGCCTTTAAAATGAAGATACCAAAAGAAAACTTTGTTAAGAACCCAAATATAAAAGGATATTAAGAGATATTTTAATACTTCTTGAGTTACAGGCACGCAAACTTGGGGCAAAAAGTGCTTTTCCCCATTTTTAAACGCTCACCGTTGGCTTATAGTCTAACAAAGATTGATAAAGTAAACAGATTTCACTAAAAGACCTACCAATCTCTGTGTAAAAATAAAATAATAATGCTGCCATCTTTCTAAAATCATTTTTACACCCCTCTAATTTGACGCCAAATCTCAGGTGAAGACCTACCTCTACAAAACAGTGGATTACTCAGGAAATACACATCTGTGACATTTAATGTTTTGGCTTTCTTCTACATTTATGCGTTTCTTTCACCAGGAAAGAAATGTATCAACGTTTTTAGCCGGGGACCTCTGGTTGAGTTGACACGGAATGACCCCATTATGTTTTCATTCACAAAAAGTTTAACATGTAAACATTACAGTGAGGCGAATTTCACTTAAAGGTGCAGTGTGTAGTATTTATGAGGATCTATTGACAGAAATGCAATATAATATACATAACAATGTTTTCAGGGGTGTATAAAGACTGTTATGTTTTTATTACCTTAGAATGAGCCGTTTCTATCTACACACACCGCGGGTCCCCCTTACAGTGAAATCTCCATTTTGTGCCGCCATGTTTCTACAGTGGCCCTAAAGGGACAAACTTCTCTACAGAGCGCTAGCCACTCTCTGCTGTCTCAGACTTAACTAATTTAACTGTAACGGTTTTATAGCAATGCATGTATTGCAGTGAGGTAAAATCTAAGTTAAAATGAAATTTAACTGCATTTAGATGTTTTTAGCCATATAAACACAGCAATCAGGTGGATTTCACTTAAAATGTCAATTATGTGCTGCTTTACACATGTAAACATTGCAGTATAAGTTCAACTGTAGTAATTTAACAGAGTTTGTAGTGAGGTAAAATTAAACTTAAATTGTAATTTAACTGCATTTTAGATGTTTTTTTTTGTAACAATATAAAAACCACCAATTTCACTTAAAATATCAGCTGCAGTTTTACAGTTACGTAAACACTGCAGTGACGTATAAGTTCAATTCAAGAGATTCAAGAGAGTTTTATTTGTCACATTTATTACCTTAGAATGAGCCGTTTCTATCTACACACACCGCGGGTCCCCCTTACAGTGAAATCTCCATTTTGCGCCGCCATGTTTCTACAGTGGCCCTAAAGGGACAAACTTCTCTACAGAGCGCTAGCCACTCTCTGCTGTCTCAGACTTAACTAATTTAACTGTAACGGTTTTATAGCAATGCATGTATTGCAGTGAGGTAAAATCTAAGTTAAAATGAAATTTAACTGCATTTTAGATGTTTTTTAGCCATATAAACACAGCAATCAGGTGGATTTCACTTAAAATGTCAATTATGTGCTGCTTTACACATGTAAACATTGCAGTATAAGTTCAACTGTAGTAATTTAACGTTAACGGTAGTATTGTAGTGAGGTAAATTTTAAGTTGAATTGTAATTTAACTGCAGTTTAGATGTTTTTGTAACAATATAAACACTGACATCAGGTGAATTGCACTTAAAATACAGGTAGCCTATGTGAATATTGCAGTGACGCAATAGTTAAAATGTGTCTGTAACGGTGTTATAGTAATGCATGTATTGCAGTGAGGAAGTTAAAATGCAATTTAACTGCATTTTAGATGATTTTTAGCCATATAAACACAGCAATCAGGTGGATTTCACTTAAAATGTCAATTATGTGCTGCTTTACACATGTAAACATTGCAGTATAAGTTCAACTGTAGTAATTTAACAGAGTTTGTAGTGAGGTAAAAAAAAAAAAAAAAAAAAGAATTGTAACAATATAAAAACCACCAATTTCACTTAAAATATCAGCTGCAGTTTTACAGTTATGTAAACATTGCGGTATAAGTTCAACTGTAATGTAAACATTAACACGAGGTGAATGTGTACCTGGTGGTGAGGTGATTTTGAGCGGAGTGGTTTTACCTGTACGCCAGGGTCATGCACTCAAACAGGCGCGTGAGAGTGGGGTCGATGCTCAGCCGGCGGGATCTGAACGGCCCGAAGCTGTAGGTCTGGCAGCCCGGTTTAGTAACAGTGTCATGATTATCATAATAATTATAAAGAGCTGCGCTTCTCCTCCGGACTGAGTCGCTGTGCGGCGAGGACACCATGAAGTGCCCGCTGTGGATCACCTGAGTCCGCCGGACTGACCCGAGTCCCGCTCCGGCGTCCACACTCGGCAAGTGGTCATCCGGATCCGAATCGGACTCCGAATCCGGTCCGATGTGATTGGGCTCCGCAGTTTCTGAGTACTCTGCCTTTGCCATCGCAGCGGATCTGGTGTTATTCTCCCCTAGCAGTTCATCTGAGTGAGGAGGTGCATGCACACTCTCTGCTCCACTGCATACTCAGTGCGGGTCAAAGATCAAGCGTGATAGAATGATCAAAACGCACTGATTAAAACACTCCGAGGCGGTTTAAACTCGCACACACTTATGTAAGAGTTCATCTCAGTCCCAGCTATGTGCTGTTGCCTCATATTAGCTGCTATTATTAGTAAGAGTCTTTTTGATCAGTAAATATGTCCTAGTAGAGGTGCCTTGGCGCTATGTCGTAATGACCGTAATTACGAGTTTTCGACTTCGGAAAAAGCATTCGGAATCGGGCACTCGGAAAGTCCGAGTACGTGAATAGCTCCGAGTAGAACGTCACGTGTTGTCATCTCCATGGCGTAAACTCTGATCGTTATTATTTTTAGTCTTAAAAACAGGTATTTTATTTTATAAAATGCAAAAAAATGGTAATGTTTTATAACTAATGCATTATCAAAAAAAAAGGTAAAATAATTATAAATGTATAAATAATTAATACATTCCATAAAATGAAATGTAACTATTGCCTTGCATGGTTGATCTATATTTATTTTAATAATATTACATTACTATTTTAATATTACTAGCTCTTTTAAAACGAATATATTTGATATTTTATCACAAAAATAACTTTTATAAAATTCATACAAAAATCTGGGAGAAATCAACTTGGGTAAAAATCACAACTATATAATAATACACAGCATATTTAGTAAAACAGGTCTGTGTATTGTTATATTTATTTTAAGAAATATTAATACAATTATAAATAAATGATACAATTTGCATAAATAATTTTAGATGCAAACAAAAGGAAATGTTTTATAACTAACGCATTATCCATTCTTATAAATTCATAAATAATGGTTATAAATGCAACGAAAACATATTATGTAAAATGTTAATATTATCTTGCATGGTTGAGCAATATTTATTTTGATTTTATGATATTATTATTTTAATATCGATTAATGTTAATAATAGTTATTTAAAAAAATAATATATTGATATTTATCACAAAAATAACTTCTATAAAATGGAAACCTGAATAAAAATAAGAGAAATCAACAAATTACTTTAATTCAAATGAGCAATATAAAATTAATTATTAATATTATTTTAATATTAATTAATAATAATATACTTGATATGTTATCACAAACATATAAAATGCATACAAATAGAAACGATGCTCAAATTAACAATAATAATAATAATAATAACTTATAATATTATTTTTATATTAATTAATAATAATAGTTATTTTAAAATGAATATATTTGATAATTTATCACAAAAATAACTTCTGTAAGACGCATTCAAAAATAGAAACAATCTTAATATCAATATTATTAATAAATAATAATAATACAAATAATATCTGACTGTGTCTAAATAACCTTATCTAAATAATAAAATCCGCTCGGAGAGATTACGAACTACAAATCCCATGAGCGCTGAAGCAACATCCGGGTGTGTGTGACGTCAGCGGAAGGTTAAAAGTCGCGACCATCCGCTCGGTTCTGTGTGTTTGAGTTCTGGGCTCAGTCGAGGCATGGACGCGGTACAGAGGCACAGGTCCATGTACAAAGGCACGACTCCGCCATGGAAAGAGACGTACAGGAAGGTAAATGCCATGTTTGCTCGAGAATCTAGCGAAAGCTGTCAACAACAGGTGTTATATTTCGCATACAGGAATGTAAAATAAAAACTATGTAGGACAATTAGGTTATTGTTCATGTCATTTACAGTAATGGAAATCAACCAGTTCATCTATTATTCCGTCACAGAAATGAGAATTAGTGGTGAGTTCTTCCTTCATGCCAATAAATTCTCAATATATGCACTAGTCCACAGCTAAAACATTAAAAATCTCGTCTAACCGAACCAAAACACTTCCCCAGACCTCAGGACATTGATAAAGTAGATGCGTTTGTATCTCAAAGGGTGAAATAAAAATACACGCTGAAACTAGGAAATATTACATAGCATTATAATACATTTATTAGCTTGCGTGGTTAATCTAAATGTATTTAAATTTCAATATTTATGTTAAAATGTACACCTGACAGGTGAAGTGAATAACACTGATGATCTCTTCCTCACGGCTCCTGTTAGTGGGTGGGATATATTAGGCAGCAAGTGAACATTTTGTCATCAAAGCTGATGTGTTAGAAGCAGGAAAAATGGGCAAGCGTAAGGATTTGAGCGAGTTTGACAAGGGCCAAATAGTGATGGCTAGACGACTGGGTCAGAGCATCTCCAAAACTGCAGCTCTTGTGGGGTGTTCCCGGTCTGCAGTGGTCAGGATCTATCAAAAGTGCTCCAAGGAAGGAACAGTGGAGAACCGGCCACAGGGTCATGGGCGGCCAAGGCTCATTGATGCACGTGGGGGGCGAAGGCTGGCCCGTGTGGTCGATCAAACAGACGCGAGCTACTGGAGCTCAAACTGCTCAAGAAGTTAATGCTGGTTCTGATAGAAAGCTGTCAGAATACACAGAGCATCTCAGTTTGTTGCGTATGGGGCGGCATAGCCGCCGACCAGTCAGGGTGCCCATGCTGACCCCTGTCCACCCCCGAAAGCACCAACAGTGGCACGTGAGCATCAGAACTGGACCATGGAGCAATGGAAGAAGGTGGCCTGGTCTGATGAATCACGTGTTCTTTTACATCACGTGGATGGCCGGGTGTGTGTGCGTGGCTTCCCTTGGGAACACATGGCACCAGGATGCACTGTGGGAAGAAGGCAAGCCGGCGGAGGCAGTGTGATGCTTTGGGCAATGTTCTGCTGGGAAACCTTGGGTCCTGCCATCCATGTGGATGTTACTTTGACACGTACCACCTACCTAAGCATTGTTGAGACCATGTACAGCCTTTCATGGAAATGGTATTCCCTGGTGGCTGTGGCTCTTCCAGCAGGATAATGCTCCTGGCACAAAGCACAAATGCTTCAGGAATGGTTTGAGGAGCACAACAACGAGTTTGAGGTGTTGAAGATCTCAATCCAATCGAGCATCTGTGGGATGTGCTGAACAAACAAGTCCAATCCATGGAGGCCCCACCTCGTAACTTACAGGACTTAAAGGATCTGCTGCTAACATCTTGGTGCCAGATACCACAGCACACCTTCAGGGGTCTAGTGGAGTCCATGCCTCGACGGGTCACCAACACAATATTAGTCATAATGTTATGCCTGATCGGTGTATCTTCCATGCAAAGTACATGTTTTGGTAACAAGAACTGGTTAGGATTATAATGCAATTTTAATGTGACCTCATGAACCTGTTCTCTTTAAAATGTTTAATATGCTCCGTATCCCCAGCGCTGTGTGGAGCGGTTGAAGAACAGCCGGTCGCGATTACTGGAGAAGTTCAGACAGATGGGAGATGATTCGGCCGGATCCAATCGCTCCCTGCTCGTACAGGAGGTGATGGAGGAGGAGTGGAACGCCTTGCAGTCGTCCAACCACAGTCTCCCGTCGCTGTGGAACGGAAACGGCATCCGAGATGTGCGTATTGTGGACCGGGTTTGTACCAGGCTTGAGTCACGCAAACCCTCGTGTCCTCCACTAAGGATACCCAAATCCAGAAAAGTTGGGATATTTTGTAAAATGCAATAATCTGTGATTTTTTTTTTTTTTTTTTTTTTTATTTTTTATTAATTCTCTTTTCTAATAGGTGGGCGTCTCGTGATTGAGTGTAAAAGGAGAATAGATGTAGGGCTGTGCAATATGGACAAAAATATTGTGAAGCAATATTTCCTTGCACGTTTGTGTGTATAATCTTTTTGAAAGCCGACTTCACTGCCAATATTTGCATGCACAGTATCTTTGCATAAATGATATTGTGACGTTGGTTATTTCCAGCTTATTAACTCTTTACGTATGTTGTGCCTGTATTATCGTTATTTTCTGCATGCATGGTTTGGAAGAATCTTTTTCACGTCTTCTGCAACATCTCGCACATGACAAGTGGAAAAATCCTGCTCTCTTTAGAAATCGCAATTACGATTTTGCTCAATCGCACAGCCCCACATAGATGGGTCATGGCTCGCCACTTCTGTGCCAGATCTCACGAGGGAATTGTCAATTCAGAAATCACAAGAATTTGGCACAAAGTGATGAGCCATGAAAATCGATATTTGTTTATATTTACAAAATCCACTTAAAAGCACAATATGTAAGATTTTTGGATTATCTAAAGAAAGGAAAAAAAACCCACTAGAACAGTGTTGTTTTGTTGACTTGTGTACTTGCACTATCCCAAATGTTTCCAGGAATGTTTAAATCCAGAGAAATAAGCGATTTTAACCAGGACACGGGCCGTGTGTGTTCGTCGCCTATCGATGACATACCCGCGTTACCCTCCGGTTTTATTTTTTTCGCCAGAGATGCTTTAATATACACTCTAAACAAATGCTGGGTTAAAAAACAACCCATGTTGGGTTGAAAATGGACTAACCCAGCGATTGGGTTGTTTTAAGCAAACATTTAACCCAACCGCTGGGTTAGTCCATTTTCATCCCAACTTGGGTTGTTTTTTAACCCAGCATTTTTTCGAGTGTATGATGTGTTTTATTAGACACTGTTTGGATCATTGATGGACAGAAACTAATCATTGTTCTCCAGCTCAACACAGTTAGTCTGATTGTTTAAATCTGGTGTTGTTGTACCATGTTTTACCATGCCTAATATGATCTCACTCACTGCAGTGTGAGCAAGTGTCTCATAGTAGTGCCGAGCTAACGCACAGAGTAGCATTATAACATCACTTTAACACACACACACACACTCACGAGCGGAAGAACAGAAGCGCTCGTCTGACAGAATAAAAGCTCCGCCAAATCAAGTTATCAAGAACGCTAGCGGTGAAAAATTACATGCTGTGCCTTTAAGTTGGTCGGTGAAAATCTTTGCTTTGTACTTTTGTCAGTTAAATAAAGATTAAAGAGAATTAACAAGTCACAGATCCAAACAGTCGCTCTCCTGTCTAATAAAACGCATCAGATATTAAAGCAGCTTTGGGGTTTCCATGGTTTCTACAAAATAAAACCGGAGGGTAACGCGGCTATGATGTCATTGGTCCGTGTCCTGGTTAAAATTGCTTTCTCTGGATTTAAACATTCTTAGAAACATTTGGGATAATGTACACAAGTCAACAAAACGTATAACACTGTTCTATTGTGTTTTTTTTTTTTTTTTTTTTTTTGGATATTTAAATCCAGAAATCTTACATATTGTGCCTTTTTGAAAGCGAAAAGCCATAATTGAGATGGTCGTTTGGTGGGGTTTATCAAATCAATTATGCCACTTGGAATAGCATTTATCGTAGAATTAAATTCTTTAAACGGGACACGATATTCACACAACTCTCATATGATTAAAATATCACCATTAGGGTTGAATGGATCGGCAGCAAAGTATCCATTTTTAACTTTGATATCTGAATTATTGAATATTCAAACTTGGTGTGAAGATGGATTTTTGATGTCGTCATAACCTTTCCTCCTCAGGTTTACACCGCACAGCAGGATTTCGATGAGCTTTCAGCGTTTGAGGAAATCCAGCGGGAGCTCATAGCACAAGGTTACCCTTGCTCTCATTATATCAGGTTGTGAAAAGCCTGGAAGCGTCAGAGAAGTTACAAATTGTGTAAATGCATTGATTTAAAAGGTGTGAGGATCGTGTTAAAACATTTAAGATCATTTCAGCGTCTCTCTCCTCCTTCAGAGCTCTCGATCCTAGAGGAATATAACCGCAGCGTGTGCTATGAAGAGCAGTATTTAGAGTCCGTGCTGGAGGGGCTGGAGCAGGGTGGGCGGATCATATGCCCCATATGTCACGCGTAAGTGTTTGCCATAAACCAACCTTTCCTGCAGAAGCCATCTGTGTCATGTCCTCATTGTGTTGCTCTCTCGGTGCAGGAATAATCTGACAGTGAACAGCCATTTTACATCCTGTCCATGTGGCCTTTACGTCAACACTATTGTAAGTACACTCTTAAAGTTAAAATTGTCAGGTAATCGCTTCTTTTTTTTTTTCTTATTGCCAATGCATGAACCGCTTGTAACGAAACTTAACCGAGAGCTTCCCGGACTTCCTAGTTTGTCTATGAAAGCCTGATTTTTACGTGAAGGTCTCGGGATGTTTTCACGGGAAACTCAAAGGATGTGTGGTTTACACGCGCTCCCGAGAGCCTCTCTTCTGTTCAGTGTTCAGGATAAAGAGCCGTTCTGTACTGTAATGTCATTCAAACTATAGTCTCAGTCACATCTGTACGGTCTCTTCAAACCACGGACCCCCAAACATGAACATCCTCATGTGACGGACCCCATCCTGAAATATAAAAGACCTCCGTCTCTTATAAACGCCCAATTAATACACCTAAAAATATTAATATTATCTAATATTTAATTTCTATTGTTACTCTATCTTTTCTACTCCCTGTAATGATGTACTGTGAAATGTATCATTTATGTGTTTATTTCAGTCGAATTTGAGTGAAAAATAAGTGATTTAACAACATAAAATTAGATGAGAATTTATTAATTTTAATTGATTTTATTAATTTATATATATATGTGTGCGTTTATATGGTATTTCTCTTACTGGTTTATTTAAGCTAATTTACTATATTTTATTCATATTTTTACAGTTTTACTCTAGGCTTTTTCTTATGTAATCATTTATTTTTACATTATCAAATGTTAATTTAACATTTCAATCATTTGTTAAATTTAAAATAGATTTTTTTTTTTTTTTTTTTATAGACTTAAGTACATTTAGAAATGAATTAAATTCGTAATAAATTAAGCTAATTTTTATCTTTTGTTTTGTTAATTTAATTATTTTAATCTTATTCATTTAAATTTATTTTTTTTTTCTCTGTAGATTTTTCCCTGGACCCTATAGTTTCAAATATGATGTTAACAAATGAAGCTTTATTGTGAAGCGTTGCCATAAATCCATTATTGGATTGGTCTGGATGGAGTAGAATATAGTGAACATTTTATTATTAGCCCGTGTGGCCACTAGAGGAATGGACTGATAAGTCTTCTAGTAACCTGAAGTCTTCTCTCATGTCGTCTCAGGGTAGGAACGTTTCATCGGAGGGTTTAGAGAAGCTTCTAGAAAGACGCGTGACGGAGCACATGGAGGACTGTCTTCACAACCCCACCTTCTCTATGGCCCTTAACACTGACGGATCCCCAAACCTCATGATCAGCTGCAAGGTATTCATACCATGATCCGAGTCCGTTTCTGCATGTTGATATTCATCCTAATCACATGATCTGCTTTCGTTCTTTGCAGGCGTGTGACTATCTGTCTGTCGTCCTGTGAGCCGTTCATCTACACTGCACTGATGGATGTTTTTAAATGTTGTGAATATTTTATTTCTGTGAAAATAAAGAACTATTTTTAACCTTTAATCACTCATTACCTTTGAGTCGTAATGCTAAAGTACAGAACTGCAAAGACAATAAAAACCCGTTTTGAAGACTACAAAACCCTGTTTTCAACTAAAAACTGAAGACTTTTTATGCATGTTGGCGGTTCACTTACACGACAAACGCGTTATAAGACTGACCGTAAACTTGGCTTTTGAACTCGATACCGTTACTGTCTCCATGGAAACTACAAAAAACGTGAATTTGTGAAAACCGTTAAGTTCGCTCTACAGGCGTGCAGTTTCATTATAAAGTCAACGCCACCTACTGGCCTGTCATCAGAATACAGCAATTTTAGTCGTTTTATCGAAACGTGCGAAAGAAAAACTTTGCTTTTAGTACATCTGGGGGTTTTTTTTGTGTAAATTAACCCTAAATATTGTGATCTTCCTGCATGCAATAGTGTAAAAATATTAATTTTTGCATGGTGACAATTTATTTCAATGAATTTGTTGTTTTTTTTTTTTTTATATAAAGTGTTTATGTAATTGTAGTATTTGTTGTAGTTTTATAGTCTATTTATCCATTTTACATTTTATTTTGCGTTACAGTAAAAACTGTTTTGGGGGAGTTTCACAATACAGAGACCGTACTGTCCTAATAATAGTCTCTTTATATAGTAAAAATGCATCTTTGCATCGAGCCTACGAAACATTTCTTCTCGCACTTTATAAAAAGAATGACTTCCAAAAACACTCGTACCATCTCACATCTTTCAATATTTAGTCAAACTCGAGCAGGAAGACCCGTTTATTTCATGCCAATTTCTCCTGATCTAGTCGTCTAAATAAACCTGGCATTGTATATTACACACATAGTTGGCTTTAATTACTTGGTTTTTCTTATGCAAGTTACTTTTATTTAAAAGCTTCTGCTTAATGCATACATGTCACTTTCTTATTTGATTTTATATATAGATCGAGAGAGCTACATTTATATAAATTATAGCTGTGTATGTACAGGTGCTGGTCTCATAATTAGAATATCATCAAAAAGTTGATTTATTTCACTAATTCCATTCAAAAAGTGAAACTTGTATATTATATTAATTCATTACACACAGACTGATATATCTCAAATGTTTATTATAAATGTATATTTCAAACAGCCAGCCTCTTTTGCAATGACCTTTTGTGTCTTGCCCTCCTTGTGCAAGGTGTCAATGGTCGTCTTTTGGACAGCGGTCAGGTCAGCAGTCTTCCCCATGATTGTGTAGCCTACAGAACTAGACTGAGAGAGCATTTAAAGGCCTTTGCAGGGGTTTTGAGTTCATCAGCTGATGAGAGTGTGGCACCAGGTGTCTTCAATATTCAACCTTTACACAATGTTCTCATTTTCTGAGAAACTGAATTTGGGATTTTCCTTAGTTGTCAGTTATAATCGTCAAAATTAAAAGAAATAAACATTTGAAATATATCAGTCTGTGTGTAATGAATGAATATAATATACAAGTTTCACTTTTTGAATGGAATTAGTGAAATAAATCAACTTTTTTATTCTAATTACACGACCAGCACCTGTACATATAAACATCACAATTACATTAAAGGGGTGGTTGATTGCCCCTTTTCACAAGATGTAAAATAAGTCTCTGATGTCCCCAGAGTGTGTATGTGAAGTTTTAGCTCAACATACCCCACAGATCATTTTTTATAGCATGTTAAAATTGTCACTTTTTGAGGGTGAGCAAACTTTTGTGTCCCTTTAAATGCAAATGAGCTTCTGCTGACATGGGGGAGCTTCAAGAGCTCATGTTGGCAGCTCTGATTACCTCACACAGACACACACTGAAACGGTTCAGCCTTTTATGTTCAAACCGGAGTCGGACAATGATGGAGAGATTCAAGAAGAACAGACATGTAGTGATGTCACTCACCCGTGAGGAAGCTTGTGTAGTCCCTACCAGCCGTTTGTCCTTAAAAAGTGATTTCTGTATAAGTAAATATCTCCCTTTGCTCCCTTTGAGCGTCATCACTTTGCAGATGTTGTTAATGCTCAAACAGCGACACCACACACTAGCTAAAGTTAAACAAGTCAGATCATAAATCAACCACCCCTTTAAGGAGAATCACATTTTTCACTTTTTAGCAACACTATTATCATATTGAAAGTAAAGCAGGACAAGCGGCTCAAGATTTCCTCTCAGTTTTATTTCTCATGAACGTTTAGTTCACATTCTCGACCTGTAAAGCCATCTGACATTTGAACCGGTGTGCACATAACTTGGAAAAAATGATATAAAATTAAATACAAAACTGTTCTGCCTTCATTCCGTCATCACTCCGGAACCAGAAGTATCAGTGAGTTTGGGATAAATCTCCACCGCACAGATTATTTGCATTTGACGAAAGTGCTGAGCTCCTCCAGGAACTTGATGTACTCCTGATGCTCCAGTGCCGTGCTCAACTCCATCAGCTCATCCGCAAACGTGTTGTCCACGCCACGGTCAGCCAGGAAGTCCATCAGATGGTCATACAGGGCCTAGAGAGTCACAGGGGTCAGAGGTCAAGTCGATCGATCCGCCAGTGGAGGTAGTTACCGCCACAGCAAGGCAAGAGCTTATAAAGTGCATTGGTCAAACATTCTCACCTGTGAACTTGCATGGATTATGTTTCCATCATTTCAAACACAAGCTGTTTTGTGCGCTTATAAACATTGTAAAAGACTTACTGAATAATGACATATCTTGGGTCAAAAACTAACAACAACAAAAATGTAGCTGCGAGCAGCAATATCAGGGTTCAAGCACTTTAAGGCCTTTAAGCACATATGTGTAAAAAGATATGCTTTATTCAACCACTTCATCCTAGAAGGAAAAGGCAATTTACTATGGAAATATGTGGTTTATAAAGCTTTATACAGTTAAAGCATCACCTCTGATCTCCATAAAAGTTTGCATGCTTGTTTAGAATCATGTGTCACGTGTGCTCACCTAATATTGTGAGGTTTTGAGTTTTTGCTTAAGATTTATAGGCTAGAGAGTACATTTTGCCACACCATTATTGCCATCCAAATGCCAAAGTTAAAAATTTTGTGATCATTTTTGACCTAGAGTCCAGAGAATTGTACTGCAGTGGGTTTTAGAGGTTGAGTGAAAAAACTAGGACTAGTTCACAAAAGTAGATTTTTTTTTACATAATCGCAAATATTTAATGAGCGATTTGTTTGACAGCAGTGGATCTTGAGGGAAAGTATTTGTTCAGAGATCTAGCAAATGATATGAATATTGTGTGTCTGTGTGAAATACCCCGTGATTACAGGGGTGTAAAACTCGTTGGCGCCACCTAGTGGTCTATTTCTTTCAAAGTTGTTATTCCGAGCCGCCTCCGTTAACCTGGTCTAATAGGTGCTCAAACTTCTTTGGCCGATGGCGGCCATGTTTTTCAAAATACGCAAATGTCCTCAAAGACTATCATGGCAGCTTGGACAAAGACACTGCATGTCAATTGAACTAACATTTGGGTGGTTATAACCATTTTCATGTTTTTTTTCCCTTTCTTTCTGTTATAGCACCACCAAGTGGCCAATCACCGCAATTTTGTTCATGTGACCTCAGATGAAGCCCATACATACATGTTCCAAGTTTGGAGAAAATAAAGTGGCTCCTCCCCCTTCAAACATTTTGGCGTCCTGTTGCAACCGTGAATTAAAATTCAGGTTTTTTTATTTTTTTATTTATTATTGACAATCAGCATCTAGAGAATCTTTCTGCACTGGTTTAGCTCTGATCAGGCCAAAAACATAGGACTAATTTGTAAAACTAGGTTTTTCAAAAACTCTTCTGAAAAAATTCTGCCGATCAATTGAATCCGAGGCCTAACGGTTTAGGAGTTATGAGCCACTTTTTGTACTTTTGACCGCTGTAGCGCCCCCATCAGGCCGATCGGGGTGAGCTTTGGTGACATTGTAGACGGTGTGGGTACTACAAGCCCTCAAAGTTACAAGTCTCTACGACTTACGGTTTGGTCTGCCCGATCAGTTTTAGGGGAGAATGCTAACAATTCTAACAGTTAAGAGGGTTTCAGCACTACATGCTTAAGCTCCTAGTAAAAAAAAAAAAAAATATATATTTTGCAATAAACTTAAAGTATACTGTTTCTATAGATCTAATCAACATTTGTAGATGAGTAGTTTTATATTTGAAGTATCTGAAGAACTTTAACCGTTAGTTTCCTGTTTCTCACTGTGAAGCTACGGTGGCCCAGTAGTGCACAACACAACAAAATTTAAGAAGCAAACAAATTCACAAGACAACAAAATTAAGCCACAACACAACGAAAGCCGTTTCGTTGTACCGTGGCCTGATTTCGTTGTGTCGTGGCTTGATTTCATTGTGTCGTGGCTTGATTTCGCTGTCGTGGCCTGATTTCGTTGTGTCGTGGCTTGTAGTCGTGGCTTGATTTCATTGTGTCGTGGCTTGATTTTTGATTTCGTTGTGTCGTGGCTTGATTTCTGATTTTGGCTTGATTTTGTGTGCTGTCGTGGCTTGATTTCGTTGTGCCGTGGCTTGATTTCGTTGTGCCGTGGCTTGATTTCGTTGTGTCGTGGCTTGATTTCGCTGTGTCGTGGCTTGATTTCGTTGTGTCGTGGCCTGATTTCGCTGTCGTGGCCTGATTTCGTTGTGTCGTGGCTTGATTTCGTTGTGTCGTGGCTTGATTTCGTTGTGTCGTGGCTTGATTTATTTGTGTCGCGTGGCTTGATTTCGTTGTGTCGTGGCTTGATTTCGTTTGTGTCGTGGCTTGATTTGTCGTGGCTTGATTTCGTTGTGTCGTGGCTTGATTTCGTTGTGTCGTGGCTTGATTTCGCTGTGTCGTGGCTTGATTTCGTTGTGTAGTGGCCTGATTTCGCTGTGCAGTGGCTTGATTTCGTTGTGCGTGGCTGATTTCGTTGTGTAGTGGCTTGATTTCGTTGTGTAGTGGCTTGATTTCGTTGTGTCGTGGCTTGATTTCGTTGTGTCGTGGCTTGATTTCGTTGTGTCGTGGCTTGATTTCGTTGTGTCGTGGCTTGATTTCGCTGTGTCGTGGCTTGATTTGATTGTGTGTCGTGGCTTGATTTCGTTGTCGCGTGGCTTGATTTCGTTGTGTCGTGGCTTGATTTCGCTGTGTCGTGGCTTGATTTCGCTGTCGTGGCTTGATTCGCGTTTGTGTCGTGGCTTGATTTGTGTCGTGGCCTGATTTCGTTGTGTAGTGGCTTGATTTCGTTGTGTAGTGGCTTGATTTCGTTGTGTCGTGGCTTGATTTCGTTGTGTCGTGGCTTGATTTCGTTGTGTCGTGGCTTGATTTTGTGTCGGGCTTGATTGCTGTGTCGTGGCTTGATTTCGTTGTGTCGTGGCTTGAGTGTCGTGGCTTGTCGCGTGGCTTGATTTCGATTTGTGTAGTGGCTTGATTTCGTTGTGTGCGTGGCTTGATTTCGCTGTGTCGTGGCCTGATTTCGTTGTGTAGTGGCTTGATTTCGTTGTGTCGTGGCCTGATTTCGTTGTGTCGTGGCCTGATTTCGTTGTGTCGTGGCTTGATTTCGTTGTGTAGTGGCTTGATTTCGTTGTGTCGTGGCCTGATTTCGCTGTCGTGGCTTGATTTCGTTGTGTCGTGGCTTGATTTCGTTGTGTCGTGGCCTGATTTCGTTGTGTCGTGGCTTGATTTCGTTGTGTCGTGGCTTGATTTCGTTGTGTCGTGGCTTGATTTGATGTGTCGGTGGCTTGTGTCGGGCTTGATTCGCTGTGTCGTGGCTCGATTTCGCTTCGTTGTGTCGTGGCTTGATTTCGCTGTGTCGTGGCTTGCTGTGTCGTGGCTTGATTTCGCTGTGTCGTGGCTCGATTTCGCTTCGTTGTGTCGTGGCTTGATTTCGTTGTGTTGTGAACTCATGCTTGCTTTTTAAATTTTGTTGTGTTGTGCACTACTGGGCCACCGTATGAAGCTGCTTTGAAACCATCTGTAGTGTATGAAGCGTGAAAGTGAAAGTGACTAGACTTGACTAACCCAGTCCAGAGAGTCTGTGTTGAGTGTGTAACTGGTTTCCTTCCAGTCCACGTCGCCCTCCGGCTGGAAGCTGACCTCTCGGATGCTGAAGATGTCGCTCTCCTCCTCGCCCTCACCGTGACCAGTCTGCTCAGAGACAAAGAGCTTACGATATGAAATCCAGCGGTTGAGTGAGATGAATGAGAAAACTGACACATCTTTTGGTCGGACATTCAGTCACACGAACAGGAAATACAACAGCTGAGGAATAAAACCCACCTCATCCTCGGGGAAATGACAGTCAAACACTAGGGAATTCTTTGCACCCTGTTTGGTCACTTCAACCACGAAGTTGGGCGTCGAGACAATGTCAGGCTAAAAAAAACAAGGACAATTTATTAAAAACATGACAAGGTAAAAGCTAGTCGAGCTGCTGAATTATGTAATGTCTTTAAAGCAGTGGTTCTCAAACCCTAAATAACCTAAAGTGATTTCTAGAATATGGGTATTTTTATAAAGAATATACATTTTTGTAGTTATGCCAAGCTGTAAAATTTTATCGGGTAGAAATTGTGAGTAACAAATATTTGGTAACACTTAATTTTACAGTGCTCTTGTAAATACAACATGTTACATGTACTTACTATAGTAATAATAGTAACTGCAAGATGATGTTATTGCACAAGGACACCTTAAAATAAAATGTTATCCTGTAAATCATGAACAGCTGGAAAAGTCACGTACAGTCCAGTGTTTCCCACATATAGACTAATCCGTGGCGCCACAGAATCAACACCGGCTGCCAAATATTGCGTTTCGTAATTCTTTTTTTTTTAACGCAATTTAAAACACGCAGCGTATTCGTTCAGCTCCATTTCCTTTCCCTACTCTCCCTTTGTCTCTGTCACTCATGCGTCTCTCTCACATTCTCTCTCTCTCTCACACACACACGCGGTCGTAAACAAACCAGCGCTGTGTCAATACATTTGAAGGCGTAAAGGTGCACTATGTAAACATTTTTTAGTAAAATATCCAAAAACCACTAGGTGTAATATATTTTGTTCAGTTGAGTAGTTGCCAAATGTTTCCAACTATTTGTAAATCGTGAGAGTTGCTATTTTAACCAATGAACCGGGACGTGTGAGGGCGTGGCCTGTCGATGACATCATATCCGGTTTTATTCTGCAGAAGCGCTTTACTCTCCCTGCGGTGTGAACGAGTGTCATAGCAGCCGCGAGCGAACGCTCAGAGTAACGTCATAACATCATTCTCCACACACTCAGATGTGTCTAATATGATCACCAGAGCTGCGTTCCCTCATACTCATGACCGGAGAAGAGGAAATGGCGCCGGCGACTGTGGCATAATAAAAGTCCCGCTGCTCGCGAGGCGTGTGTTGCGTTCATCTCATTAACAATCGCTCCGGCGGCCTCGCTCAGCTCCACAACACTCGGTCCCGCTCTGCTTCACACTACAGTAACGTTAATAATCTCATCCATGAACATGATTTCTGCCAAAGTCCTATCCCGAGTCTTTCCCACCGGCTGTGAGGGGAAGACCACATGTCCGTGCGCTCAAGCTTAGCTACGCCTTTGTTTTGAATAGGCGACCTCTAGCGGACGGAAAAGTTACATAGTGCACCTTTAGCGGATAGAGAATTGTGCATTAATTATTACACCGACCACATTTACAGTATCATGTTATTATGGAGAGTGATGGAGATAATGTTTTTCTTGTATTTAGCCCTCAGGTATTCCTTATTAATTGGTCACACTCATACTCATTGGTGGTTAACTATTTTTCAATTAAATAAATGTTCTATATTTAGTTTAATAATATTTATTGAATATTTTGAGGAGATCTTTTGGTACTAAATACTATTTGTGCAATAATTATGGTCCATTAATGACCACTTAAAATATTTTTCTTCTAATATTTGTATTATTTATAATACAATTAGTGTAGTAATTAAGGTTAAAATAGAGAATTCCAATGCAAAGAAACAAAACAAATGATAATTGATGATACCTCGTCCTCCTGACCCTTCTGCGTTTGCTCGGGCTCTTCCTCCAGCTGTGGCGGGATGCTGTTGTTCACATTGAACGTGATGGTGACTCTGTCAAACACAAACATGATGTATAAGAATGATCATAAAAGCTCTGTAGACGACACTTTATTAATCTGCTCATTTTTTAAAAGAGGACGTATAATGGCCTTTATTCCCCCATATTCTCCATTGTTGCGGCTCCTCTTCCCAGTCTGTCAGTATCGCTCCTGTCTCTATGAAGCCCCTCCTTCTGAAAAGCACACTGTGCTCTGATTGGTCGTCTGGAGCAGTGTGTTGTGATTGGTCAAGCTCTTCCAGAGTGTTTGGGAAATATCCCGCCCCTTACCATAACCGCCAGTTTCACTTCTGACTCACTCAACCAGGCACCGCCCCTTTATTCTGCATATGAACTATTTAAATGAGGAATACCATTAGCATATGAATCTGATTGTCTTACTTTTCTCCGGACACCGAGCGGACGAGTTTAGCTTCTGTGCCGTTGAGTTCCAGCTCCCACCCGCCGGACATTTTAGGAAGATTCGTGTTCTTCTGGATCTTCTTTTCTTCTTTGATTTCGTCTGAGAGAAACTCTGCAAACGCTTTATCACCTGAAGAATAAACACACACACACACACACAGACAGACACACAGACACACAGAGACACAGACACAGACACAGACACAGACACAGACACACACAGACACACACAGACACACACAGACACACACAGACACACACAGACACACACACACACACACAGACAGACACAGACACACACACACACACAGACAGACACAGACACAGACAGACACAGACACACACAGACACACACAGACACACACAGACACACACAGACACACACAGACACACACACAGACACAGACACACACACACACAGACACACACAGACACACACAGACACACAGAGACACACAGACACACACAGACACACACAGACACACACAGACACACAGACACACACACACACAGACACACACAGACACACAGAGACACACAGAGACACACAGAGACACACAGAGACACACAGAGACACACACAGACACACAGAGACACACAGAGACACACAGAGACATACAGAGACACACAGAGACACACAGAGACACAGACACGTTTTACTAACACTAGTAATGAATGAGATCTCATTGGTTGGTTAAGATGACATGCTGCTGTTCATCTGTCAATCAATCTCAAGGTCACCTGTCGTGATGCTCTGATGACGCATATGCAAATTTTGCAGGATATGACATCACCTTTAATATCATGGAATATTCTAATTCATCTTATAACTTTTTATTAAAAGTTTTGAATTGGGTGTTATTTTCTGTTTTTATATTTTTTATTTTAGGTAGTACTTTATTTTAGTTTTTTTTTTAATAGTTTTAATAGTTTTTCTTCGCACTTCTGGCTTTTTCTCGCAATTACGAGTTTATATTCGCACTTCTGACTTTTTCCTCACGGTTACGAGTTTATATTCGCACTTCTGGCTTCTTTCCTCACTCACGAGTTTTATTCGCACTTCTGAGTTTATATTCGCAGTTTATATTTGACTTTTTCCTCACGGTTACGAGTTTATATTCGCACTTCTGACTTTTTCCTCACGGTTACGAGTTTATATTCGCACTTCTGACTTTTTCCTCACGGTTACGAGTTTATATTCGCACTTCTGACTTTTTCCTCACGGTTACGAGTTTATATTCGCACTTCTGACTTTTTCCTCACGGTTACGTGAGCTTTTTTTATTACGAGTTTATATTCGCACTTCTGACTTTTTCCTCACGGTTACGAGTTTATATTCGTGACTTCTGACTTTTTTCCTCACGGTTACGAGTTTATATTCGCACTTCTGACTTTTTTCCTCACGGTTACGAGTTTATATTCAGACTTCTGGCTTTTTCTGACTGAGTTTATATTCTCACTTCTGACTTTTTCCTCACGGTTACGAGTTTATATTCGCACTTCTGACTTTTTCCTCACGGTTACGAGTTTATATTCGCACTTCTGGCTTTTTCTCGCAATTACGAGTTTATATTCGCACTTCTGACTTTTTCCTCACGGTTACGAGTTTATATTCGCACTTCTGGCTTTTTCTCGCAATTACGAGTTTATATTCGCACTTCTGACTTTTTCCTCACGGTTACGAGTTTATATTCGCACTTCTGACTTTTTCCTCACGGTTACGAGTTTATATTCGCACTTCTGACTTTTTCCTCACGGTTACGAGTTTATATTCGCACTTCTGACTTTTTCCTCACGGTTACGAGTTTATATTCGCACTTCTGGCTTTTTTCTCACGAGTTTATATTACGAGTTTATATTCTGAGTTTATCTGACTTTTTTTCCTCACGGTTACGAGTTTATATTCGCACTTCTGGCTTTTTTTCCTCGCACTTCTGACTTTTTCCTCACGGTTCTGAGTTTATATTCGCACTTCTGACTTTTTCCTGACGAGTTTATCCTCGCACTTCTGACTTTTTCCTCACGGTTACGAGTTTATATTCGCACTTCTGGCTTTTTCCTCACGGTTACGAGTTTATATTCGCACTTCTGGCTTTTTCCTCACGGTTACGAGTTTATATTCGCACTTCTGGCTTTTTCCTCACGGTTACGAGTTTATATTCGCACTTCTGGCTTTTTCCTCACGGTTACGAGTTTATATTCGCACTTCTGACTTTTTCCTCGCAATTACGAGTTTATATTCGCACTTCTGACTTTTTCCTCACGGTTACGAGTTTATATTCGCACTTCTGACTTTTTCCTCACGGTTACGAGTTTATATTCGCACTTCTGGCTTTTTCCTCACGGTTACGAGTTTATATTCGCACTTCTGGCTTTTTCCTCACGGTTACGAGTTTATATTCGCACTTCTGGCTTTTTCCTCACGGTTACGAGTTTATATTCGCAATTCTGACTTTTTCCTCGCAATTACGAGTTTATATTCGCACTTCTGACTTTTTCCTCACGGTTACGAGTTTATATTCGCACTTCTGGCTTTTTCCTCACGGTTACGAGTTTATATTCGCACTTCTGACTTTTTCCTCACGGTTACGAGTTTATATTCGCACTTCTGCTTTTTTCCTCACGGTTACGAGTTTATATTCGCACTTCTGGCTTTTTCCTCACGGTTACGAGTTTATATTCGCACTTCTGGCTTTTTCCTCACGGTTACGAGTTTATATTCGCAATTCTGACTTTTTCCTCGCAATTACGAGTTTATATTCGCACTTCTGACTTTTTCCTCACGGTTACGAGTTTATATTCGCACTTCTGGCTTTTTCCTCACGGTTACGAGTTTATATTTGCACTTCTGGCTTTTTCCTCGCAATTACGAGTTTATATTCGCACTTCTGACTTTTTCCTCACGGTTACGAGTTTATATTCACACTTATGACTTTTTCCTCACGGTTACGAGTTTATATTCACACTTATGACTTTTTCCTCACGGTTACGAGTTTATATTCACACTTCTGGCTTTTTCTCGCAATTACGAGTTTATATTCGCACTTCTGGCTTTTTCTCGCAATTACGAGTTTATATTCGCACTTCTGACTTTTTCCTCACGGTTACGAGTTTATATTCGCACTTCTGGCTTTTTCTCGCAATTACGAGTTTATATTCACACTTCTGGCTTTTTCTCGCAATTACGAGTTTATATTCGCACTTCTGGCTTTTTCCTCACGGTTACGAGTTTATATTCACACTTATGACTTTTTCCTCACGGTTACGAGTTTATATTCGCACTTCTGGCTTTTTCCTCACGGTTACGAGTTTATATTCACACTTATGACTTTTTCTCGCAATTACGAGTTTATATTCGCACTTCTGGCTTTTCCTCACGAATTACGAGTTTATATTCGCACTTCTGACTTTTCTCCATAATTACGAGTTAAGACTTCTGGCTTTTTCTATATTACGAGTTATAAAGTCTGACTTTTTCCTGAAATTAGTTTATAACAGTTATAAAGTCAGAATTGTGAAATATAAACACTGAGTAGTTAAGAAAAAATTCGGGTGAAAAAAAAAAAAAAAAAAAAAGACTTTTCTTTCGAATAGCGAGTTTATATCTGACTTTGTAGTCTGACTCTATAACACACAATTACGAGAAAAAAAGTCAGAATTGTGAAATGTAAATGTGAGAAAAAGAGAATTTCTGGATAAAAAGTCGCAAACAAGCTCCCAAAGTTTATTAATGATTATTTAGTACATAAAATTAAACTAAATAAATGAAAATGAGAAATAGTTGCCCTTAGCAACTAAATGAAATAGGTTCTTAATATTTCATTTCAATTGGCGTTTATTATATCTCAAGTAACGGAATTGTTTTTATGATTTTAGTTAACTTTAATAACCCTGGTTCTATAAGGTTCTGGTTTCTCCTTCCACTGACCAATTAGTAGCTATAGTAAAAGCACCTTTGCTCTTTTAAGTTAGCCTCTATGCATTTACTGTGGTAGTGTTGAGTTTGTGCGCATGTAAGGAGCGCTTACCCTCAGTGTGCAGACTCCCGCAGCCGCAGGACACTGTCGGCAGAGCCCGCGTCGCTGTGAGCAGCCTCGGCCTGGAGCCGGACGCCGCGCCGCTGTTGCTCAGGCTCCAGATGGATCTGGTGAAGGTTCTGCTGAGGCGGAGCGTGGGTCTGATAGCCGGAGCGGCTGGCGCGGAGCTCCTGCTGGACAGACGCGCTGCGAGCTGAACTGCGCGACTCACGGACTTCAGCATGGCTTCGGTTCGGTTCTGAGGTGCTCGCGCTGCTACTGACCGCTGATCACACTGACACACACACACACACACACACGTGGGGAAGGACACTGTGACCTCAGCACTCTGCACCGGAAGCGTTACACGCGGAAATGACTTAAAAGTCCCACACGCTGCTGTCATCAACACAAGCACGTGGTTCCAGTCACAACAAGCGAAATATTAAATATTATATACTACATCAGTCATGCAGCTGTGTGGAGTTTGCTGCGAACATGTTCCTAAATACAGATGTCCAGCCTGCAGAATCAGATAGTAAGTCATTTATTCATGTTCGATTGTAAATTCAGTTTATATCAGCAGCTTTTGCTTTTGTCTACAATATTTGCTTTATTTTTCTTTTAGCTGTTCGGTGAATTGCTTTAAAAGACACAAAGATGATGGTAAGTCCAATATTTTATTACAAACATTTATTTTCTCTGGGACTCGAACCCATGACCTCGGCGTTGCGAGCGCGATGCTGTACTGATCTCTGATCAGTTGTACACGTTTTAAGTAGACATTAATATAATTAAAAGGAGTAATAGTACTTAATAGTCTTTAGCTGAGCCATCTATGGAATAAGCCCTGAACAATTGATAAAATTACAAATAGTACACACATATACTTGATATGTAATCTTATTAGATGATTGTTTAATTGCATTTGATAGATTCTACTTTCAGTAAAACATTTGGAATGGGTTTGTTAAGTGTTTTTAATGCGTGTTTGGCCTGAGTTTTTGTTGCATTTACACTGTTCTGACCAGCAGGGGTCATACCGTCGCATTTAATTATCGCGATATCTCGATATAACATGTTATGGTATTACATCCCTGTAAATCATGCAAGAAATGTGCCATTTCATGCTAGCAATATATTAAATCCTGTTAGAAATCGGTTAGCAATATGCTAATATACACTAGCAACATCCTCATTATGCGAGAAACATTTTAACACATGCTAGCAATGTGTTAAACATGTACAACAACATGTAAAGACATGTTATCAATGTGTTCAATTGTGCTGTTACCATTAGCATTTTGTTAATATGTTAATGGTTTAAAATATTTTAGCAAACATGTTAGCAATGAGTTAAATCATGGTAGCAATGTTAAAAAAATGCTAGCAACACGTTAACAGAATGCTACTCACATTAGATACATGTTAGCAATGTGTTAAATCATGTTAGCAAAAGGATAAAACATGTTAGAAATGTGTTAAATCATGCTGTTAGCATTAACATGTTAACATTTTAAATCATGGTAGCAATGTGTTAAAACATGCTAGCAATATGCTAACAAAATGCTACTTATGTTAACATGTTAAAACATTCTAACAATGTGTTACTCATGCTAACAACATGTTCGCAACATGCTAGCAATGTGTTAAATCATGGTAGCAATGTGTTAAATCATGGTAGCAATGTGTAAAACATGTTGCTAGTAACATTTATTTTGACTGAGTAAAACATTTAAACTTCAAGCTGTTCTAAGTTATTTTAAACTTTCAGACCCGGCTTTGTCCAGCCAACATCAGACTTTGTCATCAGACTTTACTCATCGAGTTATTATTAGTTATTTTGTGTCTTATACTCCCTGAACATCAAAAACAAGTCTGTGTAAGCCTTTATTTCTCCTCGCTCTCATAGATTCATGTCAGCCGGTTAAAGAATCCGATCCGGCCTCCAGCAGCCCAGCACCAGTGAGCAGCAGTGAGTGAACACACACACACGCACACGCACACGCACGCGCATGTTATAGATCGGATACCAACATCTAAAGACAGTATGTTTGATTTCAGCCGAACAGCCATGGATGGTTGAGGATCTCCTTGATGAAGACAGTCACACTGACAAAGTGCCACTACAGAAACTTCAGCAGCTCGGTATGAATGAGATCTGTGTGTGTGTGTGTGTGTGTGTGTGTGTGTGTGTGTGTGTGTGTGTGTGTGTGTGTGTGTGTGTGTGTGTGTGTGTGTGTGTGTGTGTGTGTGTGTGTGTGAGAGAGAGAGAGCAGGTTCACAGATGTGTCTCATTCACACAGGTGATTCAGAGGAGCTGAAGGCTCTGTTGGGGAATCCTCATCTCCGGCAGCTGATGATGTCAGTGGACTCGGCTGAAAATAAAGCCAAAGCCATGAAAGACGCCATGCAGGAGCCGCTGTTCGTGGAGTTAGCTGATCAGTGCTTAAAGATCATTGAGCCTACAGAAACAGAGAACAACGACGAATACTGATTTTACTGAACTGGCACATATGGACTAAACACATGCATCAAAAAAACACGTGTCCAAAACTGACTGTGCTTGGTTATTGTGCACAAATGTTGATAAATGTCAAGAGTAATGACAGAATTCACAAAACTCTTTGCCCTTTAGTGGTTTAAAAACTGAAACTGAGTAATTTAGACTTTTATCTGGTAAATAAACGCAAATAGTTCTCAACCTGTGTAACATTATGACCACTGACCGGTGAATAACACTGATGATCTCTTCATCACGGCTCCTGTTAGTGGGTGGGATATATTAGGCAGCAAGTGAACATTTTGTCCTCAGAGTTGATGTGTTAGAAGCAGGAAAAATGGGCAAGCGTAAGGATTTGAGCGAGTTTGACAAGGGACAAATTGTGATGGCTAGACGACTGGGTCAGAGCATCTCCAAAACTGCAGCTCTTGTGGGGTGTTCCCGGTCTGCAGTGGTCAGGATCTATCAAAAGTGCTCCAAGGAAGGAACAGTGGAGAACCGGCCACAGGGTCATGGGCGGCCAAGGCTCATTGATGCACGTGGGGAGCGAAGGCTGGCCCGTGTGGTCCGATCAAACAGACGAGCTACTGGAGCTCAAACTGCTCAAGAAGTTAATGCTGGTTCTGATAGAAAGGTGTCAGAATACACAGAGCATCTCAGTTTGTTGCGTATGGGGCGGCATAGCCGCTGACCAGTCAGGGTGCCCATGCTGACCCCTGTCCACCGCCGAAAGCACCAACAGTGGCACGTGAGCATCAGAACTGGACCACGGAGCAATGGAAGAAGGTGGCCTGGTCTGATGAATCACGTGTTCTTTTACATCACGTGGATGGCCGGGTGCGTGTGCATGGCTTCCCTGGGGAACACATGGCACCAGGATGCATTATGGGAAGAAGGCGAGCCGGCGGAGGCAGTGTGATGCTTTGGGCAATGTTCTGCTGGGAAACCTTGGGTCCTGCCATCCATGTGGATGTTATGTGATTGTGGCATAATGTTATGCCTGATCTGTGTGTGTGTGTGTGTGTGTGTGTGTGTGTGTGTGTGTGTGTGTGTGTGTGTGTGTGTGTGTGTGTGTGTGTGTGTGTGTGTATGTGTATGTGTGTGTATGTACAGGTATGTACAGGTGCTGGTCATATAATTAGAATATCATCAAAAAGTTGATTTATTTCACTAATTCCATTCAAAAAGTGAAACTTGTATATTATATTCATTCATTACACACAGACTGATATATCTCAAATGTTTATTTCTTTTAATTTTGATGATTATAACTGACAACTAAGGAAAATCCCAAATTCAGTTTCTCAGAAAATGAGAACATTGTGTAAAGGTTGAATATTGAAGACACCTGGTGCCACACTCTCATCAGCTGATGAACTCAAAACCCCTGCAAAGGCCTTTAAATGCTCTCTCAGTCTAGTTCTGTAGGCTACACAATCATGGGGAAGACTGCTGACCTGACCGCTGTCCAAAAGACGACCATTGACACCTTGCACAAGGAGGGCAAGACACAAAAGGTCATTGCAAAAGAGGCTGGCTGTTCACAGAGCTCTGTGTCCGAGCACATTAATAGAGAGGCCAAGGGAAGGAAAAGATGTGGTAGAAAAAAAGTGTACAAGCAATAGGGATAACCGCACCCTGGAGAGGATTGAGAAACAAAACCCATTCAAAAATGTGTGGGAGATTCACAAAGAGTGGACTGCAGCTGGAGTCAGTGCTTCAAGAACCACTACACACAGACGTATGCAAGACATGGGTTTCAGCTGTCGCAGTCCTCGAGTCAAGCCACTCTTGAACAACAGACAGCGGCAGAAGCGTCTCGCCTGGGCTAAAGACAGAAAGGACTGGACCGCTGCTGAGTGCTCCAAAGTTATGTTCTCTGATGAAAGTCAATCAGGGTCCCAGAGTCTGGAGGAAGAGAGGAGAGGCACACAATCCACGGTGCTTGAGGTCCAGTGTAAAGTTTCCACAGTCAGTGATGGTTTGGGGTCCCATGTCATCTGCTGGTGTTGGTCCACTGTGTTTTCTGAGGTCCAAGGTCAACGCAGCCGTATACCAGGAAGTTTTAGAGCACTTCATGCTTCCTGCTGCTGACCAACTTTATGGAGATGCAGATTTCATTTTCCAACAGGACTTGGCACCTGCACACAGTGCCAAAGCAACCAGTACCTGGTTTAAGGACCATGGTATCCCTGTTCTTAACTGCCCAGCAAACTCGCCTGACCTTAACCTCACAGAAAATCAATGGGCTATTGTGAAGAGGAAGATGCGAAACGCCAGACCCAACAATGCAGAAGAGCTGAAGGCCACTATCAGAGCGACCTGGGCTCTCATAACACCTGAGCAGGGCCACAGACTGATGGACTCCATGCCACGCCGCATTGCTGCAGTGATTCAGGCTAAAGGAGCCCCAGCTCAGTGTTGAGTGCTGGACATGCTCATACTTCTCATGTTCATACTTTTCAGTGCCAAGATTTCTAAAAATCCTTTCTTTGTATCGGTCTTCAGTGATATTCTAATTTTCTGAGATACTGAATTTGGGATTTTCCTTAGTTGTCAGTTATAATCATCAAAATTAAAAAGAAATAAACATTTGAAATATATCAGTCTGTGTGTAATGAATGAATATAATATACAAGTTTCACTTTTTGAATGGAGTTAGTGAAATAAATCAACTTTTGATGATATTCTAATTATACGACCAGCACCTGTATCTATATATACACATATATGCAACACTGCAGCCAGAAATTACACACCATCATGCCTTTGATAATTCATTCTCACAAACTACAGAATGTGTAAAAAGAAACCAAAAACAACATATGTAATGATTTTTATTTGAATAATCAAAGTTTGACAAAAGCGTTGCTTTAAAGCAGTACCTGAGCACAACCAAAAATACCTGTTTTATAGTCATACATGTTGATTAATGCCCTGAGATGAAAATACATTTCCGTCTAAAGACTAATCAGACAAAATATTACAGATACATATGCAGAAGTGCATTAATTCAGTCTGCTTTGGTATGAGCATCGCCAGCTAAGCTGAAACCACGGCTTTTCCCAGTTTTTATCATGTAGTGTTTCATGCCTTACATTGTGCAGTAAAGTTCAACATTAAGATACTAATGTTAAGGTAATAATATAGTCTTTATCAATACTATATTCTCCATTATATCAGTTATCATATTCCATTCTAAATAATTAGTATCATTATAATGTAACATCGTATAGGGCCCTATTTTAACGATCTGAGCGCACAGCGCATGTGTGTTAGGGCGTGTCTGAATCCACTTTTGCTAGTTTAACATACGGGAAAAATGGTCTGCGTGCCAGGCGAATGATCCTAAAGGGTTGTCCCTCATCTCTTAATGAGTCATGGGTGTGCTTTGGGCGTAACGAGCAATAAACCATTCAGAGTCTCATCTCCCTTTCCCTTTAAAAGCCAGTTGTGCTGGCGCCATGGCGGATTCGCCATTTACATGTGAGTGGAAAGACTGAACGCTTCTCCAGAGAGGAATCCTTTTATTTTTAATATTTAATAATGTGTGTGTGTGTGATAATCAGAGTGTACACGTGTTGTGCTCCGCCTATAGGCTCATATTACTAACACACCCTTAAAATAACACAAAAATACTGCGCTGACTTTAGAGCAGGTTTGGGTTGGGCACAGTGGTTTTCAGTTCCTCACAACAGCAACACGCCAACAATGCTCCTGAACACACCTGGTGTTCAGACCAGACGCCCATGGGTGAACAGATGCGCCAGTGCATTTGATATTTAAACACCGTGGAGCTGGACGTGAACATGAGAACTGCGTCAGGATTAAACTAGCAGAACACACTGGCGTCGCGCCTGCCGTCACACTGCGCCGGGTGTATGATAGGGCCCAAAGTGTTTTAAAGGTGCTATATGTAGAGTTGAGAAACCCTTGTTATTAGCGACACCGGTGGCCGTTATATGAACTGCAGCAGCACTTACTAATCACACTTGTGCAGACGTAACGCACAAGAGGCTGAATGTGATTCAAGACCCGATACGCTCACGGCCAAGTTCTTATCATTCTTTAGTTAGGAGTTAAAAGAAGTTGAAATACCTTTGAAGTGATTTACTGTTAACAAACATCAACAGCAATGTCTATGTGGCATTTTTAATGTGCTTTAAGTGAAACCATGTGCAAATTCATCAGTCAACACGGAGTACTGTCTCTTTAAAAGTCCGGTGAACCAAAGTAACCAATCACGTCAGTGTGTGGGCAGGGCTTTAGCATATCATTACTATTCCCTGAAGCAGGGGAGTCTCAAGAGAAGCAGGTTATCATGGTATATTCTTTTGATATGAAAAATCGGGTAGATTTAACAATATAGCGAGTGAATTATGTATATGATGTATGTTATGATGAACTATATGCCTTTCTCCACTGATGCTCTATGATGTTCAAGCGTTTCTAAGGATGTTGATGTTTAGAAGGCTTCTGTCTGACTTTGAGATGGCCAACGGGAACATGCTAACATTAGCAACACATTATTAGCCGTTTGTTAATGTAGTCGAGCCAAAGGCTAATCATAGTAATTACCGTTATGTGTCCGATGTTGTAAAGAGCGATACCATTGTGTAGCGTTTACTTCAGTAACTTGAGTAAAGTCGAGCGATCTCTGAGATCCCGCGAGTGAGTGGAGGCGGGGCTTATTTGCATATTCACGAATACTCGCGTATACGAAAGGAGGCAAGGGTGTCGAGTTACATTCAAGCTACTTTAAGGCATGAAGAAATTATTCTCACAGGGAATTTTTTTTAAATGTCATTTTGGTGAGCAAAGATGAGTTTTAACAGATTACAGGGGAACCGAATTTGCGATTTATCAGGAGCACGTTATGGATAAATTCTTATGTATAAATATCACTTTCCAGCTGTGCAACATTATTTAAATCATAACAGAAAATGGTAGTATAAAACGGAAGCTCTGTTGTATAAAGTAATGGTTATAAAACACAGAATTAAAAGGCACTTGTGCTTCATGCTGAGAGTAAATACAACTAAACACTGAATTGCACTAACAATAAGGCAGCTAAACGTTAATCACTTAATGTAGTGTATGTCAAAGGTGCATTGATTGCATGAAAGCTCTTGAGAACATGATGAGAAGTCATGTCAGGTTTTCTCCAGCAGGATCTGGTTGAATCCGGTCACCACATCTGTCTTGTGCACTGGGTGCCTGTCAGCGTAGAGCAGCGGTGACCTCTGCAGATGCATCTTAATGGAGCCCTGTCAAAACAAACAGGGTTTCATAATCAGCCAAAGCAACTAAAGCAGGACTTTTAGTTTGTAACCACTTAGATCATAGATGGAAAAGACCATTTACAGCCAATACAGGCAGTTCACTAAGGAAATATAGTAGTTTTAAAGCTTTTTAACCGTTATTGAGGTTGAGCCAAAAACTAGGACTAGTTCGCGAAATAGATTTTTGAAATAATCTCCAATATTTAACGAACGATTCGATTGACAGTGGCGGTCCTAGAGGCAAAGTTGCTCAGAATGTCTGCGATCACCAGACCAAGCTCAATTTAAGATTGAACATTGGTCTGGGGAGTCTGCTCTGTATTTTCTCAGAGGCGTGATTGACGGGCATAGTTCAAATGACTCTACGCAATTGGATAGTCTTTCAACCAATCAGACCAGGCAACGTGATCAACAGGCAATGACCCATCGCTTCTCTATCCGTCATCATGTTAAACCCGCCAATAGCGTGCCAGGTGGATAATAGCGCGCCAGTCTGTGATTGGTTCCCGCACAAGTGTAACAGAAGCAGTAGTTCTTCTTGCAGTTGCAGGGCGAAATCAAATCGCCGGCAGATCAATCTATCAATTTTCTCACAGGCCACTACGGCCGTGAATCAAACAGGCCCAATGAGTTTTCTTCTAATCGGCCTCCATTAACCTTGTCTGACAGCCACTCGAAATTCATTGGCCAATGGCGGCCATGTTTTTCATCCTCATAAACAATTGCAGCACCTTGGACAAAAACACCACATGCCAGTTTCCAGGTCAATCACACAGACTGTTGCATAGCTATAGCCGTTTTTGTGATTTTTATTTTATTTCATAGCGCCACCAAGTGGCCAGTCGCCATATCCTTTTTCACGTGACCACAGACCGAGCCCATACATGGGTGTATTGAGTGAAAAATTATCTCATTCCGTTCAAGAGGAATTGCCGTTTTAGTAAAAGTGGCCACATTTTGGCATCCAGTCGCGGACGTCAATTGAAATTTCAACTTTTTTTGATAATTATTGACAGACTCCAGAGAATCTTTCTGCACTGGTTTGGTTCCATTAGGCTAAAAACCTAGGACTTGTTTGCAAAAGTAGTTTTTTTTGACAAATCCAAAATACCCAATCTGTTTGTCTTGAGCCAAGAATTCTCAACGATATTAGACATTACTGTAGCGAATGGTTTATGACCCATTACGTACTTTCGATCGCTGTAGTGCCACCATTAGGCCGATTGCGGCGAGCCTTGGTGACACTGCAGACGGGATGGGTACTACCATCCCTTTAAAGTTTCAAGTCTCTACGACTTACGGTTTGGTCTGACTGATGACTTTTAGAGGAGAATGCTGATCCTTGGAAATTCTAACAATTACAATAGAGTTTGAACCCCTAAAAATGCAACTTTACAAAATGTTTACAAACCGAGGTAAGTGTATAAGTTATTTTTCTATGGTAATCGCCAGCATGAGATTAAGCAGCATTTATCCTGGAATCATTCATGGCCAATCAAAACCTCTGCCCTCATCTAATCGAGTCTCAGTTAGCTAGTATATTGGAGCGGTCTCTCACCCGTGGCTGAGCTCTGATAGACGCCACACCCTGGTCAAACTGGTTGGTCTCTACTTTGTATTCGCCGTGTCTGAATGGGATCTTCAGACAGGCCATCATGGACATGATCCGCTGGAAACCAGTGGCGGTCAGAGACACAGTGATGGTGGGAGCGGAGGCTATCGCCAGCCCGATGGGCCACCCTCTGACCAGGACTGGCTCTTGGATGCTGGAGAGCTGCACGGAGCCTCTTTCCCTCAGCAGAGGATCCAGCTTTGGCAACACAGACGATTCTTCCTCCATAAAATCCTCAGCATCATCCAGCTCCGCCTCAGCCAACGCATCCATCCACGCCTTTCAAGAAGGAACGGCACAAAACACACTGTAATGTGACATTTCTGAATAGTTTGCATTCGTTTGCCAAAACATAAAAATAATGCTTTTCTGTTTTTTTTTCCTGAAAATATATGTTTTAATTAATCAAATTAAAAACCAGCACTATGCTTACTCTCCAGCGCCTCCATTTGGTTTGGATGACCGATGCAGCTTTGTGCCATTTCTTAATTTTTCTTCTGACCCGCCAGGATCTCACACCTGTGATAAAGATACAGGTAAAGAGAGTTAAAATCACAATGCAATACTATATGAATACAGGATAGAGCCATCTGTCCTAGAATATTATATATATATAGAGAGAGAGAGAGTTACAAAGTCTTACGGGTTGGGGAATTCATTAGCATGGTGTGATCTGATTACAGGACACACTTTTATTTCCCGGGATCATACTGTGACTTGGTTATCCTTTGGGGTTACTGATCTCAGTTGAGCAGGTGTTTGGCTCAGGTGAGCCGCATCTGCTCTGTTCTGAGTTTAAGGGATAATCAGGTGATCAGGAGTCAGTGTCTAGACACACAGCAGATGTCTGCTCCTTAAGCCAAGCAGAGGAAAGGGAGAAATGGACCAGGTCTATTCCTGGAGAATAATGGCTTCTCGAGCTTAAAGAGAACACAATCAGCTGATTCCCAGCCCCAATATTTAACTGTGAAATGTCTAGAACAAGGTCCTCTGTTATTAGGAATGCACCAATAATCAGAATTTAAAAAAAGAATTAATGAAATATTGTAATAAGGCAACATGCGGCAAACATCTTCCCATGCTTGTAACGAGAAGCGCTTATCAACAAAAGCTAAGCTTTAAGGGCTCTCTGTGGGGTCAAAATAAAAGTTGGTGGTTTAACTTTTGAAAATTAATATTAGTATTGTAATTTCACAGTTGTAAAAAATATTATATTACTGAACCTTTATTATTTTTTAGTAAAATATATTACAATAGTCAGGGCTTTCATTTTAGATTCTTAAATTTGATCAATAAATTAAACTAGAGTAAGACACTACAGGGCTGTTAGCAATCAAATTAAATAATTTACACTGAAAAATTACAACTGCATTAAATAATGTTGTGAGATTGCTTTAAATATTTTTTGGAATATGTTGGAAAGTATGTTTACACACGAAACTAAACCGGCAGTAGGTGGAGGCAGGTCTTAATGAGTGAGTCATTGAGTCGACTCGTTCAAACAGCTGAATCATTTAAGAACGAGGCAGTCGTTTATTAACAGGTCTTTGAATCTTTGATTCAACCGATTCTTTCAAAACGCTGAATGATTCAGTAACACACAGTTGCTGTGAGATGCGTAATGCTTCTGCTGTGATCTTTGTTTGGAACAATTTTTGCTGCTGAAATAGAACAAAAACAGTCAATATTGCATCTAAATTGTAAGCGACTTGATGTTAATTAATTGTTTATGGAACTGTCATGAAATCAGTGTCACCTTTTCAATCGTGATGTATTCAGGAAAACAGCACTCTGGGCCGTGTGATGTTGTTTAACTGTATCATATGTTGTTATAAATATAAAAACTCCACATTTTGAATGTTTACCGCAGTATGTTTTCTGTGAGCGGCACTCATTTGTTCAGATTTCTCCTTGAGAGGCTGTGCGAGCATCAACAGCTCAACCTTGTTACCGTCCGTTCATTACATTATATCTTATTATCCACTGTCGATCGTCACTTACACTAAATTAAATTTGGTGACAATTTGGTGATTCTCTAGATATTTTTTTGTTTTTGGTGGTTTAATCAGTAAAATTCTCTTTCACTTGTCCCTTCAAAAAATCCACTTAATGTCGATCCCTGCAATAGTAATATATTACAATATTAATACAGTAATTACACATTTGTAGTAGGGCTGCAACAACTAGTCGATAATAATCGATAATGAAAATCATTGATAACTATTCTCATTAAATCGATTAGTCGGGTCTGCTCTCTGTACCAAAGCTTCCACCAGTCGTGCCAAATGACAGCCCTGAATAATGCGTTTCTATGGACAAAATGCATCTAGAAATAGTGGAGGAAACAGAGCTGATGCAGGAAAGGCTCATGATCCAAGCGCCCAAAACATGAGAACTGTTTATTTTAAGCTTCAAGCGAATGCATTAGCGTTTAACACACCCTGTCATGAGCTTTGACAGACACGCGTCCCATTCTACAGGTTATATCCACTGATCTGTACAGAGAACAGTAGTTATATCCTCATCTGTAAACGCTACTAATTCACGCGTCCTGACAGTCTGTGTTAAACTTCACCGAACGAGCGGTGTCCATAGTGTGTGTGTGTGTGTGTCCATAGTGTGTGTGTGTGCGTGAGAGTGTGTGTGTGTGTCTGTGTGTGTCCATAGTGTGTGTCTGTGTGTGTCCATTGTGTGTGTGTGTGTGTGTCCATAGTGTGTGTGTGTGCGTGAGAGTGTGTGTGTGTGTCTGTGTGTGTCCATAGTGTGTGTGTGTGTGTGTGTGTGTGTGTCATGTGTGTGTGTGCGTATAGTGTGTGTGTGTCTGTGTGTGTCCATAGTGTGTGTGTGTGTGTGCGTGAGAGTCTGTGTGTGTGTGTGTGTGTGTCCATAGTGTGTGTGTGTGTGTGTGTGTCCATAGTGTGTGTGTGTGTGCGTGAGAGTGTGTGTGTGTGTCTGTGTGTGTCCATAGTGTGTGTGTGTGTGTCCATAGTGTGTGTGTGTGTGTGTCTGTGTGTGTCCAGTGTGTGTGTGTGTGCGTGAGAGTGTGTGTGTGTGTGTCCATAGTGTGTGTGTGTGTGTGTGTGTGTCCATAGTGTGTCTGTGTGTGTCCATAGTGTGTGTGTGTGTGTGTCCATGTGTGTGTGTGTGTCTGTGTGTGTCCATAGTGTGTGTGCGTGAGTGTGTGTGTGTGTGTCCATAGTGTGTGTGTGTGTGTCCATAGTGTGTGTGTGTCTGTGTGTGTCCATAGTGTGTGTGTGTGTGTGTGTCCATAGTGTGTGTGTGTGTGTGTCCATAGTGTGTGTGTGTCTGTGTGTGTCCATAGTGTGTGTGCGTGAGTGTGTCTGTGTGTGTCCATAGTGTGTGTGTGTGTGTGTCCATAGTGTGTGTGTGTGTGTGTGTGTGTCCATAGTGTGTGTGTGTGTGTGTGTGTGTGTCTGTGTGCGTGTCCATAGTGTGTCTGTGTGTGTGTCCATAGTGTGTGTGTGTGTGTGTGTCTGTGTGTGTCCATAGTGTGTGTGTGTGCGTGAGAGTGTGTGTGTGTGTGTCCATAGTGTGTGTGTGTGTGTGTGTCCATAGTGTGTGTGTGTGTGCGTGAGAGTGTGTGTGTGTGTCTGTGTGTGTCCATAGTGTGTGTGTGTGTGTCCATAGTGTGTGTGTGTGTCTGTGTGTGTCCATAGTGTGTGTGTGTGTGTGTGTCCATAGTGTGTGTGTGTGTGTGTGTGTGTCCATGTGTGTGTGTGTGTGTGTGTGTGTGCGTGTCCATAGTGTGTGTCTGTGTGTGTGTCCATAGTGTGTGTGTGTCTGTGTGTGTCCATAGTGTGTGTGTGTGCGTGAGTGTGTGTGTGTGTGTCCATAGTGTGTGTGTGTGTGTGTCCATGTGTGTGTGTGTGTGTGTGTGTGTGTCCATAGTGTGTGTGTGTGTGCGTGAGAGTGTGTGTGTGTGTCTGTGTGTGTCCACAGTGTGTGTGTGTGTGCGTGAGAGTGTGTGTGTGTGTCTGTGTGTGTCCATAGTGTGTGTGTGTGCGTGAGTGTGTGGAACATTCCTCTTATCTTTAGTTTGTGTTTTTGTTTTTCTTCAGTATCATTTTAATGTAGGGATTTAAACTCCTTTTGCGTAGTAAGTTATTGTGCACATAATGTATAGCACAGATATACACTTACGGAAATGAACCCTGGTTCTGTTGGATAGTAAAACCATGCTTTTGCCATATTGATTACCATTTATATAACCACACAAAAACCATATAAACTATGGATTGAAGCGAAACTATGGTTAATTTGTGGTTACCATTGAATATCTATAAAAACCCTGTTATTTATTTATTTATTTATTTTATTATTAATAATAATAATAATCATAATAATGTATTCGTTGTAAAACCATGGTTAATTTTTGTAAGGTACATTCACGTGTGTTTGAAGGACAGCATTGGGCAGGATGTGGAATAGTAAATTGTGTGTTTTAAATCACATGTGCATCTGTTTATCTGTTACACAACTGGTATACCTGTAATCACAAAGTACAGATAGTAAATCCTAACCTGCTTGTATGCAGGTGGCGGCCTGTGTCCTGAGGTTGCGCTGACGGTGTCGGTACCTGCGCCAGCAGCACTGGATACAGAACGCCTTCTGTGAGCGCACTCTGTTCCTGTGCTCCTCCAGAATCTCCAACTGCACAACATATGATAAATTACATCTGACTGCCTGTGATTTCATCAGCCGAGACAGGGCCAAAGATTTCAGTGAACTTTCAACAGCTGACTCGCATTACAACCATCAGAGTGCATGCTTTACCAGAGACTGTGTGAGAAAGACTTTGGTCCTCCCACAATGCACCATGTTGTTGTTGTCACCAGGACTGAGGGTGGAGTTTGGGATGTGTCTCTTGAGGACCACACTGAGCACATCCTTTACAGCAGATCCCAGAACAGCCTGATCGCTCATCTCAGGGCCTGTGGGCGAGAGCTAAGCTTTAGAAATACACACTCCCACTGGAGTCAATCATTTCATCCCATAAAACTCATCTTTAAATATGCCATTTTTATTTTCAAAGTTTTTTTTATTTTTTTATTTAGTCCCCTACACTATAATTTTCAAAATACCTTGCTTAATTGGTTTAGCTGTGTTTGATTAGAGCTGGACATTTAGGAGGATTGAGCACACTTCATTTATCTGAGATTTAAAACCATTTGTAACCAACTAATTAGCTAATTCATGCAGGATGAGCTAGAACTAGTCTGTACCACATCCCGCATACAGTGACATGAAACTACATGCAAATAAATCTAACCACTTGGACAAAGACCTACTTATTTCTATACAAGACGTTAGTCAGATTACGCCAAGTTTTTAACTCAACATACAGAAGTAAGAAGAAACGGCAAGCGAGTGCATAACTGCATGCAAAGATAAGCATGCAGTAATTCACCTTAAAATTCAGATTCACATTATTTTAAGCACTGCGTTCATAGAAAAAGACAGGAAGAAATGAGGAGGATACTGAAAGAAAAAAGACAAGAATCGAGAATTAAAGAAGAGAACAAGAAAAGCAGACGGTACTGTGTGCACTTAAGTGTTCACGTACTGTTCTCTCCGTTCATCTGCGCTGCGAGTCTGTTGTTTGCGATCAGCCCATATCTCTGGAGGAAACTGCCATACGGGATCCTGTACAAATAATACAAAACAATGATTTCAAGGGGAATTCTGTAATAATGTCTCTAAACATGAGCTGAGATATGATATATACCAATTTTCTTTTTAACACTTTCATGCGCAAGTTGTACATTTTTGCTGCTTCCATAGACATCAGTGTGTATTTTACGAACTAAATGTATTGTTTTGCTGATACTTATATGTATTTTAAATGTCTGAAACCTAAATGAAACATTATGCGGTTGAAAGCACTGAATAGTTGCTGTATATGACAAGCGCTGAGCATATTTGTCTTTGGCTCAGCGCCAGCCGGTGTGACCGTACGCTCGTACACTCCAGGGGCCATACGCTCTAGGGAGCAGCCAAGACTGATCACACCGGTGTGACCTTGTGCTCCAGTACGCTCGTACACTCCAGGGATCTTACGCTCCAGGGGCCGTACGCTCTAGGGAGCAGCCAAGACGAACGTATGCTCCAGTGTTGTACGCTCCAGGGACCAGCCAAGACTGATCACACCGGTGTGATTGTACGCTCCAGGGACCAGCCAAGACTGATCACACCGGTGTGATTGTACGCTCCAGGGACCAGCCAAGACTGATCACACCGGTGTGACCGTACGCTCGTACACTCCAGGGGCCATACGCTCTAGGGAGCAGCCAAGACTGATCACACCGGTGTGACCTTGTGCTCCAGTACGCTCGTACACTCCAGGGATCTTACGCTCCAGGGGTCGTACGCTCTAGGGAGCAGCCAAGACGAACGTATGCTCCAGTGTTGTACGCTCCAGGGACCAGCCAAGACTGATCACACCGGTGTGATCGTACGCTCCAGGGACCAGCCAAGACTGATCACACCGGTGTGATTGTACGCTCCAGGGACCAGCCAAGACTGATCACACCGGTGTGATTGTACGCTCCAGGGACCAGCCAAGACTGATCACACCGGTGTGATCGTACGCTTCAGGACCAGCCAAGACTGATCACACCGGTGTGATTATGCGCCCAGGGACCAGCCAAGACTGATCACACCGGTGTGATTGTACGCTCCAGGGACCAGCCAAGACTGATCACACCGGTGTGATCGTACGCTCCAGGGACCAGCCAAGACTGATCACACCGGTGTGATCGTACGCTTCAGGACCAGCCAAGACTGATCACACCGGTGTGATTGTACGCTCCAGGACCAGCCAAGACTGATCACACCGGTGTGATCACATGTGCAAAGGGGTTCAACACTTGTATGATATGGAGATTGCATGGTAAGAGATGTGTTACCTGATGGGAAATCCTGCTGCACTGATGTTTATGGTCTCCACTATCCCACAGGCCTCAAGCTGAGCGATAACCTAAACCCAAACCAAACCAAGACTCACTAACCAGTCCATGAACTATAACCTTCTTCAACCTGAATCTCTCAAGGGGATCCAAAGTGAACGGACAGAAATGCATGTTTTTCGCACCTCTTCCTTTTTGAAGGTGAGCGGTCTGCAGTCAGGGTTGGGTTTGATGCAGCGCGTGTAGTGCGGGGTGGTGCTGTGCAAAATCTTCATCAGGCTTTCAAGTGAGTTCTGCATATTCACAGGAAGACAAACAAATGATCATATTAAGCACAGACACAGGTCAAAATTGAACTAAGCATCACTCCTGAACATCCTCTATTACAGTCTGATTGTAGTTGTATAGCATATGAAAGTATCCTAAATATTATATAGTATCCCAAATAATTAACTCCCTTTAGTGGACACCGTTAAATACAGGTATAAACAAAGGACAATAGTGAAGGCCTGCTTATTAACGTGTCAATCAACCATTTCGGTAAAACAAGTATTAAACATTGCCGTTTATGACTAGCACTTTAAAATATATGTCTACTTTAAAACTTGATCCCTGACCACTTTGTACAATAGAGAATATAATATGATAATAGATATATGTGTGAAAGATGTTGAAAGGACTGGGACGAGGAAATTATTTGAAATCATCCTATAATGTGAAGCAATGTAAAACTTGATTAAGGGCTAAAACACAATAATTTAAGCTATTTGTGAAAATGAAATCTGAACAAATCATAAGCATAATTTTTTACCTCTCTAAAACCTGTACCTTAAATTTGGAGACGACAGTGATCACTTTACTGTGTCCTCTAGAGCCCTCGCTCTCATGGTTACTGTCAGCAAAGAGACTGTGCAGCAATGAATCCTGGGACTTCTGCAGGAGACAGGTGAGCTCAGGAGGAACCGGGTCCTGCAGAACACATTGACACATGCATGCAAATGAGACGAAAACACAAATGAGTGCTCCCCATGGAAAACATTTCATTGCGTTTAGCTTAGACCAGCTACATATGTTTGTATGCAACTATTTATATAGTTTGAACCTTGTTCTTCTCCATCATGCCCTTGATCTGGTAGCTGACTTTGCCTGCGTAGTGGGCCACAGTGAAATGGGGCTCTTTGCTGAATTTGTCCCAGCTGATGTTGGCATTATCTGACAGCTCCTTCTCCAAACGCACACAGAACTGTTTCGCATCTGATGCTCTGTTCAGACGACACTCCTGATGGACAGACAGACAGACAGAAAGAGAAGGAAGAAAAAACTCATTAATGCTATTAAAAAAAGCTCTTTCACCATGTATCATTAAGCTATCAATAGTGTCATTCACTACATGTTGCAATACAATGCAAAAGAAATGCATGATACTACAGTCTATCTTTTTTCATTTTTTCCTCTCTCTGTAATAAGAAGTGGAAGCAGACCTCATTGAGCAGGGAGAAAATGCTGGAGGGACTGCCTTCAATCAGGTCCAGGCAGCCCTGGTTGTCCTGATAACGTATGAAGGACCACTGCAGCCCCTCGGTCACATACTCCTCCTGCTGGGCCTTCAGGTAATGAGCCACAAAGTGCTGCTGCAGCTTCTCGTTAGCGTAATTAATACACAACTGCTCCAGGTTGTTCAGGAGGAAACATTCAAAACCGTACACATCCAGCAGGCCTGTAGAAGACACCAGTCAAGAATTAATTGCTTTTTAGAAGTATTCCATTTAGAAAACAAGATGTACAGTAAATTATCTCACACATTAAAGGGTTAGTTCACCCAATTACTCACGCTCATGTTGTTCCCAACCCGTAAGACCTTCGCTCATCCTCATAACACAAATGAAGATATGTGTGCTACCATCCATAGGCAGCAATGTCATTGCAGCTTTCAAGGCACAGAAAGGTAGTAAAGACATGGTTAAAATAGTCCATGGGACTCCAGTGGTTCAACCTTAATGTCACGAAGCGACGAGAATTTACTTTCTGTGCGCAAAAAAACCCAAAATAACAACTTTATTCAACATTTTCTTCTCGTCTGAATATACGTGAATAGCGTAGGAGAATGACGTTGAAGAGAAGAGATTATTTTTGTTAGTTTTTTTGCACACAAAAAGTATTCTCGTCGCTTCATGACATTAAGGTTGAACCACTGGAGTCACATGGACTATTTTAACCATGTCTTTGCAACTTTCAAGGCTCAGAAACGTAGTAATGACGTTGCTGCCTATGTGTGGTTCAGAAAGCTCTTGGATTTCATCAAAAATATCTTAATTTTTTTGAGGTCTTACGGGTTTGGAACGGCATGAGGGTGAGGAATTAATGACAGAATTTTCATTTTGGGGTGAACTCGCTCTTTAAAATCTTAAAATTATATGCAGAATAGACTGTAAAGCAATATATTTAGTAGGGGTGTAACGATACACCTATGCCTATACCATGCCTATGCCTATGCCTATACCACGGTTCGGTTCATGTCACGGTTTTGGAGCCACGGTTCGGTTCGGTTTGCTGTGGAGTCAGGGTTCACAGCGGGCACCAGCAATAATAACACTAGATTCACTTTTAACTTCATAATAACAACAGCAATAATTTAACTTGATACATTTGCTTCTTGATAAACAAGCACATTTATTTCATAAAAATTTATGGCACACACAAGTAATGTCCCACTGTAGCCTTATTAACACATGAATATGACTAATACTGATGAATAAGTAGGCCTATGAGTTGTCAATACTACAGTCACCACACTAATTTAAAAATAAATAAAGTGGCATTTTGGGGTTATGGAAACAACAGTTACCATGGCGAATACACAACACATCATGAACTGTTAATGAAACTCCTGATAAACAAAATGAACATCATGCCTGCAGGCCTTCCCTGCTCACACACGTCGAACCGGAAAAGTATTTTACTTTTAGATCATGAATTACAAATTGACATCGTAACGTTGCATGCTCATAGTTTCTCTTGCGCTTGTAATATACGGCGTGATAGGGCACCGCGGCGTGCATGCGTGTAACTAAAGAGTGTGCGCTACGAGTGCAGTATAACGGCTTACAGGACAGGAAAGCGGTTTTCTGAGGTGAGAGAGATTTTTTATTTTGTAACAAGCTACGAAAATGACGATGTTGCTGGGACTCCAAGTAAGCCTACCTGCCTAAATGGGGAAACTGGCTCTCTTTGCCCTTCCATGAAGCTTGAGCGATCGCCCAAGTCACGTGACATGCATTTGGAAGACAAAAGTTAGTGTATACTTAATATTATTATTATTATAATATTTAGTAAATACAGCTCTTATTAGTTGTTAAAAGTGTAGTAATTACTATTTCATCTAATGTCAAAGAGGAAAAAAAATCTTTTGTGGCATAAGGGCTGGGGCAGCAGGGGGCGGGGCTCGCTCGGTTCGACCCGTGGGTGGTATATCGCGGTTTGAATATCATTACACCCCTAATATTTAGTAATAAATAAAAATTAAATAAGTAAATAGTTAGAATATGTACCAATAAAGTTGCACCACATGGAACTGTCGGCACACATGCTGTTGTTGATGAAGGTGACTAACCAGTCAAACAGCCTGAAAATTAAAAAAAAAGATAATTGAAATGTGCTTGCACAAGTATTATAAAAATATCTTCCATTCTTCAGTTTCCCTTTAAGTATAAGTAGGGTTGTCAAACACACCGGTACCTGTCAATACTTGTGAACAGACAAAAAGTTGACATAGCAGCATTTCTCGTTTGCATTTGTTTAAGTGCTCTCGGAGCATCAAAGGTTTCTTTTTACAAGCGTTGAGCACTGTAGCCAATCACAGACATATCTGTTGAGCGCATGAATGCAACGGCCTATCAGAGTTAATCAGAAACTGCTGTTCAACGTGAGCCGCACACTTGCAAATCCAAACCAACAAAGAGTAAACACGACGTAAACAAGACATTCATTGTCCAATTAAGACAGCCTTTTTATTATAACAAAGTTATAACATATGTTCGCAACATTAATAAAAAATACAAATCTATGTACTTTCTTCTCCGAGGTTAATTTATCTGTTGTGTTCGTCGCCACATGAAGGGTTAGTTCACTTATTACTCACCCTCATGCTGTTCCACACCCGCAAGACCTCAGAAAAATATTCTCATCGCTCACATGAACTAATTTAAATATGTTTTTAGTACATTAATGGATCCTGAAAGAGGAAAATGTCATTGCTGACTATGTATGCCTCACTGAGCCTTCGGATTTCAGCAAAAATATCTTAATTTGTGTTCCGAAGATGAATGCAGGTCTTATGCTGCAGTCACACCAGACGCGACTTGTGCGAATAAATCGCGCATAGTTGGAACGCCTGAACATTTGAAAAGCATGAAAATTCGCTTCATTCACGGGTGACGTTCACTTCACAACAGACGCGAATTCACGTCATGAAAGGGGCTTCTGCCAGGTGGCTCGTCTCGTTGCAAAATGGCTGACATGGATTGTTTTAAAACACGGTGAATAAGCTCAATTTGCCGGCTTTAGCTAGCTTGTCTCAATAGGGTGAACTCAGGGTGATTGGGACACTTTTTCCAAGTCATCTCAATGGCAAAAAAGTGTCCCAATCACCCTGAAATCACCCTATGTATCGCTCAAATTAAGTAAAGAGCGTTTTTTACAACTTACCAGATTGTCCGACCTCTTCCTCACTTTCTTCCAAGCAAGATCCTTTTTATTCCTGTTTCTATAAACTACGGAGATGTACCGTACAGCTCCGGGTGTCCACATATGATTTTGCCCTCATTGTTGTCACAACTAGAGCAAGCTCCTGATTGGTTAACGCGGCGCGAATATACGCCAAAGTTCAGATTTTTCAACAGGTCAAACACTCAATTCACGTCATTCTCGCAAATCGCACCACAGAATGTCTATTCGCGTCTTTGCATTGACTTAACATGTAAATCACTCGCACTTATCGCTTCATACGTGTCTGGTGTGAACGCACCGTTACGGGTGTGGAACAGCATGAGGGTGAGTAATAAATTACATTATTTTCAATTTTGGGTGAACTAACCCTTTACACACGTTCACATCTGTCAAGTTCCGGTCTGGTGATATTCAGTGAAGAAGTCATTTTACTGGTATTGTTACAGACTACTGAAATGTTGGTACCGTGACAACCCTAAGTATAAGTATATTGCATTTAATAAATAATGCAACACTCTACATATCTATAAAATATAGCTCTACGAACATCTTCACAAAATGTGTAGTCCGGTTTATAGGTCTGTGACTTACTGCGCATAAATGGCTTTAGCAAGACAGTCTCTGCGGACGCCACACTCCGACTGAGAGCAAGGCTTGAGGACGTTCTGTTTGCCAGCGCGCAGAGTTCTCACTGTCAGACACGACTGCAGCTCGTCTAACGGCACCTGCAGCAGGGCAGCGGTCTTCTGCAGGAAACCTGCACACAACATACAGACAGTCATAATTTAAACAAAAAAAAAAATCTTAATTTAGAAGTATTTTCTATCCTGTTTTTGACCCTCACTTTGAAACACGTTTTTAAAGGCAAACCACATTAAAAGACTTGGAAGTAAACGCCCACTGCTATGATTGGGTAGCAGTTCTGCATATTCAAATAATTTTTAACATCCCCACCATTACATGTATGAAATATGCCATGTTTGATCCTCAAATACCAAGGATACTCCAGTCTGCGACAGCTTGGTAATTAATCATCTTTATTTATATTTATTCCTTATGTATTTGTAGGTTGTATTGTATTTTATTACATTATATTAGTGTTGAAAAGGAGATGCTACAGAAAGGTGTTTATCTTGTTACATATTTGCAACTGAGAAACATTTATGTGCATTACATATGCTTTATAAGTGTTGGTTGTGGCAAATAAAGTTTAAGTACTTTGATAACTTACAGTGTTTTGTGTAAACGAATTATGAATGTATCATAGTGTGTGACATTACTGTCAGATCCAATATAGTCGTCACTGCATCATCTTTTATTTTCAGTCTCTCTGAAAAGCCTGCGCTCAAACTTGGTTTAAAAACGAATCCACAGTAAAACACGATCTGAAACTTCGTTCATCCACGCTTTCCTAATGTTAGGATCACATGCAGTAACACAGATCACATAGGAAGGCAATGCAAAGACTGTGTTTTCCACAACGTCTTGTAATCCTGTGTTTGCGTCACTCTTGTCACAATCAGTGGGTCGGGCTGAAACGAGTCGTTTTGGGAGCTTGGTTTCAATAAAAGCTGTTTTTGGACAAATGAGGAAGTTTTAAGTTCTGAAACTTACAGGATATTTTTATAATAACCTCTTATATGTCAAAAGAGTGTGTGTATATAGCAAAGAGTCACAGGTAAGTACTGAGGAGAGAGGAGGAATGCGATTGGGACACGTCACAACCCAGATATGAACTTGCATCACCCATAATAGTACTTTGTCTCATCATGTCTGGAGTATGCACCTTACCTAATTCACAGACATAACTTTGCCTTTTAGATAAACAAAACAGCAGAAACACCACACCTTTGGAGTGCCCATCAAGATCACATGACTGAGCCTCTTCTGATGCAGGACTGAAGTCCACATTCCCCAGCTGAAGGAGACCTGCAAGGATCTTTAGCAAAAAGACAACAAGCAAGTCATTTTTACAACTTAGTATAATATTTATTTCCATCATTTTATGTTGTGTTATTTTAGTGTGTGAACTTGCATCAAAACCTCAAGGGTAATGGGCACTGAGAAATTGTATTTCTTTCAGCTCACAGGCCTTCTTCAGTGTGTGACGCAATTTAGTGTCTCCACCCACTATTCATGCAAATAAGGTTTTATTAACATCAGGGTTTAATTAATAGGTCCATAAGACTGATAATTTATCAGTCTCTAAAACCCCAAAATCATTCATCTCCAGTCATCATTGAGGTTTGATGTAATTTTACCCATGTCACAACTTACCCTGAAAATCTGTGCCTGTTTCTCCCCATCAATGCCAAGGTTGATCATGGCATCCACCGTCTCTTGCAAACAGTCTTCTGCTCAGACAAACAGAATGCAGGATATCAAATATTAAAAGTGCCTCAAATTCCTCCTGAAATGATTCAAAAGACAAATTCTTGATGTTGAAACTATATTGCTGCCCAGATCTTTATATACAGTTGGATCTATACGTACACTATATTGCCAAAAGTTTTGGGATGTCTGCCTTTACATGCACATGAACTTTAATGCCATCCCATTCTTAATCCGTAGGGTTTAATATGGAGTCGGCCCACCCTTTGCAGCTCTAACAGCTTCAGCTCTTCTGGGAAGGCTTTCCACAAGGTTTAGGAGTGTGTTTATGGGAATTCTTGACCATTCTTCTAGAAGCGCATTTGTGAGGTCAGGCACTGATGTTGGACGAGAAGGCCTGGCTCGCAGTCTCCACTCTAATTCATCCCAAAGGTGTTCTATCGGGATGAGGTCAGGACTCTGTGCAGGCCAGTCAAGTTCCTCCACACCAAACTCGCTCATCCATGTCTTTATGGACCGACGCTTTGTGCACTGGAGCGCAGTCATGTTGGGACAGGAAGGGGCTGTCCCTAAACTGTTCCCACAAAGTTGGGAGCATGAAATTGTCCAAAATGTCTTGGTATGCTGAAGCATTTAGAGTTCCTTTCACTGGAACTAAGGGTCCAAGCCCAACCCCTGAAAAACAAGCTGCTCGGCCATGGAAACCCATTCCATTAAGCTCTACGCACTGTTCTTGAGCTCATCTGAAGGCCAAAGGAAGTTTGGAGGTCTGGAGCTATTGACTCTGCAGAAAGTTGGTGACTTCTGCGCACTGTGACCCTCAGCATGCGCTGACCCCCCTCTGTGATTTTACATGCCTACCACTTCATGGCTGAGTTGCTGTTGTTCCCAATCGCTTCCACTTTGTTATAATCCCACTAACAGTTGAGTGTGGAATATTTAGTAGTGAGGAAATTTCAGGAATGGACTTATTGCACAGGTGGCGACCTATCACGGTACCACGCTTGAGTTCACTGAGCTCCTGAGAGCGACCCATTCTTTCACAAACGTGTGTAGAAGCGTCTGCATGCCTAGAGCTTGATTTATACACCTGTGGCCATGAAATGATTGAACACCTGAATTCAATGATTTGAAGGGGTGTCCCAATACTTTTGGCAATATAGTGTATGTCCGTCTTTATCTACATACATACATACAGTATAATTGCATAGGTCTAGAGCAAGAGTGGGTTGAAAATCATTAACTTTAATTCTTGCCTTCTAATGTTTTCTCAGCATGTGGCAACCAAGCAAAGTCTTGTTCCAAAGGCAGCATCCATTCCAGTCTCTGTCTTTCTGTGGCTCCTTTCATCATCTTCAAATCAAACAATAAACAACCAACACACAAATGAACACACAAGTAAACACAACTGTCTGACTGCCTGACACATCAGAATGTTTGTACACATAAATGGGCATTACAACTGATAGTATTACTGGAAATGGAAGTCTTTTGCAGTATTTGTATTCTGTGAACGCAGGCTCTTTACTTCACCTGGTAGAATATGTGAAAATTTCTTTCATTTGGTGCTTGGATAGCCACTCTGGTCTTCTCCAAGAGATATGTATGCACTGACGCCCCAACCAGCAGCTGAGAGCTGAATTATAAAAAAAAAAAATCACACTGGTTTAAACCAATCGCTTTAGGTTCATGTGCCTGAAGTCAGTGAAACTGAAAGACGGCACAACTGACCCGTTGAGCTGAAGCTGAATGTATTTTCCAAAGCGACTGCTGTTGCTGTTGCGTAACGTGCAGGAATTGCCTGGGGAAGAAGGGAAAAGGAAAATAAAGGCTTTTAGAAAGAGTGTAATGAATATTTCACTGGACATCACAGAGGAAACAAGAGTAAAGCATCAACTGCTCTCAGTCCTTCTCACCAAACGCCTCCATGAGGGGGTTGGAGTCCAGTACTCGTCTTTCTATCTTCTCTACTGTGTCCTGGGACTTCTGAGAAGAGGCGGCCACCGTGGCATAATACTTCATCAGACAGCGTGACGTCCATGTCTGAAGAGATATTAGTGTAGTATTTAGAACACGTACGCAGTGGAAAACATGACTTAGCAACCTACGTCACACAAACACCACTTACCTTCCCAGCTCCACTCTCTCCAGAGACGACCAGCGATTGGTTCATGGGCTCCACCTGGCCCTGCACATTCCTATAAGCCTCTTCTGCTACGATGAAGATGTGTGGCTTAAATTCCTGTGTACAAAGAGATGCTTTAACATTGCCTTCTATATAACAGGGCTTTCTGTAAACTGTTGTTCACCGGTTGAGCTGGCAAATGTTTCAGTGTATATAATATAACCTACCCTTACCTGTCCCAGAAAATGGCCATTAAATGTTAGTCAATATTATCCAGAGAGACCTCAGTTTATTTATATCCAACTTCCTGATTTGAAATATTTCCATTAACATTCTCAGATGTTAATAAACATGCAGTTACTGGCCCATGGCGTAGATTGTTCTGATGCCGTTTTAAATATAAAATGTTAAGGACTGACTCTTAACTTCATACTGAATCCCACAGAACCTGCAGCACACTGAACAGACCAGGTGTGCAAACATTGTTTTGACACCGTCTTCCGCTATGACAAAAGGCTAAACATCATCCTGTCATCTGTTATGCATTAACTGTACAGATCTCTAGTTTCAAAAGACAACACAGAGGTGTGGGTGGTATGACCAAAACCTTATATCATGATACGAGCAACTTTACATACATCATGGTTATGGTCATAATCACAATGTAGTAATTTTTGCTTCATCCAACAACATTTTAACCAATAAATATTTTCTGTATTACATACTCAAGCAGTAATGTCTATTAGAAGAATGTCTATAAGCAGTTAATGTTACTATAGCTAACATCACAACAGCAACAGCAAAACCAATGTTACTCATGTATGGAGCAAAAACAACACTACCTCGGCGTCCATTTTCAGGACTTCTCGTTCTCTAACGTCTCTCCAAAGCTGGAAAGCGTTTCTAATGTTAACGCAGGTCCTAAAGTCCAGGCCCTAAAGTCTAATTTGACCCTTTTTTACCAGCGATTTTCCTCTGAGCTTTTCTCTTTTGTAATGTCTCTCAGCCATTTCTCTTTCTACAGTCTTTCTTCAAATCTCTCACTTTCTCTCCTCCCCCATCATGAGTGGACACGCCCCCTAGTGCTGATTGGCTCACTCTCTGTCCTCCGCCATCATGGGTGGACACGCCCCCTAGTGCTGATTGGCTCACTCTCTGTCCTCCGCCATCATGAGTGGACACGCCCCCCACTGCTGATTGGCTCTCTCTCTCCTCCCCCATCATAAGTGGACACGCCCTCTACTGCTGATTGGCTCACTCTCTCTCCTCCCCCATCATGAGTGGACACGCCCTCTACTGCTAATTGGCTCACTCTCTCTCCTCCCCCATCATGAGTGGAGATGCCCCTTACTGCTGACTGGCTCACTCTCCCTCCTCCCCCATCATGAGTGGACACGCCCTCTACTGCTGATTGGCTCACTCTCTCTCCTCCCCCATCATGAATCAGAAATCGCTTACTGCACCTTTAAAATACATCTACCACTGCATGGCATGGAGCATCAAACTACCCAGCCCAACATACGACCATATAAACTCAAGGTATTTATGGCTTCCACACCAAAGTATTTGTAACTTCCACATTTTCACGTAGGAGATGTACTGATAGACTTGTTCATGCCATCACGTGTTTACCTGAGGCTGAGGGGCGGAGTGATATTCCCTCATCACATCCAGAGAGTACAGGTGAGGGATGGGTTGGAAGGGGTTAAGGGCGACCAGCGTACAGCCAGCATGTGTGTAGAAAACCTTTGCGCTGTACCTGGCCTGCAGACATTTCAGCACTGCCGAACACACAAAACACCACAGCAGGAATTAAATAGTGACTCACAATAGCAGAAGGGCTAGAAATATGTGACCCTGGAGCACAAAACCAGTCATAAGTCACATGGGTACATTTGTGGCAATAGCCAACAATACATTAGCCACGTTTCCACTGTCGGGCCAAAAGTTTTTGGGAGCTTCCTTTGTTTCTCTGACTGAAAATAAAACTATTCGGACTGTCACTGGAGAGAGTGCTAAAGCTGCTCATGGCGCATTTTTGAGAAATTATTGTTCTTTTTAAATGTGATGTAATAGACTAAAGTCCTGTGACTACAAAAAACAGAAACAGACACGACTGAATAATAATTTAGCTTTCAGAAGACCCTTATGACTGGTTTTGCCATCTAGGGTCACATTTAAGATAAGGTAAACAAATAATTAATGTTTCTTGTATTATTTTGTTAAAGTCTTGTAGGTAGAGATTTGAAAGGAGGTTAAAAGACAATTATCAGTAATATCTATTTAACTGCACAGTTATTATCGGATGAAAACAACTTGAACTGCATTGAGCTGGATAATGACACTATAGACCTTAGGCAGGTTAGACGTACAGCTGTTGAAATGAATCGATTATAGCCTACTGACGTTTCTCTGACATCATTCGTCACATATGCGCTTTGTGTGCTAGTGTTAAATGGCGGAGGGAGGTGAGTGTGTGTGTGCGAGGCGGCATCCTTGTACATGCGTGTGTGTGTGTGTGTGTGTGTGTGTGTGCGCGAGGCGGCATCCGTGTACATGCGTGTTTGTGTGTGTGTGAGGTGGCATCCGTGTACATACGTGTGTGTGTGCGAGCGAGGCGGCATCCGTGTACATGCGTGTTTGTGTGTGTGTGAGGTGGCATCCGTGTACATGCGTGTGTGTGTGCAAGGCGGCATCCATGTACGTGTGTGTGTGTGCAAGGCGGCATCAGTGTACGTGTGTGTGTGTGTGCGCAAGGCGGCATCAGTGTACATGTGTGTGTGTGTGTGTGCGCAAGGCGGCATCCGTGTACATGAGTGTGTGTGCGAGGCGGCATCCGTGTACATGCTTGTGTGTGTGTGCGCTCGCGAGGCGCATCCGTGTACATGCGTGTGAGTGTGTGTGCGAGGCGGCATCCGTGTACATGCGTGTTTGTGTGTGTGTGAGGTGGCATCTGTGTACATGTGTGTGTGAGTGTGTGTGCGAGGCAGCATCCGTGTACATGTGTGTGTGCAAGGTGCCATCCATGTACGTGTGTGTGTGTGAGTGAGTGTGTGTGCAAGGTGCCATCCGTGTACGTGTGTGTGTGCGCGAGGTGGCATCCGTGTACATGCGTGTGAGTGTGTGTGCGAGGCGGCATCAGTGTACATGCGTGTTTGTGTGTGTGTGAGGTGGCATCTGTGTACATGTGTGTGTGTGTGCGAGGTGGCATCTGTGAACGTGTGTGTGTGTGCGAGGCGGCATCCGTGTACGCGTGTGTGTGTGTGTGCGAGGCGGCATCCGTGTACATGCATGTGTGTGTGTGTGTGTGTGTGTGTGCGCGCGCAAGCCGGCATCCATGTACATGAGTGTGTGAGAGGCGGCATTCGTGTACATGCATGTGTGAGTGTGTGCGCAAGGCGGCATCTGTGTACATGCGTGTGTGAGTGTGTGTACAAGGCAGCATCCGTGTACATGCGTATGCGTGTGAGTGTGTGTGTGTGAGTGTGTGTGTGTGCGAGGCAGCATCCGTGTACATGCGAGGCTGCATGCTTCGATCTGTATTGTATAAAGTGATGGTTATTTTTGATGTGATATGTTGATATTGATGGGATGGGATGGTTGATATTATGAATTTGAAGCTCCAATCTAAAATTTCACATTCTAAAACTGAAATCAGGAAATCAAAATGCAGAGAGAATAGCATACCAACTGAATTGGGGGAAAACAAATCTTAACATTATTTATTTGCATTGTTAATTGGCCAGTGCTGATAGTTGACCAATTTTGTCACTTACATAAATCACACAAACCTGTCCCCAAGTGCATTTGAATGTAATGAATGACTGAAATGTAGACGCATGCATTTTCCGTGAAGCTGCTTTTGAAACGATATGTATTGTGAAAAGCGCTATACAAATAAATATGAATTGAATTTGCACAGCACACACACTGTACCTGTAGAAGGGGTAACCGGGTTGACTTTAGTGAGGTCATCGTATGTGTGAAGCTCAGCTTCATTGATGAGGAAGTCTCTGATTTCCTCTTCCAGCGAATCATTGAGAGGTTTCCCGAGGCCCTGGGCTTTGTCTGTCAGTCCATTTACCTGCGTAATGCAAATAAATCTGCTCAGAGCATGCATTCAATATCTCTCACTGTACTGATACAGCAGTCCAATTCAGAAATGTTTCATTGTGCAAGCCCTGATGCTGTTTTTACTATAACATTACTACAAATTTAATTAGCAATGCACCGATATTAACATTTTGGCTGATACCAATAATTCTTTATATTTAAAAGCTGATAACCAATATATCGGCCGATAAACCCATATTTTTATATAATTATAACGATAACATAAAAAAAATATAGTGTGTATAGTTAAAAACAGTATAATTTAAATATCATGCATCCCTAATATCGGCCGATACGGATATAGTGGCCGAAATATTGTGCATCCCTAAATTGAATTAAAAACAGTGTCACTTAAATATCATGCATCCCTAATATCGGCCGATACGGATATGGTGGCCGAAATATTGTGCATCCCTAAACTGAATTAAAAACAGTATAATTTAAATATCATGCATCCCTAATATCGGCCGATCACGGATATGGTGGCGAAATATTGTGCATCCCTAAATTTAATTAAAAACAGTATAATTTAAATATCATGCATCCCTAATATCGACCGATACGGATATGGTGGCCGAAATATTGTGCATCCCTAAACTGAATTAAAAACAGTATAATTTAAATATCATGCATCCCTAATATCGGCCGATACGGATATAGTGGCCGAAATATTGTGCATCCCTAAATTTAATTAAAAACAGTATAATTTAAATATCATGCATCCCTAATATCGACCGATACGGATATAGTGGCCGAAATATTGTGCATCCCTAAATTTAATTAAAAACAGTGTAATTTAAATATCATGCATCCCTAATATCGCCGATACGGATATGGTGGCGAAATATTGTGCATCCCTAAATTTAATTAAAAACAGTATAATTTAAATATCATGCATCCCTAATATCGGCCGATATGGATATGGTGGCGAAATATTGTGCATCCCTAAATTGAATTAAAAACAGTATAATTTAAATATCATGCATCCCTAATATCGGCCGATCACGGATATGGTGGCGAAATATTGTGCATCCCTAAATTTAATTAAAAACAGTATAATTTAAATATCATGCATCCCTAATATCGCCGATCACGGATATGGTGGCGAAATATTGTGCATCCTAAATTTAATTAAAAACAGTATAATTTAAATATCATGCATCCCTAATATCGGCCGATACGGATATGGTGGCGAAATATTGTGCATCCTAAATTTAATTAAAAACAGTATAATTTAAATATCATGCATCCCTAATATCGACCGATACGGATATGGTGGCCGAAATATTGTGCATCCCTAAATTTAATTAAAAACAGTGTCACTTAAATATCATGCATCCCTAATATCGCCGATACGGATATGGTGGCCGAAATATTGTGCATCCCTAAATTTAATTAAAAACAGTATAATTTAAATATCATGCATCCCTAATATCGCCGATATGGATATAGTGGCGAAATATTGTGCATCCCTAAATTGAATTAAAAACAGTATAATTTAAATATCATGCATCCCTAATATCGGCCGATACGGATATAGTGGCCGAAATATTGTGCATCCCTAAATTTAATTAAAAACAGTATAATTTAAATATCATGCATCCCTAATATCGGCCGATACGGATATGGTGGCCGAAATATTGTGCATCCCTAAATTTAATTAAAAACAGTATAATTTAAATATCATGCATCCCTAATATCGGCCGATACGGATATGGTGGCCGAAATATTGTGCATCCCTAAATTTAATTAAAAACAGTGTCACTTAAATATCATGCATCCCTAATATCGACCGATACGGATATAGTGGCCGAAATATTGTGCATCCTAAATTGAATTAAAAACAGTGTCACTTAAATATCATGCATCCCTAATATCGGCCGATACGGATATGGTGGCCGAAATATTGTGCATCCCTAAATTGAATTAAAAACAGTATAATTTAAATATCATGCATCCCTAATATCGCCGATACGGATATGGTGGCGAAATATTGTGCATCCCTAAATTTAATTAAAAACAGTATAATTTAAATATCATGCATCCCTAATATCGCCGATCACGGATATGGTGGCGAAATATTGTGCATCCCTAAATTTAATTAAAAACAGTATAATTTAAATATCATGCATCCCTAATATCGACCGATCACGGATATGGTGGCGAAATATTGTGCATCCCTAAATTTAATTAAAAACAGTATAATTTAAATATCATGCATCCCTAATATCGACCGATACGGATATAGTGGCCGAAATATTGTGCATCCCTAAATTTAATTAAAAACAGTATAATTTAAATATCATGCATCCCTAATATCGCCGTCACGGATATAGTGGATATAGTGGCGAAATATTGTGCATCCCTAAATTTAATTAAAAACAGTATAATTTAAATATCATGCATCCCTAATATCGGCGTCACGGATATAGTGGCGAAATATTGTGCATCCTAAATTTAATTAAAAACAGTGTCACTTAAATATCATGCATCCCTAATATCGGCCGATACGGATATAGTGGCCGAAATATTGTGCATCCCTAAATTTAATTAAAAACAGTGTCACTTAAATATCATGCATCCCTAATATCGGCCGATACGGATATAGTGGCCGAAATATTGTGCATCCCTAAATTTAATTAAAAACAGTATAATTTAAATATCATGCATCCCTAATATCGATACGATATAGTGGCCGCGAAATATTGTGCATCCCTAAATTGAATTAAAAACAGTATAATTTAAATATATCCCTAAGTGGCCGATCACGGATATTGTGAAATATTGTGCATCCCTAAATTTAATTAAAAACAGTATAATTTAAATATCATGCATCCCTAATATCGACCGATACGGATATAGTGGCCGAAATATTGTGCATCCCTAAATTTAATTAAAAACAGTGTCACTTAAATATCATGCATCCCTAATATCGACCGATACATACTATAATAGTATGTATAATATAAATGTTTCAGTCATATTTCTTTGAGCTACTATTCCTCACTTAAAAGCGACAAAAGAGTAAAAAGAACATTATCCAAATATAACACGCCTTTGTCAAGAAAATGATGAATATGGGGTATAGACGGAGAAGTGTAATTGCCCGTTCTTCCTCCGATTCTGCTGTGAATCTCCATGACAGCATGTGTTGAGACGGGTCAGGACTAATAATACACAGTACACAGTGTCTGCTGGACAGGCCTGCTCCTAATCCAATAACAAACACCTGGAGGAATCCCGAGCGATGAACTCAGACACAAACAATGGCGAGACAGACTTTGGTTTGAGTACGGAGATCACATATAGAGCAATAACGAAACAATTACAGATTCCCGTAGATTTTAACAGGATCCTATTTCAGCCGCCAGGAACTTTCCGACTGGCACCAGCACTGTATCTGCATGGCACAACAAACCGTCTGCACTATACACACCGAACAGTAAACAAGAACTTTAATAGTGCAACTTTATTAGACTAACACATGACAATTTAATATAATAAACTGTTCCCTTAACGTCATGTAAAGTTATGCCAGAAAAGGAGATCCTAACATAAGGTAGTTTTGTGCGCATGCTCAGATTAGGTTGACCTGCGGAATAATCTGAGCATGGCCTTCTTCAGATTAATGGCAATAATCCGCCAATGACAACACGAGCCACGTCAATGAACATGCAAATGAGGTAACGCCGGAAAAACAAGCCTGATTAGATTTAAATCACAGTAAATCACTTTAATAAGAGTTATTGTTACGTTTAATATAAAACTAGGGCGACTTTTATTAACTTTTTTTTAAGTTACGTCCTTTAAAAAAAATGTGATGTTTATTGTTAGGACAGGAAGTTGTTTATAAATCTTTATGGTACATAAACATGGCAAAAAAATCATATTAATTAATATTAGATACCACCGCGGTACGGTAAGTTACTTTTTTTGTAACGGGCTGCTGTCAAATAAACGTTTATTTTTATGCCGTCCCGTCCAAGTCTTGTTTGTCGATGATAAAATTTCCCTCATAAACTTTGATATACAGTAAAGAAAAACTAAAGTTAGTGTACCTTTTCCTTCGATCGATTTGGTTTTCCAGTTTTTCCAAAACTCCCAAGTGTCCCGTCAGAGCCGTCGCCGGTCGAAACGTCTTTATTTCGGAATAACCGCTTCTGTTTGACATCCGCCATGACTGTAAACTTTATAGAGACGCGTTTCGCGGTATTTACTCTTTTATATCTCTGCCATTATGCGAGTTATTTTATGTTTTTTCAGCCATGAAGAGATTCCTCAGTGAAGGACAAAACTCCCACCGCCCGGCTACTGCACGGACACGCGCACGCAGGAACGTCATTTCAGGCGTCCCTGCCCATACAGTGACGTTTTCCTCTAAGCCACGCCCAACGCGGAAAAGAAACATCCCGATGCCAATGTGCGACGAAACTTTGTTATAAACTGAGGATTATTACAGAAGAATAAACGATCTATTAGAGCAGTGTGCATTTCTACTATTTAATAAAGATATGCATATACAGTAATGATGATAGGAGTCCCTGTTTAGTGTGTTAAACCGGTTTATTACACTGCTGTAATGTGCTTTCTGTAGTCTAAACACTCATCACAGGAAGAGGTAAGTCACATTTTCTATAACGCAATAGATTTGATTAAATTGCTTTAATGTCTGGGATTATTTGCACATAAACGTTTGTGATCAAAACTACCATGGTCAGTTTTAGGTTGCTTTATACTTTATATTTTCACTACCATGAGAATCAGACAATATGTTGTGTTTTTGAGATTATTAGCAACTCTTAGAAGTCTTAATTTATATATAATATACTGTGCATATACAGTACCGGGCAAAAGTTTGGACACATTACTATTTTTAATGTTTTTGAAAGAAGTCTCTTATGCTCATGTGTTTATTTGTTAAAAACCCCCAGAAAAAACAGCAAATTGTGAGATATTATTATAATGTGAATCATCTGTTCTCTGTGTGATTATATAGTAAAGTGTAATTTATTCCTGTGATCAAAGCTGAGTTTATCATCATTACTCCAGTCTTCAGTGTCACATGATCCTTCAGGAATTGATTTATTATCTTAATATTTTTTTTCTGGATTCATTGATGAATAAAAAGTTAAAAACAACATTAATTCTCAATACAAATCTTCTCTAACTTCTCATGTTTTTTTCTATTAATTGAACACATCCTTGCTGAATAAAATATTGTATATAAAAACTTTTTATTCATTAAAGAATCCTGAAATAATATCATAGTTTAAATTAAAAAAATCAAATATTCCTAATGTCCATTATTGATTATAATCCTCCTATGAGAGTGATCAGTGAAGGATCATGTGACACTGAAGACTGGAGTAATGATGATAAACTCAGCTTTGATCACAGGAATAAATTATATTTTAAAGTATATTAAAATAGAAAACCATTATTTTAAATTGTAATAATATTTCAGAATTTTACAGGGTTTTTTTCCTGTAATTTTGATCAAATAAATGCAGCCTTAAAGGGGGGTTCTAATGCTATTTCATGCATTCTGTCTTATTTACACTGTTAAAGAGTTGATTCTCATGATAAACATGGACAACATGTCCAAACAAGAGTTGGACGTATGACGGAGTATTTCTGTGCCAAATAGACTCCTTCAGGATTCAAACAAGTTTCGGAATGCTTTTTTTTTTTTCCGAGTATGGCCCTGTATGACGTCATAAAGGGAGGAATTCCTTATATGGGCACTTCTCACGGATAAGCACACACACACACACACACACACACACATCATCGAGCTTTGTTCGGGTTACGGGAGCCGTCGGCGGTGCTGCCGTTGTGTTTTTAGTCACTAAAGAAGTGTGTTTCTGGTGTGAGGGAGACATCACCTTGTTCAGCTTCACAAATAACCCAGCGTTAAGGGAACAGTGGATGCAGTTTGTGTTTCCGGAGTTCTGCAGGTGTGCGTGTATGTTCCCGGTCATGAGTGGAAACTGCAGGCGGACAGTGAAACTGCATCAAATGTGTGTGTTTTGTTGGCAATCGATGCGTAAGTGCATATAATGTGAACAACACCAATGCATATTGTGTGTGTGTGTGTGTGTGTGTGTGTGTGTGCCTCTTTAGCTCCGCCCACTGCACGCCTCCACGAGCTCGGCTGTTTTCAGAAAGAATCGGTACAGTGTATCTGTCTTTTATAAATATGATAAACTAAAGACTCTTGGGAGATGTGAAGGATCAACACTACTCTATAGATACTCAAGATTAACATGAGACTGGTGTGTGTTATGACCCCTTTAATGAGATAAATAAGATAACATATTTGCAAACATATAAGCATATTTGTAACATAAATAAAATATGCTTGTTTCTTTTTGCAGACAATGGTGTCACCAGACGAGAAAATCGCGTTCGTCAGTAATCTCAATGGAACCAGCCTGACGGAGGTTTCTCTGGGATCTCTCTTAGCGCCGCTGTGTTTCCTCAGCCGAGGTCTCTTCCTGATAGTGTTCCACCTGGGAAAAGGCGTCCTCCCGTTCTCCTGGGCAGCCCATCTCCTGCTGGATTTCACCACACTGATAATGCCTCTGGTCCTGTCGTGCACCGCACTGAGCGACATCCTTCACTTTGTCATCATGGGCATTGCCGCGGTTGACTTCGCCATCCTGAGCCTTGTGTACAAGAACAGGAAGCAAGGCTCCTTCTCCGGTGCGATTGACAGGTTTGTGCGGAGCAGAGTAGAATCCAACATGGTCCCGTTTGTAACCGTCTTCCGCGTTCTGGTCAACGTGAAGACCGCTATCAGCATTTTGGCTGTTGATTTTAGTGTGTTCCCAAGACGCTACGCCAAGACGGAGACGTATGGAACAGGGGTGATGGATTTCGGTGTGGGAGCATACGTGATGGCCAATGCACTGGTGTGTCCCGAGGCAAGAGGAAAGCACATACAAGGCTCAAAGATCGGTCATGTGCTAAAACAGTCTGTCTCCGTCTGGCCCTTGGTGCTGTTAGGGTTTGTGAGACTCGCAAGCGTCAAGTCATCCGGATACCACGAACATGTCACGGAGTACGGGGTTCACTGGAACTTCTTTTTCACGCTCGCCATCGTCCGAGTGGTGGCGTCTGCACTTCTGGCTCTCTTTCCTGTGAGCTCCTCGTGGCTTCTCGCTCTGCTCATCGGTGGAGCTTACCAGGTCATCTTAGAGACAACAGGTCTGAAGGCCTTCCTCATCCGCAGCGATGAGCGCACAGGCTTTCTGCAGGAAAACAAAGAGGGGATCTTCTCCGTCGTGGGTTATATAGCCATCTACATGGCTGGGGTTCAGGTCGGCCGATACCTCATGCAGAGCAGAGCTTCCGTTCAGGACTGGATCGGAGCGATCCGTAACCTTCTGTTGACCAGCTTCGGGTTGTTCTGCGCGTTATACGTGTGCCAGACATGCATCGAGCCAGTTTCCCGCAGAATGGCCAATCTTTCCTTCTGTGTTTGGACTGTTGCACAAGCCGTGCTCTTTCTCTCGTGCTTAAGCATTGGGGATTTAGTGTTACTGTTTTCTAAAGTTATCTCTAATTTTTCACTTGTGTCTGCATCGTGGGATCCGTACCAAAAGAGGAAGCCGGATAAAACGAGAGGCGACATGGATGCGTTATGCCTCGTTCAGTCGGTTAACCGGAACCAGCTGTTGTATTTCCTACTGGCGAACCTCATGACGGGTTTGACCAATGTGTTCATAGACACGCTGAACAGCAGCGATGCGTTAGCCGTGAGTGTTTTGCTCCTGTATATGTTCGTCAACAGCTCGCTCATATTCATTTTGCACATCAATAAAATAACCATTAAGTTCTGGTAAACACCTTTTCATTTAATTTTAGTCTGAACGGCTCGCTCGTCTCAACTGCTGTGAAATATGATGTATATACACTCACCTAAAGGATTATTAGGAACACCTGTTCAATTTCTCATTAATGCAATTATCTAATCAACCAATCACATGGCAGCTGCTTCAGTGCATTTAGGGGTGTGGTCCTGGTCAAGACAATCTCCTGAACTCCAAACTGAATGTCAGAATGGGAAAGAAAGGTGATTTAAGCAATTTTGAGCGTGGCATGGTTGTTGGTGCCAGACGGCGGGTCTGAGCATTTCACAATCTACTCAGTTACTGGGATTTTCACGCACAACCATTTCTAGGGTTTACAAAGAATGGTGTGAAAAGGGAAAAACATCCAGTATGCGGCAGTCCTGTGGGTGAAAATGCCTTGTTGATGCTGGAGGTCAGAGGAGAATGGGCCGACTGATTCAAGCTGATAGAAGAGCAACTTTGACTGAAATAACCACTCGTTACAACCGAGGTATGCAGCAAAGCATTTGTGAAGCCACAACACGCACAACCTTGATGCGGATGGGTTACAACAGCAGAAGACCCCACCGGGTACCACTCATCTCCACTACAAATAGGAAAAAGAGTCTACAATTTGCATGAGCTCACCAAAATTGGACAGTTGAAGACTGGAAAAATGTTGCCTGGTCTGATGAGTCTCGATTTCTGTTGAGACATTCAGATGGTAGAGTCAGAATTTGGATGAGAACATGAAACAGAATGAGAACATGGATCCATCATGCCTTGTTACCACTGTGCAGGCTGGTGGTGGTGGTGTAATGGTGTGGGGGATGTTTTCTTGGCACACTTTAGGCCCCTTAGTGCCAATTGGGCATCGTTTAAATGCCACGGCCTACCTGAGCATTGTTTCTGACCATGTCCATCCCTTTATGACCACCATGTACCCATTCTCTGATGGCTACTTCCAGCAGGATAATGCACCATGTCACAAAGCTTGAATCATCTCAAATTGGTTTCTTGAACATGACAATGAGTTCACTGTACTAAAATGGCCCCCACAGTCACCAGATCTCAACCCAATAGAGCATCTTTGGGATGTGGTGGAATGGGAGCTTCGTGCCCTGGATGTGCATCCCACAAATCTCCATCAACTGCAAGATGCTATCCTATCAATATGGGCCAACATTTCTAAAGAATGCTTTCAGCACCTTGTTGAATCAATGCCACGTAGAATTAAAGGCAGTTCTGAAGGAGAAAGGGGGTCAAACACAGTATTAGTATGGTGTTCCTAATAATCCTTTAGGTGAGTGTATAAATTGTGCAAATAAAATTGAATATGTTATTTGTAAATATGCTGTTACTGTATGTGTATTCTGTATTATATATCGAATATGAATGTACTAAATGGGATGATTTCATGCAAATCACATGATCAGAGATTTTTGTCTTTTTATATGCTCTAATTAGCCATTATTTCTATTATCTTTTTTTTTTTTTACATAGTCCTGTGTGGCAAATGAATTAAAATATGCCGTGTAGACTTTTAATATCACCATTTTAAAGTTGCATGCATAATAATTAGAAAAAGTCTTTTAACTAAATTAATATTATGCCACATATTGAATTAGCTTTTTCTATGAATTACACATATGCAATCATAAACCCTGAATGCATACTAATATAAAATAAATGAATTAAAAATGCTGATGTTTGCTAATATCCCAAAGTCTTAGTAGTTTTTTAATTAATATTTCAACTTGTATGCGAGCATAACAACTTCATGCATTCATAATAATTATGAAAAATGTTTAGTCTTTATTAATATTAAGTCATAAAAACACATGCATTTTAAACAAATGTCATGCAATCTTTAAATTAAATAATATTTAAACACATATGCAATCATAAGTCTTTTAACTAAATGGATATTATTTCATAAAACTATGCAAAATATTATGTAGTCTTTTAATTAATTAATTAATATATCAACTAATATGCGATCATAACAACTGCATGAACAATTATTAAAATATTAATTCGGAAAAATGCTTTTTCATTAAACTTTTAATTAATATTAAGTCATAAACCGTATGAAAAATAATTAGAAAATGCATTTTAAACAAATGTCATGCAGTCTTTGAAGTAAATAATATTTAGAAATGCATGTTTAAATAACTTCACAATGCTGGTCTTCACAATGCTGGTGTTTTATTTTAACTAAATTAATATTATGTCATAAATCTATATGCATTTAATTGTCTTGTAGTCTTTTAATTAAATAATATATCAATTATTACGCGATCCTAGCAAATGCATGCACACCAATTGTAAAAAGTTCTAGATTAGGTTATCATGTCTACCCAAAATGTAAATTATGCTACTAATAATGCAAATTATGTCCTTTTAGTTGGTTTGCAACCCGCGAGTAAATCCACAGAAGAAGACGCTCCGCCCACGTGTCAATCAAACTGCGCACGTGACGTCAAGCCCTCCGAGCCCGGAACTACTTTCTGACGTATCAGGGGGCCAGGGGTCACGGAACATTCGCCTGCCACATACGCCTCTGTCGCACTTGTTTGTTTTTGTCCAAAAAAAGAAAGCGACTGTCGAGAACAGGTGGGTACGACAGCTGCAGATTGATATTCGAGCATGTAGACGCTGTTTTAAGCGCAATGACGGTTGATAAGTAACGTTACGCGGTGGATAAATGCGGAGTTAATGCTGAGGGAGTCAGTCCGTCAGTCAAACTAGACCTTTAACAGCACACTTTTGAATTCAGACAGCTTGTGTTATGTTAAAAGCGCGTTTGCAGTCTGTGTGACGTGCTGTGAGACAGTGTTGTTGCGTTTACAGTCGCCGTGTAGCTCACGCAGGAGCTGACAGAGCTAGCATGCTAATCAGCTTGGAAAAGTTTCACAGGTTAGCCGTGTGCTAACTCGACTCCGGCACGCTAAAAAAAAAAAAATGCCTGTTTGATTTGTAACATCATCTCGCATCCCATCCCTACAGCATCTGCATGATGTACACACTCTGAAAGGACTCGCTTAAGGTGTGAGCATTTCGCAGGCTAATTAGCATACGTGTCGTCGGAGCGAACATGAGTGCTATCATCACAGCTCTGATTAATGTAATTGTTGTTATGACAACAGACTGTCGCGCTTATTTCATGTGACTATAACCTGAAAGGTGTGCTGTGATGTTTTAGAGCTTTGAGAGGCTGGTTTGGTGGTTGTTTAGCTGCTCTTTATCGTTATGTGTGGCTTGACCTCTGAAGATTTCCTGCATTTATTTGGGGATTGTATAGGCGTATATGCGAATGTGATACAGGTACATCAGTGTCTCATTCAGGACTGGGGTGTAGAGTTGGGTATAGTGAGTGTTTAAGCCTCTAGTCAGATAAGTGTGTATGTGTAAGCTAATAATCCTCAGCAAAGCTGCAAGGGCTGCTGGGAAGCAATGGGCTTTAAAATGGCACAAAGAGATGAGATGAGTGAACCCTGCCCATGTTTCTTGGTCTATTTCGATATTAAGATCTAATGGTAAAGACCGCAAAGTAGCAAATGTGTTGACTAACTTAAAATGAACATTTCCTGATAGTTTCCTCACCCCCATATCATCCAAGATGTCTGTCTGTCTTCAGTCGAAAAGGAAAACATTTCAGGATTTGTCTCCACATAATGGACTTAAGTGGGGACCAACGGTTGAAGGTCCAGATCAGTGCGGTTTCAAAGGATGATCCCAGACGAGGAATGGGGTCTGATTTAAGTTGAATTAAAAGATAAATTAATGTCTTCATTTGATTACCAGAAAATACACAAGTCAAGTCACCTTTATTTATACAGCGCTTTTAACAAGTGCAATTGTTTCACAGCAGCTTCACATTGTTAACAGGAAAATAATGCAACAGAATTTGTACAGCCGGAGAAACGGTGATGTTATCCAGCTCATTTCAGTATCATATAGTGTCAATGCGGGCAGATCAAGATTCAAGAGTTTTATTTGTCACATACACAGTTATATACAGAATATACAACCGGCAGTGAAATGTAAACAGGTCCGCTCCATGGACAGTGCAAATTCACAGTTAAAAACACAAGGAAGAAATTATAATAGAAATAGATATAAAAAAAGTACTATATATATATATATATATAGAATATATATATATATATAGATATAAAAAAAGGTAACATATAGGATATATTATATAAAATAATTGAAGTAGACTTTGCAGTGAGTAAACTGTAGACTTATAAATATGTGGTTAACAAATGTATAAAGAGTATAATGTGCAAACAGGTTTATGACAGGTTGTTACACAGTAACAACGAGAACAGAAAGTGCAGTGCAATGTCAGTGTATCGATGTTTATCCTGGCGTGAAGTCACGTGATGTTAAGTGACTGAGTTCAGGAGTCTGATGGCCTGGGGGAAGAAGCTCCTCCTGAGTCTCTCAGTTTTGGCCATCAGGCTTCGGGAGCGCTTACCAGATGGTAGCAGCGTGAAATGAGGGTTTGCAGGGTGATTAGAGTCCTTGATGATCTTGGTAGCTCTACCTTTGCAGCGTTTGGTGTAGGCGTCCTGCAGAGACGGAGAGCTGACCCTGAGATACGCTCGGATAAGCGCACTACTCTTTGCAGGGCTTTGCGGTCATGACTGGTGCTGTTCCCATACCACGCTGTGATGCACTGAGTTAAAACACTTTCTATCGCCCCTAAATAGAAAGTTTTCAGGATAGCTGGTGAAACCCTGAATTTCCTCAGCTGGCGCAGGTGGTACAGTCTTTGCCTGGCTTTTTCACCTGTGTCTGAATGTGAGCAGTCCAGGTCAGGTCCTCGGAGATGTTTACTCCCAGGTACTTGAAGCTGCTCACTCTCTCTACTGGTGACCCGCTGATCATGAGGGGGAGAATGTCCGTTGCTGTCTCTTCCTGAAGTCCACAATCATTTCTTTGGTCTTGCCAACATTCAGAGAGAGACAGTTGTCCTGGCACCATGATGTTAGATGCTCCACCTCGTCCAAGTATGCCGTCTCATTGTTGTTGGAAATGAGGCCCAGGACAACAGTATCATCAGCAAATTTGATGATAGAGGTGGAGCTGTGTGTGGACAAACAGTCATGTGTGTAGAGAGAGTAGAGCAGGGGACTCAGGACACAGCCCTGTGGAGCTCCCACACTCAGGGTGATGGAGGTGGAGGTGGACTGGCCTATTCTCACCACCTGAGGCCTGCCAGTGAGGAAGTCCTCAATCCAGTGGCAGAGAGAAGGATTCAGGCCGAGATCCAGGAGTTTGGAGGTTAGCTTGGTGGGAACTATGGTGTTAAAGGCTGAGCTATAGTCAATAAATAGCAGCCTCACGTAGTTCCCACTTTTGCTGTCGATGTGAGTGAGGGAGGAGTGGAGGACATGAGAGATGGCATCTTCAGTCGATCTATTGGGACGATAGGCAAACTGAAGAGGGTCCAAAGTGTCAGGAATGAAGGCGCAAATGGTGTTTTTAATGAGTCTCTCAAAGACCTTCATGACTATAGACGTGAGAGCCACTGGACGATAGTCATTTAGGCAAGAGGGTTTACTGTTCTTAGGGACAGGGATGATGGTGGATTTTTTGAAGGAGATGGGGACCACAGATGTAGCGAGGGACTCATTAAAGATAGATGTAAACAACCCGGCTGATCAGCACAGAACCACAGAACACAACCTGAAATACCATCCGGCCCGGCAGCTTTCCTGACGTCCACACGCTTGAGTGCTCTCCGAACTTCATCCTCCGAGACAGAGATCACGTGATTGTTGCTGCTCTGAGTGATTCCCTCTGACGCGCCACTTGGCGGAGTCGCGTTGCCGCGGTTACAGTCAAAGCGAGCATAGAAAGAGTTTAACTCGTTCACGAGCAACGGATCAACGCTTGCCTCTGCAGAGGATTTAGATCCAAAGGAGCAGATGGACCTCAGACCTTGCCACATGCGCCGCGAGTCGTTGAGTTGGAAATGAGACTCCACTCGGTCTTTATAACAGAGTTTTGCGGCTTTAACTGCTCGTCTGAGAGCATAGCAGGGCGATCTGTATTCATTCATATTCCCTGAATGGAGACGGCGTTGTAAGCAGCAGTGCGTATGCGTTCACTGCCGCGCGGATTGAATTGTCCACCCATGGTTTCTGATTTGAGAAGGACGTTATTGTTATTGTTTGCGTGGCTTGCTCTGTAAGCGTGTTGATGAAGCAAAGCGCCACGTCTGTGAACTCGCTTACGCCAGCTGAACTCGCCGAACATGTCCCAATCCACATCGCCCAGAGCTGCCTGTAGCGCGGTCTCTGAGTGGGGTGACCAACGCTTAACTTCCCGCCTCACCGGGGGTTCCTGGAGGAGCTTTTGTTTGTATTCGGGAGTGAGGAAAATGGCGGCATGATCCGATTTGCCAAACGCTGGAAGTGACCGCGCTTTATAGGCGTTCTTAAACGGAGAGTAGCAGTGATCCAGTGTGTTTGCTCCTCGTGTGGGGCAGGAGACGTGCTGATGAAAGTTTGGCAGGACTTTCTTTAGGTTTGCTTTGTTAAAATCGCCGCGACAATGAATGCCGCGTCGGGATGTTGGTTTATGACGCCGCTGGCAACATCATGAAGGCCAGATAAAGCCAGCGCTGTGTCTGCCTGCGGTGGGATGTAAACGGCGGTCGCGACAACCGCAGAAAACTCCTAGGCAGATAGAATGGGCGGCAGATGATTGTTAAATGTTCCAGATGAGGTGAGCAGGACCGCGAGAGAATGGTGATGTTCCTGGGATCGCACCATTTCTTGTTGATCATGAAACACACTCCACCGCCTTTGGATTTACCGCCTCGCTGTTCTGTCCATCCGAAAAACAGAGAAGTTCTCCGGCGGCGTCACAGCTGTGTCCGGGACGCGGGCGTGAGCCATGTTTCAGACAAACAATAGATATTACAGTCTCTCATGTCCCGTTGAAAACTTATCCTGGCTCTAAGATCGTCCATCTTATTATCCAAGGATTGAACATTTGCTAGAAGAATGCTCGGGAGAGGAGGTCTGAATGCCCTTTTCCTCAGTCTGTTACGGATACCAGCACGTTTCCCACGGTGTTTCTTTGTTCTACGCCGCTGGCTCTGGCCATTGTTCAACTCGGCGTTGCGAAGAATCTCAGATGGCCACAGAGGATCGGCGAAAGTGTCCTGAAACAGTCCAGTGTAGAGGTAACCAATGTCCAAAAGAGGTTTGCTGTCGTAGTAGATCAATGCAGATAAGTTTGTAAAAACTGAGAGTAAAAGAAAGTAAAATAGTAAATAAAAGCACAGTCTTCGCGGAGCGACCTGAACGGCGACCAAACACAGCGGCGCCATTTGAGTAAGGTAATATAGATGAGATTTAGGAGTCCCCAACTGAGCAAGCCAAAAGCCAGAGGCAACGGTGGCAAGGAACCAAAACTCCTTCAGGGTCAGAATGGAGAAAAAAACCTGGCTCAGAGAAACCAGAAGAAGAGAAACCAGGCTCAGAGCTGCAGGAGCGCCATGGCATGCAGAGACGACACGGCTTCTCCACAGGCTGTGTAAGCTTTGCCCATTAGTGCGGATGAGAACTTACACGTCCGGGAGGGGAGACGCGGAACCCGCCAGTCGGTAGCAGTCTTGGGACACAGTTTCCACTGGGATCTCCACTTACATATCAAATCACCTTTATTTATACAGCGCTTTTAACAAGTCCAATTGTTTCAACGCAGCTTCACATTGTTAACAGGAAAATAATGCAACAGAATTTGTACAGCCGTTCTGGTGAAACGGTGATGTTATCCGGCTAATTTCAGTATCATATAGTGTCAATGCGGGCAGATCGGTAATATAGATGAGATTTAGGAGTCCCCAACTGAGCAAGCCAAAAGCCAGAGGCAACGGTGGCAAGGAACCAAAACTCCTTCAGGGTCAGAATGGAGAAAAAAACCTTGGGAGAAACCAGGCTCAGTCGGGGTGCCCGTTCTCCTCTGGCCGACGAACAAACAGTGTATGATTATAATTCTGGCAACATAGCAGGTCTTAAGTCATATTAGGCAAATAGATATTTGTTAGATTATTCGAAAGATTGGAGTCGTCATGCCGGAGACGGGTTTAATGAGGATGTTGTGTTGATGTGGCATTTACAGGGGGAGTTTATTTGACACGCTCTCTGCAGACATTTCAGGGATGCATTGGTCATGTCCAGGCGCAGGTCCACCATCTGATCTGGATCCGGCTGACTGCAGTAAACCTCGGGATAAACAGAGAGACTAACATTAGCGTAGATGCCATTCTTCTTATGATGTAACGAGTACATCAGGTGTTATGGGAAGTGTTCCCGGTTCCGGATGACCTAGTTAATGCAGCCTAACAATCATTTACTGATTTGAATAATAGAGATTGATAATGTTTTATGTGTAAGCCATAGTAAAGAGATGCGTTTTTAGTTTAGATTTAAACTGACAGAGTGTGTCTGCTTCCCGAACAATGCTAGGAAGACTGTTCCAGAGTTTAGGCGCTAAATAGGAAAAGGATCGACCGCCTGCAGTTGATTTTGATATTTTAGGGATTATCAACTGGCCAGAGTTTTGAGACTCAATAGACGTGATGGAGTATAATGCGTTAAGAGCTCGCTCAAGTACTGGGGAGCTAAACCATTTAGTGCTTTGTAAGTAATAAGCAAGATTTTAAAATGTATGCAATGTTTAATAGGGAGCCAGTGCAGTGTTGACAGAACCGGGCTAATATGGTCATACTTCCTGGTTCTGGTTCAGCTGGAGTTTGTTTATTAAGCGAGCAGGGCAACCACCCAGTAAAGTATTACAGTAATCTAGCCTTGAGCTCATGAACGCATGAACTAACTGTTCAGCATTTTGCATCGAAAGGATGTGCCGTAATTTAGATATATTTTTAAGATGGTAGAATGCTGAATGCTGATAACGGTCAGATAAGTATGATTTAAACCATGCCAATGCAGTTCCACTAATGCCAACATAATTTTCGAGTCTATTCAAAAGAATGTTGTGGTCGATGGTATCGAATGCAGTGCTAAGATCGAGTAACACTAATAGAGAAATACAACCACGATCGGATGATAAGAGTAAATCATTTGTAACTCTGATGAGAGCAGTCTCAGTACTATGATACGGTCTAAATCCTGACTGGAAATCCTCACAGATACCATTTCTTTCTAAAAAAGGAGCATAATCGTGAAGACACTGCCTTTTCCAGTATTTTTGACAGGAAGGGTAGATTTGAGATCGGCCTGTAATTGACTAATTCTGTAGGATCAAGTTGAGGTTTTTTAATAAGTGGTTTGATAATAGCCAACTTAAAAGTTTCCGGTACATATCCTAATGACAAAGATGAGTTAATGATATTAAGAAGAGGATCTGTGACCTGGTAGCATCTCTTTTAATAGCCTATGTCGAGCAACACAGAATTTGTGGGAAATTTTGTCATAGAAATTGAATTAAAAAGAATAATATGGTTGTTTTTATGAATTCAGTTTATTAAGTAGCTAGTAGCCTACAATTTACTGGTAAATATTACAGTGAACAAACAATGGCAGACCAAGGCAGCTCTGGCATAATGTTAGTAACACTTCTATAAATTACTTAGTTTCTTTACCGAAAAAGGGTACCGGTTAAAATGTGAACGCCTAGCCCAGTGTTCATGTATGAAGCAACCAATCACAGTTAATTTTGTTCATCATCATTGTAGGCCTGTCGCAATAATCGATATATCGCACAATATATGTACAAGACCTCAATAATTTTTTTGTGATGCAATATATCAGACATTATGTTTACATGATAATGAACGTCACCAACATTTTACTCGATTGTGCCGTCATCTTGTGTGTTTTCCGTGACGGAGTTGAAAGTGTTTCTCGGGCAGTTCCTTCACACACGGAGCGGTTATCGACAGGCGGCGCCGTTTGAGGCGTTCTAGTGTTTTCCTGACAACTCCTGACAGTTTGGAGCAATAAGCCCAAATGGACTTGATTTCAAATCCGCGATCCCCTGGTGCACATATAAACGCAGAATGACGAGTGTTAAAGCCGCTTCACAAGGGCTATTTATTTTTTACCCTTAATTTCCATGATCTAAAGAATTAAATGGTTGTCATTTGAAAGTGTGGGTCTACTTGCGTTATTATGCTGTTATATTAGGATTATATATTCAGTGGCATAAAAGTAAAATAATATTGTTTATCGCAATTATTTCTGGGGCGATATGTCGCAAAACAACTCCAATCATGCTCCGTACACATTGTACGATTTTGGGCTGTCCCAGATGAAAGATGGCCAGTTGTGGTGACTTCTGTGGTCGTGGCTCCTAAATGGTGGTCCTACGTCATACGGCGAGACCGGAATTTAGCCTGATCATCTCACAGTGTGTTTGCTGCTGCGACCTACGTCTACTGACTATAACAGAGCGGCCTCGACGAGCGTGTAAACAATAACATGGAGTAGGAACTGCAAGCTTTGAGGGAAGACGGGAATAACTTGAATGCCGTCATCATCCAAACTTTGAGACTATATTATCCAAGTACTTCAGTAGGGAGAGTGTGATGGGAATTGAGCATGGAGGAAGTGCATGACGCATTCTCAATATTCCCAAAGCCAGTGGATTATCCAAATCCAGTAGTGTGGAGTGCATATTCACAATCGCAGCCTTGTAATACAATATAGTAAAATAAGGGAGGGCCAAACCACTCAAATGCTTTGGTTTCTGCCGGATGTCCTTTCGGATTCTTAGGCTCTGCTAACTGAGACTCTGTCCTCACACTCACAGGCTGATCTGGACAAAGACATGGCACGTCTGGTGGCTGTCTGCAGGGACGGGGAAGAGGACTATGTTTTTCTTGCACGCCAGATTCCCTTGTACATCGATGACACACTCACGGTAAGATCATTGGTTTCACTTTTAAAGTATGTTCCTGGTCTTACTGTGCATGATTCATCTGTCATTTTGCGCATTTTAGTGACCAATACCATTAACCCAGTTTTAGATGTTTGCCTTGGTACCACTAAAGTACCAAGTGCTTTTATGTTCCTTCATACATGCTCTCTGAAAGCAAACTTACATATGCATGCTTGTTGCAGATGGTGATGGAGTTTCCTGACAGTATTCTGGACTTTGACAGCTATCAGATCAACAGTTCTCAAATGAAGCAGTTTATTGAGGTAAATGGTGACATTTTCCAATTCTCATTGTTGAAAACCTGTCAAGAACATGCATTTCACCCTAAAACCCAAAATTAGAAAATATATTTAATGTTTATTTAAAAGGACATTTCCACAACACTGGAAAAACTGGGGCCTGAAATGTGCAAGTTTAAAAAAAAAAAAAAACTACACCGTTATCACCTCAGTGTAAACTACAAAAATGTCAATTTGTGAAAACGGTGACGTAGGGCCCTATCATACACCCGGCAGGCGCGACGCAAGTGTGTCCTGCTAGTTTAATCCTGACGCAGTTCTCATGTTTACGTTCAACTCCACGGTGTTTAAATATTAAATGCATCTCTTCACCCATGGGCGTCTGGTCTGAACACCAGGTGTGTTCAGGTGCATTGTTGGCAGTGTTGCTATTGTGAGGAACTGAAAACAACTGCACCCAACACAAACCTGCTCTAAAATCAATAGTGCAGTATTTTTGACATGAGCGCAACTGGCTTTTAAAGGGAAAGGGAGATGAGACTCTGATTGGTTTATTATTTGTCTTAATATTTACGATGGCAAAACAGGCACTATTGTGTCTAAAATAACACATTATTAACTTTCTTATTTATTGAACTGTTGTATAAAATCAGTATCGCATTTGCACTCATACTATCAAATTGCACTTGTGACTTGTGTGATATAGCCTGTTGTGTGATGGGTCATTGGGGAAAGTGTGTTTAATGCGTTAATAATTCCGTCTCTCCAGAAAAACGTGATTTATGCGATCACAGAATTCAATGCATTATCAGCCAAAGTCTGCATATTTTCAAATATGCCGCACTTTCGCCGCATAAATTGCAGCTTTCCACGCTCAAAATATGCAGGGCTTGCATGATTTCATAATCCCCGCATTTTCGTTGCAAAAAAATCACATATATCTTAGCAGAAAGTTGAAAAATGTTGCGTTTACGTCACACAAGAGCAGCCGTTTCCCCCTGTTGCCATGGGAACGATATGAAGTGACGTAATTACGCGACGCTAACTTCATCGAAAAGCTGCAAACTTCCCCAGTGTTAGAGGCTGCGCAGTTATAGGCTGAATCCGAAATCGCCCCCATACCCTCAATTATTTGGCATTATTTGAGGGGACAGCCATTTGTAGTGGTGTCCGAAAGCATAGTGGACGTTGAGTACACTCATTCAATCCCACAATGCACCGCAATAATGAGTGTACAGCCGATGTGCACACAACGGCTGTCCCATTCACTCCTTCAAGTGAACTGTATTAGTGGACTAACGTAGGGGATAGTGATTGAGGTTTTAGGGGGTGCGTTCGGATTCAGCCCCCTGTTTTCACTTTCGCAGTTGTTTCATTCAGGAGTTGTAAGACTTTTTTTGTTACCAGTGGGTTAAATCATACTAGTTTCAAAAACCTTACAGTTGTAAGTATATTAGTAGTATGTAAAGTTACAGTAAGAGATTGCACTTTGTGCATTGAAAGCACTTATTTTAACAGATGTCTTTTGTATAGCAACTGTAAAACAGGAAGCACACACAGTATTACATTATTAGTATAATATACAGTATTATTATTTTCTTACATAATGTAGAAGTTGTTTCCTATCTGGCTGTCTCCTGCTTACACTGTCTACAGAGTTATTAAAACTAGAAGCATATCTTCATGTAAATATGCATGTTATATGCATGTGTGTTTGGGACAGAGGGGAACACGGGTGCATTTGCAGCAGATATATGCTGCCCATCATAAATCAAACGAGACAGACAGGGATCAGAGGAGAACACCGGAAAATGTGACAGAATGGCTGATATTCGTCTGTATTTGCAATACACGAGCCGCGGTTCAGCTGCACGAGACAAACGCTGCCAGTGTGAATGCACAACGGGTGCGCGCGGCTCCCGCTCTCCATACGCACTGCTCCTGCCCTGCCAACGCACTGCTCGCGCGTGCGGTGTGAAGCCGGCATTATACGACGCTGGCGCATCCTCCAACTCCAGGCAGCTTTCCTTATCTCTCCCACTTGCCATTTCTACACGTGACCTGCAGCACTCCGCTTTTACTGTATGTCCACACACACACACCTCTTATTTCCCACGAAAAGGACACCCACTGTCTGAGGTAACATATGGGCACAAGGCTATATTGCGCATCCGTCGAACCGTGCGACGCACACACGCTCCGAACCCGAGACAAGCGAACCGAACGGTTCGGATGTTTTTTCATGTACCTAGCATATTCCAGAAACGTGCCGCAAAATCAAGGAAAAAACAAAATCCGCATTTTTCTGGAAGGACTGATAATTTTATAATTAGGGGTAAAGGGGTTAAAATCACATTACATTCTATAATATTCTAATCTATCAAAAGCACAGACTATTTATAGTGGCCTACATTTTATTACCCCATAATAATGGTCACTTTCATAAAGTTACACTTGTAGGTTTAAAATTCCTCATATGGCACATTTATTGTCCAACAACAAATATTTTAGCAATATGTATATTTTAGTCAGAATTATTGCGCTCCGCATAAAACTACTGTATATCGATATAAACGGTATTGCTTCAATCCATATAGTTTCTAAAAAAATTGTATATAACTTGATATACCGCCCAGCCCTAGTGTGTGTGTGTACACAAATTGAATCGCTTTTCCAGCTTGACAGAGGCACAAGGTGCAAACAAAATGATAGTGTGTCAGACTTTTAAGGATCCCCTCCTGTGTTTTGTCCACCAGCATCACAGTATGCTAAAGCAGCAGGACCTGAACATGGCGCTGATGGTGATGTCACGTGAGGTCATCAACGCTCTGTCTCAGTCGGTGCCGTGCGTGGGCTGCCGGCGCAGTGTGGAGCACCTGTTCTCTCAGCTCACGGACTCTGGGTACTTCGCACTGGAGCCGCTCACCGTGGGATCCTCCGGAGTGCTGTCAGTCACACGGGCATGTCTCACTGACCCCAGGAAACTCTACACACTCTTTTATGTTCATGGGTAAGTGTGCTGCCAACACTGTTTAACGTTTGGTCATCTCCAGACTAATTGACATTTATGCATTTGGCAGACACTTTTATCCAAAGCGACTTACACTGCATTCAAGGTACACATTTTTACATTTTGTCACTTCTTGCTTTCCCTGGGAATCAAACCTTGGCATTGCTAGCGCCACGCTCTTATTGTTTGAGCTACAGGAAAGCTTAATTGAAGTAAATGTAAATTGAAGTAAACGTATAGATGCCATTTTCTTTATTATTAAATGTTACTGGGTCTTATTGTGTGTGTGATTTATTAGTGCAAGTTATTGCAAAGGCAAAACATGTTCATTTTTGTAATTAACATGGTGGAATGATGGGCAGGGAAAATATTATAATCTATTAATCATCATCATTATCCTCATTAGTCCTTATGGTTAAAGTTAAAGTCAGCATGAAAGTTGAGTGATTTCTTCCCTATTGTGACTTCTTGAAGAAGAGCAAACGTAGGACGGGGCTTGATTCTGTCCGTGGGGGAATTGATTGGATGGTGGTGGTTTGCTATTGGCTGATCTCACGTGAGTGACAGGTTGCCCCGCCCTCGTCATCAAAGATGTTGCTGCAAGAGGGAGGGAAAGTTATTCTGATGAAAGATTGGCACATGAATAAAAAAATAAAATAAAGGATGTGCACAGATAAATAAGTTATAATAATTACTGCTAAATTCCAAAAAAAAGTGGTTGATTTTGATTTCATGGTGACTTTAAACATGTATCTTTTCTGTCCGCTAGAGGTCGCCTATTCAAAACAAAGGCGTAGCCAAGCTTGAGCGCACGGACATGTGGTCTTCCCCTCACAGCCGGTGGGAAAGACTCGGGATAGGACTTTGGCAGAAATCATGTTCATGGATGAGATTATTAACGTTACTGTAGTGTGAAGCAGAGCGGGACCGAGTGTTGTGGAGCTGAGCGAGGCCGCCGGAGCGATTGTTAATGAGATGAACGCAACACACGCCTCGCGAGCAGCGGGACTTTTATTATGCCACAGTCGCCGGCGCCATTTCCTCTTCTCCGGTCATGAGTATGAGGGAACGCAGCTCTGGTGATCATATTAGACACATCTGAGTGTGTGGAGAATGATGTTATGACGTTACTCTGAGCGTTCGCTCGCGGCTGCTATGACACTCGTTCACACCGCAGGGAGAGTAAAGCGCTTCTGCAGAATAAAACCGGATATGATGTCATCGACAGGCCACGCCCTCACACGTCCCGGTTCATTGGTTAAAATAGCAACTCTCACGATTTACAAATAGTTGGAAACATTTGGGATATTGTAAGAACTCAATTGAGCAACTTATATTACACCTAGTGGTTTTTGGATATTTTGCTGAAAAAAATGTTACATAGTGCACCTTTAAGCCCCGCCCTACATTATGTAAGTTCAATGCATTATGTAAGGGAATGGATATGTTATAACTATATTTTAGCTGTGTTGTCTTTTACTTAAACTTGTCCTTTTTATCCCTTTGTTGCAGGTCAAAGTTAAACAACATAATTGATTCCATCCCCAAGAGTAAAAAGAACAAACGCTGTCAGCTGCACTCCTTAGACACGCACAAACCGAAGCCTTTAGGGTGAGTCTGTTTTGTTTTTTTTAATCATCATGTGACATTTGGTGTTTGCAATTACAATTTATTCCTTTTCTTCCTTGACAGCAAGCCTCTAGTGTGGACTTTATATATACTTTATATGGACCACTCTAGTGTGGTAGTTTATATTCTAATTTAAGTAAGAGCTTGAGAACGGCTGGTGCATTCTTACTCGTGTCAGTGCGCTATTCGGTTTAACGGTGCTTACCGTCCTGCAGGGGCAGCTGGATGGACGTGTGGGAGCTGATGTCACAGGAGTGTCGTGATGAAGTGGTTCTGATTGACAGCACCTCTCTGTTAGAGACTCTGGAGACGTACCTGCGCAAACACCGGTAAGAGATTGTGATGTCACGCATACACTTTGGTTTTATTGGCTTTCTCTGATTTTGTCTTTCTGCAACGTCATTCTCAGGTTCTGTACGGACTGTAAGAACAAGGTTCTGAGAGCGTATAACATCCTGGTGGGGGATCTGGACTGCAGTAAAGAGAAAGGATACTGTGCGGCTCTGTACGAGGGTTTGCGCTGCTGCCCACACGAGCGTCACATCCACGTCTGCTGTGAGACCGACTTCATCGCTCACTTATTGGGCCGGGCTGAACCCGAATTCGCAGGGGGTTATGAGTGAGTGTTTAAGTCCATATGGAGTTTATTTGATACGTCGTCATACGCATTAAAATTATACCGTATCATCAAATGGAAGCATTAGCTATGGAGCTGTGCAGTATTAGATTGTTTACTCTTTAAAATTAGATCATTAGTTTTGTGCTACAGTGCACATTCTGTCAGTTTGATTATCATCTCTTTGACTTTGCAGTTCTTCATCATCACACAAGTTTATTATTTGTATGCATTACTAGTTTAAACTAGTTTTGGATGTACAGTTTTCTGAGCGAACACATCCAAAGCATGCACAAAAATAAAGTTAAATAAATTTTGTTCATATCACCCAACCCTTCTTTGGCCTAAATAGTCATAGTCCTTTTGTTTTCCTTCACGTTTCGTTACCTTTACATTTAACACCCGGCATATGCGTGTGTATTTCAGCAGTGGTGTGTAACGCAGCCACTTTGATGGCTTAAATTTGATATATAATATATTTACATTTATGCATTTGGCAGACGCTTTTATCCAAAGCGACTTACATTGCATTCAAGGTACACATTTTTACATTTTGTCAGTTCTTGCTTTCCCTGGGAATCGAACCCATGACCGTGGCGTTGCTAGCGCCACGCTCTTGTATATACAGTTTTCAATTGTAGTTTTTTAAAAAGGCATCTGAAATGATAAACTAAGTGCAGTGTAGTGTTGTCATAAAATATAGATTTTTCTTTTTTTTTTTTTTATATATACATATCGATACTGAAATATCTGAAGCGCTTCTAATACTCATTTTCCTCAGAATAGATATACAATACCAGCATCTCTCTCTCATCTCGAGTTGCGCACAAACCCGCCTCCCCTCACACACTCGCTTCATTTGCTCCGGATGAATGAATGAGGCATTTATATAGCGCTTTCATATGTACTACTGTACACCCAAAGCGCTTTACACTCAGGGGTCAGGGGTCTCTCCTCCACCACCACCAGTGTGCAGCTCCACTGGGGTGATGCGACGGCAGCCACAGTACAACGGCGCCAGTGCGCTCACCACACACCAGCAATAGGTGGAGAGAGGGTGATAGAGCCAATTCAGTGGATGGGGATTATTAGGAGGCCATGATTGGTAAGGGCCAATGGAGGGAATTTGGCCAGGACACCAGGGTTACACCCCTACTCTTTACAAGAAGTGCCATGGGATTTTTAATGACCACAGAGAGTCAGGACCTTGGCTTAACGTCTCATCTGAAGGACGGTGAATACTGTTGGTGTAACAGAGCTTGAATTTTGGCATGTGTTGCACATAATTTTACTTCAGATTTTGTGCTCCCACCCAAAGTGCGGCACATAAAGCAGCCTAATCATCGCTAAATTGAGCTCTTTTTCGCTGCTTAAACAATCAAACACACACAAAATAATGTCCGTGCCGGTCTTGACGAGTATTCACGTGAACACAGTCCGTTCTGTTTTAAGTGAACGTAAACAGCTGAGAAAGAAATCGAATGTGTAACAGTGTAATGGATCCCTGCGTCAGCTCTTAAAGTGACAGTAGCCTAATATTCCAGCAACCAAATTATGAGATAATATTAAAAATATCTACATGGCAGTTTTTCCCCATGGTATCGATGTCAGAATTGTGGCTAGTAACTTTGGAAAACCACTAGCTACAGTGGCTGGTGAGCAAAGAGTTAATGTCAAGCCCTGGCCTGTTTGCATGGCTATATTTTTAATTAGTACTGCTTGGTAACTTGCGAAACGTCTTAAGCCAACATTAAAAATAATCATGATAAGATTGCTGTCCCGACCTGAAAAATAATGTGATACGATATTTTTGCCCTTCCCTAATGATTCCATTATCATGCATACACCCTCATTAAAAGTGTTTGGATCGTTTACAGGCGTCGAGAGAGACACGCAAAGACCATAGACATCGCCCAGGAGGAGGTGTTGACGTGTCTAGGAATCCACCTGTACGAGCGGCTGCACAGAATCTGGCAGAAGCTGCGAGCAGAGGAGCAGACGTGGCAGATGCTCTTCTATTTGGGCATTGATGCACTGCGCAAAAGCTTCGAGGTAATGCTTTCGTCTAATATTCATGTTGTGATTCATTCTGAATGCCTAATGGTGCTTTCCATTTAATAGGATGCAAATCCTTACTGCTGGAAAATGTCACAGCATTTTGAACGGTGTATATATATATACAAGGTTACAAGAGAATTATACTTCTAAGATGAATATAAAATAAAATGTGTAATATTTAGACCTTCTGAGGTTCCTCGCAAGACATTGTGAATGTGAAAATGAACTTGATTAGCAGTTTAAAGCCTTATTGTGTGTTTGTGGAAAGTGCTGTTTGTGAAGCTCACCTGATCAGTGTTAAATGGTGTGCAGATGGCGGTGGAGAGGGTTCAGGGCATCAGCAGACTGGAGCAGCTCTGTGAGGAGCTCTCAGAAGAGGAGAGAGCCAAAGAACTCAAACAGGAGAAGAAGAGGCAAAAACGCAAGAACAGGCGCAAAAACAAGTGTGGTTTTGAGCAAGAGGCGGAGGGCGAGAAAGATAAAAGCCTTGATGAGGTAATGACTCCTTTAATGTGTCTCTGTTCCTCTTCTTCACTGTCTTTTCTATGGCCGCATTTACACTGCAGGTCTTGATGCACAATCCCGATTTGGTGACTATTAGGGATGCACCGATGTTTCGGCCGCCAATATTTATCGGTTGTTTTTTTTAATCAATTTACAATAGGGGTGTAACGATATAAAAATGTGACGATATGTATCGTTGATGGAAACGATATGATTCGCGAAATAGAGTTGTGTTTTAGAGTTTGTGTTTTTTTTTTTTTTATAAGGAATAATTCACCCACACACAAATTCACAAATGTACCACAAATGTAAATCCCGTCTTCATGTACTCGCCAGCAAGTCGTTTTTCGTTTAACTTCCAAACACAAATGGAGATATTCTTTATGAAACCTGAGGGATTTCGGTCCCTCCGTTTATGGTCCATTCCTCTCAAACTTAAAAGATCCAAAGAGTGTCATAAAGGCATCGTAAAAAGAACTAATCGAGTCAAGAAAAATGAGAGTTAAACATTATGGGAAGCGCGCCAGCCAGACGGGATTTAAACGTTGTCGGCTGAAGACTCAAGTTTGGTTTGACGATGACAAACATACCAAGCACAATGTTCTCTCGCCGTTCCTGATTTCTAACACCATTGAATATCTATAATAACCCTGTTATTTATTTATTTATTTATTTATTTATTTATTTGTACAGATAAATTAGATTGGGCCCCAATTTAAATATTCAACCTAGAGGAGAAAGTGTCTCTCAGTTTGGTACTCGCGAAACGCAGCAACACACATCCACGCATCTCACAGCGCACAAATATTCACACAATTATATCAAAATTAATAAAGGTTAATCTATAATTACATGCAGTGACACATCATTTTATGCAGACAATGCAGTGATATTTTAACCTTGATTTACTATTTTTGTACCTGACTGTCTAGTTTAGACCTACATGGAAAGAACTGTTTCTCATTTTGTATGTTTGTTCTGCTGTATTTGAATGCAGTCCTTGAAACGATACTGTTCTCATCTTCATGTAAACGTTAAATGTAATGTAATCTGTGAGTGTGTTTAGTCTATAGGCAAATGCGTTTGAATACGTATGTGCGCAGGTGCATTGTTTTTATTTATCACCATGCATAACACGATTTAATTTCGATTTAACATTTTCATCTGTACAGAGGAGGCCGTCACAGGGGAGAGTCTAGTCATGGTCTCTATTGACACTTCAGGGCTGCGTTGTGCTCATATAGGTCCACCATCTGATCCGTATCCGGCAGACTGCAGTAAACCTCGGGATAAACCGAGACACTAACATTAGCGTATATGCCATTCTTCTTGTGATGTAACGAGTACATCAGGAAGTGTTCCCGGTTCGGGCTGACCTAGTTAGTGCAGCCTAACAGCCTTCCTCGTTGTCTTTCGGCAGGGTTCGTCTGAGTCTGTGGACGGCGGCTGTAAGTCGTGTAGCAGTGGAGAGGAGTCTGGCGGCAGCGTGGAGGTCATCATCACCAGCGAGAGCTCCTCCTGCACCTGCCCCGCGGCCTCCATCCTGCGCTCCCCCAAAACCAAGAAAGGTACAGAGAGCTTGGAGAGGACGCATAGCAGGGCCGTGCGTTATGTATCGTCTGCGGTAATACACGGCTCGTTTCTGAACGCTTTTGCTGTGTGATGTAGCCTAGTGGAATGCAGTTACAATGACCCCGAAATTCAATATACATCCCTGTGTGAGATTTTGTCTTATATTTTCATGATATAGTTAGCAATATCACACGAGCAAGCGTGCTGTTTTTCCCAGATAACAGCATGATTAAGTAATGATTGAGTTTTAAATCCATGCATAGAGCACCTTTAAAGGAACACGCCACTATTTTTGAAAATAGGCTCATTTTACAACTCCCCTAGAGTTTAGTTTTACTGTTTTCGAATCCATTCACCCGATCTCCGGTGGATGCGGTAGCCCTTTTAGCATAGATCATTGAATCTGATTAGACCCTTAGCATCTCGCTCAAATGACCAAAGAGTTTCGATTATTTTTCATGTTTAAAGCTTGACTCTTCTGTAGTTACATCGTGCACGAAGACCGACTGAAAAAGAAAAGTTGTGATTTTTCTAGAGACCGATATGGCTAGAAGCTATACTCTCATTCCTGCGTAATAATCCAGGAGCTTTGCTGCCGTACCGCAAACGAGTCGTCAGCAATTGCAGTCTCACTTCCTGTTACATGCCTATATAACAATGTAACAAATTTGCATAATGCCAGCCAGTTGAGAAGCTGAAATTTAGAGAAGCGACATGCGCTGTAAGCGTTCGACCAATCACAGCAGACTAAGCCGTCTGACCAATCAGAGCCGGCTCTCGGAAAGGACTTCCTGAATCTCTGAACAAACCGTTTTCAGACTTTGACGTGATGTGCAAAAGTGTTTTTTGGTCCTCAGGTGCATGTAAACCTGTTGTAGGAGACTGTGAAACAAAATTAGAAACCTTTAAATTAGCATAATACGGGTAATTTTAATTGTCATAGCATTATTTATGCAATTATAATTGCACTGTGAATAATAGATGTGGAGTAAAAATGTCTTTTGCTGATACTGATTTCATATGATTACTAACAGTCTACAGTGTCTCTATTCTAATTGAATTTATTGATTAAATATGAGAATTTGACAAAAGATGCATCTAATAAGATCTACTTTTATAAAGGTAGAAATGCCCTGGAAATTAATATAAGGTGGCAAATATTGCCCCTTAACAAATCTTTCCGTTACCCAGAATGCCTCTGACTGGTGTGTTTGTGCCTGTTTGTTCCTCTAGTAGTGTTGCCTCACAGTAACGGCAGTGACTGTGGTTACTGCTCCAGTATGGAGGGCAGTGAGACGGGCTCTAGAGAGGGCTCAGATGTGGCCTGCACCGAGGGCATGTGTAACCATGATGAAACGGGTAAAGCAACGTTATTATGATTATAGATGGTCAAACATTTGTCTTTTCAACTGTGTTGACATTGCATCTTATTCTGGAAACGTGTAAACGTAATTTTTGTTTCCTGTTAGACTGATTCAAGATGATTTCAGACCTTTGCGTAAAGCCAGCCAGTCAGATTTGAGCTTGTTTTGCGAGAGTGTGTAGTCAGGATCATAAGTGTTCCCCTAATAGACGTTGGATAGTGATGATATTTCTGTTTGTCTTCAGGTGAATGCTCATGTAGTCACCACTGCTCGGAGGAGAAGGAAGAGGACGCTGTGGACAGCTGTGTGGAGTGCTGGGCCAACTCCGAAGACAACACAACGGGCAAAAATAAGAAGAAAAGAAAAAGCAAGGGGTCACTTTGCAGGGGCGAGCATGTGAGTTTACATGAAGTAAATATTGTTAGGTCCGTCATGTCATTATTAATTCATACCTGCCTTGATGAAATGAAAATGGCTGTTGACTTACGGATGCTTTATCTGCTAAACATTACAAATACAACCAGCTCTGCAGGATAAAGGGGGACTTAATCATATAAACAAATCTGCATCAGAATTTCACACCAATCATATTAAAGGTGCAGTGTGTAGTATTTATGAGGATCTATTGACAGAAATGCAATATAATATACATAACAATGTTTTCAGGGATGTATAAAGACTGTTATGTTTATTACCTTAGAATGAGCCGTTTCTATCTACACACACCGCGGGTCCCCCTTACAGTGAAATCTCCATTTTGCGCCGCCATGTTTCTACAGTGGCCCTAAAGGGACAAACTTCTCTAGAGTGCTAACTACTCTCTGCTGTCTCAGACGATGACATCTTTGTCCTGTGTCGGCCACCGTAGCTTACCCCTTTTCCACCAGCATGAACCGGGTGCTAGTTCAGAGCCAGTGCTAGTGTCTCGGTTCGGAGTTGGTTCGACTGACAAGCCTTCTAAGAACCGGTTTGCTTTTCCACGGGCTAGAGAGCCACCACAGAGCCGGGTCTTGCGATCTCTGCAACGCTAGCGAGCCAGCGGGAAACACAAACACACCAGGCTTGTTTGAGATGCATTGGCGCTGCGCAGACCGATCAGCGTATGATATCAAAATACAGCATGAGCGATTGAAAAGCATAAGGAGTCGTATACTCTCGTACTTTGATGTCATACGGCGATCGGTCTGCGCAGCGCCGATGCATCTCGAACAAGCCTTCCATCAACACTGGCGAACGTTGCGTTACTATTGATGCACGTGGCTTTGTGATCCTGCATCGGCATCAAAACACAGCTCGCCGTAATTTGTATAGATGGAGATTACAATAGAGCAGCTGTTAGCTCGATTAGCTGCTATTTAAAAAATGGCGGTCATATGTTTGTGTTCATCTCGTTGGTCACGGTAACCCCGCCCCCGCTTACTTCTAAACCAGCAATGTTTTGGTGCTACTTAAGAACCAGTTTTCCTGGTTCGGAGCTGGTGCTTTGGGTGTGGAAAGACAAAGAACCGATTTGAAACTAGGCTCTGGCTCCGAACCAGCTTGGTGGAAAAGGGGTATATGTGCTTCGAAAGGGAGGGGTGGGCGGTTGCAATTCTCATCCTCACCGCTAGAATCCGCTTAAATATACCTTTTAATGTCAAAATGTAGCTAATTATTTTTATGTCTAAATATTCTAGTTCTTTTAGGCCCTGTTTACACCTGGCATTAAGATGTTAAATGCAGGAGTAAACAGGGTTTGGAGCTTGTCCACTTTCAACCACTTCCAGAGGTAGTGGAAAAGTCATTCGACCGGATTGCTTTCGTAGTGTGGTCAACACTCATGTGGTCAAATGTGCCAAACAGCCGTTAAAAGACCCCCCTCGCCACATATTGACTTAATGCACAAATGCTCTTTGTGTTTTTTTTTTATATATATATATATATATATATATATATATATATATATATATATATATATATATATATATATATATATATATATATATATATATATATATATATATATATATATATATATATATATATTATTTTTTTTTTCAATTAAATGAATGTACTATATTTTAGGTCAGTAGTTTTATTTATTTTTTTTTTATACTTAGTATATTTAGTGGATTTTACGGTACTAAATTATATTTATGCTGTAGTTATAATCCATTTATTCTCTGTTTGAGCATAGACCTGAAAATTACATTTCTAACTTAACTGTCGTAAATCTTGAATCTTGATCTCTTTTAAAAGACGACAACTAATTTAAGTAAACTTAGTTAGAGAATTTTACATTTGTGACCTGATCCAGCAAAATGAGTCACAGTGACCCAAATTTCAAAATTGAGATTTTGGGATCAATGGAAAGAGGAGCTTTAAAATTATATCCAAAGTCATACTTTGAATGGTTTTAAAGATATACCCATTTGATTTATGGTCGTGTGCCCTCTTTTTCCAATTGAAAACCTGAGAAAATCGCTTTAAGTCGGTTTTTTGTTAATATCTTTCAAAATCCATTGCATTTAAGGGGATAAACTATTTTACAGCTTAATTTGACCAAAGACGCACATATATGCTATTAAAACAGGCTGAAGCTCACATTATTTTAAAGTATTAATTTGAATGAATATTTTAAAAGGCACTTTTACAAAGATTTACTAAAATCAGAAAGATTGAACAGAGGTGCTACATTTTGCTACGTGTGTGTGAGAGAGAGAGACCAACCCCTAACTGATAAACACTTATTAATAAACACGTTAGACGCTTTATTTCCACTTTTCTAACATTTTCTTAATTTTTATTGAAAATGAATGCCTTCCCGGCAAAAGGCGGATTTGAACCTCAGGTCGACTTGCATAAGATCTTTCTGCCCTGCGCCTTACCCCTACACCTTTGCCGCTCTAAATGATTCAGTGATTTTTGCAATTTTGTCTGTCCCAACCAGACGTTTAGTAAACAACACAGTATCTTTCTGAGGAGATCTGCTAGCTATCTGCGAGCGATTGACAAATGATCAGCGTTTATGTCACTGTTTGTGTACATTTCTAAGCTTTTTGATTGGTTCTATACAACGTTTAACACCATATTCGGAGAGCAGAGATAGTGACGTTTCAAGGGATACCTGGTGTTCATTTCCAGCATTTCCATCCATCCATTATCTTCCGCTTATCCGGGGCCGGGTTGCGGGGGCAACAGTCTAAGCAGAGACACCCAGACTTCCCTCTCCCTAGCCACTTCCTCCAGCTCTTCCGGGGGAACCCCGAGGTGTTCCCAGGCCAGCCAGGAGACATAATCCCTCTAGGTCTTCCCCGGGGCCTCCTCCCGGTGGGACATGCCCGGAACACCTCCCCGGGAAGGCGTCCAGGAGGCATCCGAAATAGATGCCCGAGCCACCTCAACTGGCTCCTCTCGATGTGGAGGAGCAACGGCTCTACTCTGAGCTCCTCCCGAGTAACTGAGCTTCTCACCCTATCTCTAAGGGAGCACCCAGCAACCCTGCGGAGAAAGCTCATTTCGGCCGCCTGTATCCGGGATCTTGTCCTTTCGGTCATGACCCACAGCTCATGACCATAGGTGAGAGTAGGAACGTAGATTGACCGGTAAATCGAGAGCTTCGCCTTACAGCTCAGCTCCTTCTTCACCACGACAGACCGGTACATCGACCGCATTACTGCAGAAGCTGCACCGATCCGTCTGTCAATCTCCCGTTCCATCCTTCCCTCACTCGTGAACAAGACCCCAAGATACCTGAACTCCTCCACCTGAGGCAGAAGCTCTCCACCAACCTGAAGTGGGCAAGCCACCCTTTTCCGACTGAGAACCATGGCCTCGGATTTGAGGTGCTGATTCTCATCCCGGCCGCTTCACACTCGGCTGCAAACCGCCCCAGTGCACGCTGAAAATGTAATAGTCATTTAAATACCTTTACTCAGTTATCTGGACTACAAAACTTTGGTAGATTATTTTTGAATGTCTGTTCTTTTAAATTAGCTAAAATTTAAAATAGTTTTTCCACATTATCGGGCCGTATCTTAAAATTGAACGTTGCGACTTCCGACTCATTTTGCCAGAGCGGGTCACATTTATTATGAAAAATGCACAAAAATACTATTCAATTTTGATATGAAATATATATTTTCAAAAACATGTTTTACTCTAAAACGGCAAGAAAATCAAAGCCATAAATCGAAACAAGTTTGAGGTTGATATCTCAAAAAATGAGCTTTCAGTCAGATTTTGTTTGTGCGCAGTACTCCCCAATTCATTTCCCATTCATTTCCAATGCGCTCATTTTTGATCGCGAGGAACAAGTGACTAACAAGTACAAGTGACAAGTCCACACCTGGACGTTTTTCGCACGCATTTATCGCCGACGTTTAATGCCTCATGACTAAACAAAGGGTGCCAATGTGAGCATGCACACCGACATGTAAAACGCCAGGCGTAAAAGCATCATTTTTTTTTTTTTTAAACTGCTTAGGTTCGTTTTTTTTATTTTGACGCGGCGCGTTAAAAATGGGCCAACCAATGAGATTGGTGCTTTTGTTTACATGCCCGGGGCTGCTGAAGTTACAGTAAAACACAACTTGGTGGCGCTCAAGCACAAAACGGTCTTGCTAAGCACACATTGATACGACGAAGTAGTAGTAAGTAGACAAAGAAGATGAGGAGCTGCCAATGCGGCTTGCCAGTTAGCAAAAAGTGTGTGAATGGTTTTGGCAAGCACGTAAATACTGTCTCTTTTCTTCTGTGTCAGAAGCGTAAAGTGCCGCAGCGCCACCTTGTGTACCGGGAGCGCCATCTACTGTTTTGCACTCGGCGCATCACCAGTGAAAATCACTTGGGTGTGAACACTCAAGACGCGCCTAAAAACGCTGGCGATAAGCGCGCACGTGATGTGTACAGGCCTTAAGAGGGTCTTAGTGATGCACGGAAACTTCTGAATTTTTGGTTCAGGCATGATTACTGAAGTTGTGATCTCCCTCTCTCGCAGGTGTCTAAAGCGGAGGACGAGTGTGTATCGGACGGCAGCAGGAGAGGATCTGGATCTGCTGCCATCCACGAGTCTTCCTCTCCTTCACCACATCTGTGCAGAAGCAAAGAAACTCCGTGCTCCAAGTTGAGCTGTGAATCCTTAACGAGCTTCAGCCATCATGTGAGCAGCAGCAGGCATTGCCACAGTCAGCCTCTCCTGCCAGACACCTGCACACAGGCAAACAAGAGCCTCGTGGAGCTACTGGTGAGTCTGCTCACGTGGCTCATACCACAAGTCGCGTCAATCAGTATTATATAGTCTTATTTATATACTATATCTCAACTCTGGCATTCAAAACCGTGAGACCTTCGTTCATCTTCGGAACACAAATGAATATATTTTTTATGAAATCTGAGAGCTCTCTGACCAGTGTTCATTTTGACCGCAAATTTTAATTTAGTTTTACTTTAGTTTTAGTGGACTCAATCTAATGAGTTCAGTTGTAATGCATTAATTAAAGCATCACATCACCGACTGTTACTGAATACATGACAAAACTGACATTTAGACATAATCGTGTTTTTGACCGTTCAAGCGCAAAAATACACGAAAGAGCTAAATTCACTTTTTATGTTTCTTTTAAAAACATTTATAAAGTTTTTATAATGTTGTATTTCAGTTTTAGTTAGTATATCAGGTTCAAATACATTTATTTATTTTATTTCAGTAACATTTATTTAATCTCAAGTATTGAATATGTTTTAATGGCTTTAGTGAACTATTATAACCCTGATACGTTATTGAATAATGTGTCAAATACTGTTCTCAGTCTTTCCTCCTGACTGTGAATTAAATGGGAATGAAATTAAATAGTTTATTGTGTAACTAAACGTGTATATAATGCGTGACTTTTAATTATAAACCAGCTCAAATACACCGGGACTCTTATTTTGAAATGCCTTACTATTGCAGTTCAGATGAGGAGATAAATATGCCGTCTGAATCATATTAGCATATAAACATGGTACAGCAAACACTGTGATTATTCCTCAGCATTAGTTCATAAACATAACCTGTCATAAATGTGTGTTATTCCCTGATCGAGCCGCTCTGAAGCGATGTCGCGTGAGCCTGGAGAAGCTCCACAGCTCCGTGTTTTCCCGCCGTTAGAGCCGCACGTTACAACTCAAATGTGTGCATCTGTTACTCAGGACATCAGGGGGGTATTCCAGAAAGCAGGTTATGTGACATACCCGGCTATGTTTAAGATTTAAGTAACCAGATAACCTCAACTTTCGGTTCCAAAAACGGAGGTAACTTTCAGGGTAAGTAACCATAGCAACTCACTCTCTGGACATAACCTGCTCCAGAGCCGCTCATGATCCATGGTTAGTTTGCTTAAGAGGTATTCAGATGTGTTATATAATTATAGTTATATTAATATAACCAATTTTTTATATCTAGTTAGTTATATAATATACAATATTATATATTAATACTAAAGCACTATTATAACAAGGTAATGTTTAAATGTTAATTCAATTGAAATATTTATTTTATTGTCCTCTCACATGGATCTGCATTCAATTAATTATCGAAACAAACAATATCATTCTTATTTTCAGTGAATAAAGATTGCTTATTAAATGAAAAGATTGAAAAAATGATTGCATAACCACCAAATAGGTGGCGCTGTGCATCAAGTAGGTTATGTAACTCGGCATTGAACAAAAGGAGGAAGTGGAATGGCACGCTCTTTCTTAGCGTCTGTTTCCATGGCGACTCATTGATTTGCTGCTCGTGTTAACCGGGAACATACTCGGAGTTGTCTGAACTTACTCCCGGGTGCGTTTTTGGAACCAGCATACCTTGAGTAAGCAAGATTTGGGTTCGGGGTATACGTGACGGTAAGTTAAGCTTGCTTTCTGGAATACCCCCCCAGTTCTGACGGGATCTCTTCCCTAATCCTCCCTCACTAACATTTTCCTCTCGTTTTTTCTTTATTCGTTGATGAAAATGACAGTAGTTTTCAGTCATAGTTTTTTAGTTATCTCGTTTTCGTCAGTGAAAAAGGGTCGTTGATGAAATGAACAGATGAATAGACCATGTGACTGTAGTGGTTCAACCTCAATGTCATGAAGTGACGAGAATACTGCGCAAAAACAAACAAAAATAACGACTTTATTCAACAATTCTCTTCAACGTCATTCTGCTACGCCGGTCACGAAGCATTAACCGTGAAATTGTTTATTCACTGCGATTTGTGTATTGAAGTAGTTGAGTAGTGATTGTTTTTTGTGTAATGTCTCTGAACAGAATGAATCTGAAGTGACCTCAGATGACGAGAACTGCCTGACGCAGGACGAGATCCAGTCGTTCGTGGAGAACAACAAGTCCTTCTACCGCACACGAGACCAGTACAGACAGCACCTTAAAGATCGCTTCACCAAATACTGCCGTGGAGAGTGGCTGCCCACCACCAGCGTCAGCTAGACTCCGCCGCACACGCACTAACGCACACCTATTTTTATAGACCGTGAAAACCCTCATGATCACTGCTGCATTGTTGCTTTTTCCAGGCACGATTTTGGGAATATGAAATGGGTAAAAGAATCAATTTCAGCGCTGTATTTGACCATTTTTTTTTTTTTTTTTTTGGTGGGTAAAGTTACACGTCTTTTTCGCATCTATATACACGTCTTCCCCTTCAGGCTCCTCCTCTTTCACGCTCAACCAATCACAGCTGGCGTTGTTTTTCTTTCTCTCTTGACATGTTGATTAGGGAGCAGGTTGCTAGGAACACAGTTATTAAATTGATAAGCGAGCTTGCAGGCCTCGGTTGTAGGGTTATAGATGTTGGTAGTCTTAATGTATTGTTTGTGAATCATTTCTTTTGTTTGTTTTTTTTCTGCCAGATTGTTTCTCTGACTGTGACAATTTTAGTGGCAAGAATTGTACCAATAAATGTGTACAGAATGATAAAATGATCTGAATAAAATATTTTACAGGAAGATGAGAACATCCATTGGATGTGATGTTGAAAGCAATGTGCAAAATTTACAAAATAAAGAATATTTATTAATATGCATCAGATTTGAGTGTTTAATGTCTCTTGAGCATTTCTACTCTAATATCTAATTTGGTTCGCATATAAAGTACACTTGTATGACAAGTTCTCGCTTGTTTGATTTATTCTAACCTTATCTTAGATCCTCAAGCCTTGATAAATGTTAAAATGACAGTCAGCCACTAGATGGCGTGTTTCATCCGGTTTCCTCATGCTTCATTAAAATACAGAAAATATAAAGTAAATCGACAAACGATCTGAATCATAATCAAAAACTATCAAACCATTTAAAACCTTTTGTTTGCAGTGTGTGAGTGTGAGAGTGTGTGTGAGAGAGAGTGAGTGTGAGAGAGAGAGCGAGTGTGAGAGAGCGTGTGTGTGTGTGAGAGAGTGTGTGTGTGAGAGTGTGTGTGAGAGTAAGTGTGTGTGAGAGTGTGTGAGAGAGAGTGTGAGAGAGAGAGTGAGTGTGTGTGAGAGTGAGTGTGAGAGAGAGCGTGTGTGTGAGAGAGCGTGTGTGTGAGAGAGAGCGCGTGTGTGTGTGTGTGAGAGAGCGTGAGTGTGAGAGTAAGTGTGTGTGTGTGTGAGTGACAGAGTGTGTGTGAGAGAGAGAGAGAGAGAGAGAGAGTGTGTGTGAGAGAGAGAGTGTGTGTGAGAGAGAGTGTGACAGAGAGTGTGTGTGTGACAGAGAGTGTGTGTGTGAGAGAGTGTGTGACAGAGAGTGTGTGACAGAGTGAGAGAGTGTGACAGAGTGTGTGAGAGAGAGTGTGTGTGAGTGTGAGTGTGTGAAGAGAGTGTGAGAGAGAGTGTGACAGAGTGTGAGAGAGAGAGAGTGTGTGAGAGAGAGAGAGTGAGAGAGTGAGTGAGAGAGAGAGTGTGTGTGTGAGAGAGAGTGTGTGTGTGAGAGAGTGTGTGTGTGAGAGAGTGTGTGACAGAGTGTGTGACAGTGTGTATGAGTGAGAGAGTGTGAGAGAGAGAGAGTGTGAGAGAGTGAGTGTGTGAGAGAGAGAGTGTGTGTGAGAGAGAGTGTGTAAAAGTCCACTGTTCTCTAAAAATGCTTTAGAGATGGTAATGACCTTTTTTTTTTTTTTTTTTTTTTAAATGGGTTTCTATATGTAGAATTCTGCATTTTGATGGCTCTTTTTATTAGTTAGTTATTTTATCAGAATTAACAATACACGTGCACCATCGTGACAGCGAGCGGTTTGAGTCAGAGGACCTTCACAGTAAGAGCTGATGAGTGCAAATAAACGCGCGGGCGGCGACAACAACCTAACGCGTATCTTTTCTTCGGACGTTAATAATTAATCGCGGGTTCTGCGGGGAGTGGGTCCGTGTGTGTCGAGCTGTTCCTGGGTGTGAGCGGTAGAAGATCAGGGAGGGCTGGAGTGATTTGTTCCCGCCCTAAACACACGGACTGACACTATTCTGATTCAGAGATAGGCTGTTATTACTGAGCGCGACACGGACACAAAGTAACAGCCGCGCGCGGTTTAGAACGTTCACTGATACATTGTTTCATTCCGGCGCGGTTTGGAACTCTTTGTTACATTGTGACATCGCGCGTGCGGCGACTGTGACACACCGCGTCTGATGATGGAGCGCTGGAAGGGGAGAGTCGCGCTGGTCACCGGAGCGTCTGTCGGGATCGGAGCGGCGGTGGCTCGCGCGCTCGTCCAGCACGGCATGAAGGTGGTCGGGTGCGCACGGAACGTGGACAAAATCGAGGTAAACGATCTTAAAGCGAGTTGTTCGAGCTCAAAGGCCTCGTAGCTGTACTGCTACTTATGTTAGCTCACTGCAGAACATCCACGAGGAGCTTCAGTCAAACTGCCTTTCCCCACAGGAGATGCTTTATTTCATTTTGGAGGAATGACACGTCATTGATTGATTGACTGTGGAGTATTGATAGATTTCGCCCCGCCCACTTCACTCCTCAATCACCTCGAGCTCTTCACTTGACACTAGTATCATATGTAATTAAACGCGTAGTTTGACTTTTAGATTAGTATGATGTTGAGGCCTGTTATTCAATGTAATATTACCGTAAAATGAACATTTTGTCACTGTTTTTCTCACCTTTTTAACAAGAGGAGAGTTTACTCAAATCTATTGTGTGATTCATAGTCACTGAGATTCTTCATAACATTCAGTCATATGGATTTAGAAACACGACGATGAGTAAATTACGCTATTTTCATGTTTTGTGCGATAATATTCTGGGTTAAAGGGATAGTTCAGCTAAAAATGTAAATTCTATCAGCATTTACTCGCCTTCATGTTGTTTCTGTTGAACACAAAAGAAGATATTTTACAGAATGTGACGGCACCCATAGTATTTTTGGAAGTCAATGGGTGCCGTCAACTACAAAATACAAAAATTCTTCTTTTGTGCTCAAAAGAAGACAGAAATTCATACAAGGTTTGGAATAAGGGTGAGTGAGTGAATGATGACAGAATTAAGTTTTGGGGGAACTGTCCCTTTAAGAACCCTCGGCAGTGTTATTAGGTAAGTGTCCCTTTAAGAGTGTCATTCCTCAGCCCTTCCTCACAGGCTGTCAATCAATGAATAATGTCCTGTCAATCATTAATTATGTTTTCAGCCCTGCCCTTGAGTTCTCAAACGTCTCCAGGGGTTGTGAATAAGATACATTTGATGCCTTATAATATAATTTAAGTTCTGCTTTGCTCGTGTGTCTTTTAACTGAAGCGAATACTTATTTCCTCACTGCTGATTAATCGAGATTGTGTGTGTGTGTGTGTGTGTGTGTGTGTGTGTGTGTGTGTGTGTGTGTGTGTGTGTGTGTGTGTGCAGCACAGTCCATTCATAACACGTGTATTTGCCATATACTATTATGATGGGCAAAGGTTGAAAGTTATGACTTGCCGCTTTGATTTTCCAGTTGCATGATTTGTTCCTGGAAAAGCCTCATTGTGACCGTCTGTCCGTGTTGTAAATGCTCACTGAGGAGCAGAGTTGAGGGTCTTGGCAGGTTTTATCAATAAAGACAGAGATACAGTTCGTCTTTACTTCATGAGATGCGTTTCCACTGTTTGTCCTCAGAGTAAAATGAGAGACAAGGCGAGCTTTGTGTCTGTGTGATCACAAGGCACCAGTGTAATTGTGTCAAAGGCTATATTCTTTGTGTGTGTGTGTGTGTGTCTCAGGACTGTCTCCCTAGAATATAAACATTCAAACACACAGTAGCCAGATGCTTTGAGTCCATGTAAAGCACGAGTGTTTTCACCATATCAGTGTAGTTGAGCTTTGCAGCCCTGCGTCTGTATAACAGTCAAACAGAGAGACTGGGAATATCAGTGAGAAAGGATTGGGAACAGGACAGTGATCGACTCTGAGGGAGTAATAATGTGGTCGCTATGGGAGATGGAGTGGAATGGGAAGCGGCTCTGATGAGGGGCCTTCACTGGCAGCATCCGCCCTGTTCCAGGATCAGTTTTTCCCAGGGCAGCCTCTGAGCCGATGATCACTGATCCCAGGACACTCCAAACTACAAGATGGGAACCAGATCTACCCAGAAGAGGTTTGATATTGTTGGGGGCGGCAAAATATAAACATAAGCATGCAAAACATAAGCATTCCTACTCATCCAGTAGGAATGCTTATGTTTTGCATTCCTACTGGATGAGCAGCAAAGCATCTTCTGTCTGATTTCAGTGAAAGCCCTTCAGATGGGATGGAAATGAAGAGGAAGAGTCATTATTTTACTGATCCAAAATCTATCCATCCATCCATCCATCCATCCATCCATCTCTGTCTGTCTATCATTTTATTGATTATTTTCCATCCATCCATCTCTGTCTATCATTCCATCAATCTATTTTTCCATCCATCCATCCATCTCTGTCTGTCTATCGTTCCATCCATCTATTTTCCATCCATCCATCTCTGTCTATCATTCCATGTTTTTCCATCCATCCATCCGTTCTGTCTATTCCATCCATCTATTTTCCATCCATCCATCCATCTCTGTTTTCCATCCTTTGATCTATTTTTCCATCCATCCATCCATCCATCCATCCATCCATCTCTGTCTGTCTATCGTTCCATCAATCTATTTTCCATCCATCCATCCATCTCTGTCTGTCTATCATTTCATCGATCTATTTTCCATCCATCCATCTGTCTATCATTCCATCAATCTATTTTCCATCCATCCATCTGTCTATCATTCCATCAATCTATTTTTCCATCCATCCATCCATCTCTGTCTGTCTATCATTCCATCCATCTATTTTCCATCCATCCATCCATCTCTCTCTGTCTGTCTATTTTTCCATCCATCCATCCATCCTGTCTGTCTATTTCCATCCATCTATTTTCCATCCATCCATCCATCTCTCTTTCTATCGTTCCTTTGATCTATTTTTCCATCCATCCATCTCTATCGTTCCATCAATCTATTTTTCCATCCATCCATCCATCCATCCATCCATCTCTTTGTCTATCGTTCCATCGATCTATTTTCCATCCATCCATCCATCTCTGTCTATCATTCCATCAATCTATTTTTCCATCCATCCATCCATCTCTCTGTCTCCATCTATCATCCATCCATCAATCCATCTTTTTCCATCCATCAATCATCCATCCATCCATCCATCCATCCATCCATCCATACAGTAGTTACACTACAGCCCGGTCAGATTCCATTAATACTGTAGCAGTCTGTTTCATTAATACTACATCTCATTCCACCCATAATGCTCTGCTGCACTTATAAATCCATCCACACACTTTAACTCATGTTGAGTGCTGGACGAGTGTTTGTGTCTTTAATTGGATTGATCGATGATTGAATCAGACCTGAAACTGGGAACACCTTCCTTACTCACCAACTTGCTTTCCATGAGTAGATTTCAGTTAAGTGTTATATATTATTTGTTTATATATATGTTTTTGTTACATCTTTTATATAATTGAGAGACGTCTGAATTTAGGTTAAATCTGCAGTGGTAGTAGATGTGACTCTATGAGTGTTTGTCCTTCAAGTTCAATCGATTCCTAGAAATCATGTGGTGCGTGACGCAGTGTATGCAGGCCCACCGGTGGTGTCATGATCTCTGTATCACGCATGGAATCAGTAAACTGGAGTATTCCGCTGACCTTGGCAACACTGAGATCATCAGGGCTGATTGGGATGAACTTTCAGTGGCTTCTCAACTCTGTTAATGCACGTTTAGGGGTGTTCGGCTTCATGCGGTGCCGTGCAGACCGATCAGTGCATGCCTGGTAAAAATTGTCTGACTTTGCCACTGACATATGCCATCAAGAGTGATTCAAGAGCAGTCGGCTGGTTCATTCTGCGGCTGATCAGATGATTCACGATTGGCTAGATTCACTGATGACAATGATCACATGTTCATTCGTGACTCACATGATAGTACAGTGTCTATTGAATGCAGTGTGCTGTTTTTCACATACTGTATATTAGGGAAATATTTGATTGGATGTAGTGCTCATGTATGCCTTATTCCCACACCTGATTCAGATCAGCTCGTGAGCAGCTGCATGAACTGAACTTACTCTGCATATCCTCAGGACTGGAAAACCACCACTCTGTCTGCTTTGCTGGTTAAATGAAATGTAAAGCCTCATTTGATTGAAACAGGGGTTTAAAGTAAGTTAAACTTGATATTTTAAAACCAGAGTAACCAAATCACCCCTAGCTACAAACATTCTTGAAGAGGAAACCAGTGAAACATTCCACAGATATTTGCATAGCATTGCATTAGTGTTTAGTAGTGCTTGCTCCACTAAACTGCAGCATCTCAATCATGACCTTCAGGCAAACCACAGCGATGATTGATTGGTTAAATCATTTGATTGCCCTTAATAAGTGTGTACTACTTAATGATTTTGTGCTTTAGAGGTACACTATATTACCAAAAGTTTTGGGACGCCTGCCTTTACATGCATGTGGACTTTAATGACATCCCATTCTTAATCCGTAGGGTTACAGCTGTAACAGCTTCAGCTCTTCTGGGAAGGCTTTCCACAAGGTTTAGGAGTGTGTTTATGGGAATTTTTGACCATTCTTCTAGAAGCGCATTTGTGAAGTCAGGCACTGATGTTGGACGAGAAGGCCTGGCTCGCAGTCTCCACTCTAATTCATCCCAAAGGTGTTCTATCGGGATGAGGTCAGGACTCTGTGCAGGCCAGTCAAGTTCCTCCACACCCAACTCGCTCACCCATGTCTTTATGGACCGACGCTTTGTGCACTGGAGCGCAGTCATGTTGGGACAGGAAGGGGCTGTCCCTAAACTGTTCCCACAAAGTTGGGAGCATGAAATTGTCCAAAATGTCTTGGTATGCTGAAGCATTAAGAGTTCCTTTCACTGGAACTAAGGGGTCAAGCCCAACCCCTGAAAAACAACCCCACCCCATAATCCCCCCTCCACCAAACTTTACACTTGGCACAATGCAGTCAGGCAAGTCCCGTTCTCCTGGCAACCGCCAAACCCAGACTCGTCCATGGGATTGTCAGACAGAGAAGCGTGATTGGTCACTCCAGAGAACACGTCTCCACTGCTCTAGAGTCCAGTGGTGGCGTGCTTTACTCCACTGCATCCCACACATTGCATTGCACTTGGTGATGTAAGGCTTGGATGAGCTGCTCGGCCATGGAAACCCATTCCATGAAGCTCTCTACGCACTGTTCTTGAGCTCATCTGAAGGCCACAGAAGTTTGAAGGTCTGTAGCTGTTGACTCTGAAGTTGGTGACTTCTGCGCACTGTGACCCTCAGCATGCGCTGATCCCGCTCTGTGATTTTACGTGGCCTACCACTTCATGGATGAGTTACTGTTGTTCCCAATCGCTTCCACTTTGTTATAATCCCACTAACAGTTGAGAGTGGAATATTTAGTAGTGAGGAAATTTCAGGAATGGACTTATTACACAGGTGGTAACCTATCACGGTACCACGCTTGAGTTCACTGAGCTCCTGAGAGTGACCCATTCTTTCACAAATGTGTGTAGAAGCGTCTGCATGCCTAGTGCTTGATTTATACACCTGTGCCATGAAGGGACTGAACACCTGAACTCAGTGATTTGAAGGGGTGTCCCAATACTTTTGGCAATATAGTGTAGCTCTGTGCATTGGTAGATTGTTTCCTAATCTGGTTATGTATTAGCACAGGTTATTGAAACTACAGGAATATAAAAGATCAGCTTTCAATGAGGGTATTTACATGCATATCTTATACCTGCTATGCTTACTCAAACGTTTGTTATATTGGGTGCATAGGGTGATTTGAGGAGAACAGATAAGGCAAATCCTGATGAACACAGCTAGATTTTTGCAGATTACAACAGTTTTTGGCTTTGCATGAACACAACATTTTTATCGGCTCTTCTATGCATTAATTCATTTTATTCGTGTTTTGTCATCAAGACAAATGAAAGCCCCAATGATTTTAATGTTTTCTGGGTTTCTTTAATGAGCTCATTTTTTTTGCTTGTGCAACTAAACTGATCAGGTTTTGCTTAAAGTGCCTCTATTATGATTTTTCAAATATTCTCTTTCATGCAGTGTGTAATAGAGCTGTTTGTGAATGTAAAAAGCATGACAAATAAAGTTATTGAATATAAAAGAATCAATTCTGAACTGTTGACTGAGCCGTCAGTAATTCTAGTCTCATTTCCTGTTACATACCACACCTTAAAGCACTTTGTGTCTAATACAGCATATGTGTTTTAATTATTGAATTAATATGCCTTTTTGACATCTTAAATGACATTCAATGGAGTGAAAGAAACATCACACGCTTATGTGCAAATGTTACATATTTGTGTGTATTAGATGTTGTGCATGAATAGGAAATGTCATTGTGAATGTTGTTATTCCTGTCCGGAGTCAATCTCAGCTCCCTCAGAGCACAGTTCTCTGAACTGATTATTCCAGTTGTCAGTTCCAGTAATGGATGGCCTTTGTGTATGGTTTGTTGCAACTGAAGCATGCGTAACCAAACCAGTTGCAGGCACTTTTATAATGCTTCGGATTACAAGGACAAACATTGGATGATGACATCAGCCAACCGTCCATCCATTCATGAGCGAATGTCCATCAATCACACTCTTTTTATCTTTCCCTTAAGGGAACTTTTTCCCACATGGAAATTAGTAAAATTTATTTATATAGTTATAGTGCATTTCACAACAAATATTGTTTCAAAGCATCTTCATGATATCAATGTTTATAATATCTTAAAATCTATTTAGGACAAAAAAAGTTGGATGAAAAAGAGAGAGAGTGAGAGAGTGAGAGAGTGAGAGAGTGAGCGAGCGAGTGAGGAGCGAGAGCGAGGAGAGCGAGTGAGCGAGTGTGAGAGTGAGTGAGTGTGTGTGAGTGAGCAGTGAGTGGAGCGAGCGAGCGAGTGAGTGAGTGAGTGTGAGCGAGCAAGCGAGTGTGTGTGAGTGAGTGTGAGTGAGTGAGTGTGTGTGAGTGAGTGTGAGTGTGAGTGAGTGAGTGAGTGTGTGAGTGAGTGTGTGAGTGTGAGTGAGTGAGTAGGCGAGGGAGTGAGAGTGAGTGAGAGTGAGTGTGTGTGAGTGAGTGATTGAGTGTGAGTGAGAGTGAGTGAGTGAGTGAGTAGCAGGAGCGAGTGTGAGTGAGGTGTGAGTGAGTGTGTGTGGTGAGTGAGGTGGAGTGAGTGAGTGTGTGAGTGTGGAGTGAGTGAGTGGAGAGGAGTGAGAGGAGGTGAGTGAGTGAGAGTGAGTGTGTGTGAGTGATTGAGTGTGAGTGATTGAGTGTGAGTGAGGAGTGAGTGAGTGTGAGGAGGAGTGTGAGTGAGTGAGTGGGAGTGTGAGTGTGTGAGTGAGTGAGAGAGTGAGTGAGTGTGAGGAGTGGAGTGAGTGTGAGTGAGTGTGGTGAGTGTGAGTGAGCGAGTGAGTGTGTGAGTGAGTGAGTGAGCGAGTGAGTGTAGCGAGCGAGTGTGAGTGAGTGAGTGAGGAGTGAGTGTGAGTGAGCGAGTGTGAGTGTGTGAGTGAGTGTGTGTGTGAGTGAGTGAGTGAGAGGAGGAGGTGAGTGAGGAGTGTGTGAGTGTGAGGTGTGAGTGTGAGTGAGTGAGTGAGTGAGGAGGTGAGGTGTGTGAGTGAGTGAGTGAGAGGAGTGAGGAGTGAGAGTGAGTGAGTGTGAGGAGAGAAGTGTGGTGTGAGTGTGAGTGGAGGAGTGGAGTGAGGTGTGAGTGAGTGAGTGGAGTGAGTGTGAGGAGTGAGAGTGAGTGTGAGTGAGTGAGTGTGAGTGAGTGAGTGTGTGAGTGAGTGTGAGTGTGTGTGAGTGAGGAGAGTGAGTGAGTGGAGAGGAGGAGTGAGGAGTGAGTGAGTGAGTGAGTGTGAGTGAGTGAGTGTGAGTGGAGTGAGTGAGTGTGAGTGGAGTGTGCGAGTGAGAGGAGTGAGGAGTGAGTGGTGGTGTGAGTGTGTGAGGAGTGAGTGAGTGAGTGAGTGTGAGTGAGAGTGAGTGTGAGTGTGTGTGAGTGAGTGTGTGTGAGTGAGTGTGTGTGAGAGAGTGAGTGAGTGAGTGTGAGTGAGTGAGAGTGGAGTGAGGAGTGTGAGTGAGAGAGTGAGTGAGTGTGAGTGAGTGAGTGAGAGTGAGTGAGTGAGTGAGTGAGTGAGTGTGAGTGTGTGAGTGAGTGGAGTGAGAGTGTGTGTGAGTGAGTGTGTGAGTGAGTGAGTGAGAGTGAGTGTGAGTGAGTGTGTGAGTGAGTGTGAGTGTGAGTGAGTGAGGAGTGAGCGAGAGTGAGTGTGAGTGTGTGGTGAGTGATGTGTGTGAGTGAGTGAGTGAGTGTGAGAGGAGTGAGTGAGTGTAGCGAGTGTGTGGAGTGGAGTGAGGTGTGTGAGTGGAGTGAGGTGAGTGTGAGTAAGCGAGTGAGTGTGAGTAAGCGAGTGAGTGTGAGTGTGTGAGCGAGTGAGTGTGAGTGA
>CM031947.1:411738-474238 GCA_018749465.1 Paracanthobrama guichenoti | reverse complement strand
TACACACACACACACACACTCTCTCATACACACACACTCCCTCTCTCATACACACACACACACACACTCACTCTCTCATACACACACACACACACACACACACACACACACACTCTCTCATACACACACACACACACTCTCACTCTCTCTCTCTCACTCACTCTCTCTCTCTCACACACACACACACACACTCTCTCTCATACACACACACACACACTCTCTCTCACACACACACACACACACACACACACACACACACACACACACACACACTCATACACACACACACTCACTCTCTCTCTCTCTCTCACACACACACACACACACTCACTCTCTCATACACACACAAACACACACACTTACTCTCTCATACACACACACAAACACAAACATTCAACAATTCTCATTTTCATTTAAAGTTGATGTATAACTAACAACCCCAAACAATACAATTTGGTGTTAAATTAGTTTTTTCATCAAAATGTTCAGTTCTGGCAGCTCTCAGTTCTGCTGTGGCATTATGGGATAGTGGAGCTGATGCTGAATCTGTTTTCTCTGTTGTGTGTGTGTGTGTGTGTGTGTGTGTGTGTGTGTGTGTGTGTGTGTGTGTGTGTGTGTGTGTGTGTGAGAGTGAGTGTGTGTGTGTGTGTATTTATAGTAACCTGCGGTGCAGATCAGTGTCAGTCGGAGCCGTTGATGAATCTGACCACACAGGTTAGTCGAGGTGTTACACAGCACTGATCCTGACCGCACCCACCCTTCCTCTCCTCTGATCTCTTCTCACACGGCGCTTCTGTTAGAATCGTCACCAGAGGAACTCTCAGGTCAGCGGGTGCGGTCAGCAGCGCTAATGATCGATCGTTAATGACCGCCTCGCCGTCTGCAGGACTTGAGTCATTTCAACAGTTCAACTGAATGACTTTGATTAATGATTCAGCCCAGCCTTTGCACAGCTGTAATCTATCACAGGTGTGTGTGTGTGTGTGTGTGTGTGTGTGTGTGTGTGTGTGTGTGTGTGTGTGTGTGTGTGTGCGCGTGCCTGTGTGTGTGTGTGTGTGTGTGTGTGCGTGCCTGTGTGTGTGTGTGTGCGCGCGTATGTTAGTATGAGTGTGTCAACTTAATTTTAACAGCATTTTTTTAAAATAGAATGTTAAGAATGTAAATGCAAACTAGTGTAGTCAAATTAGTGCGTATGGCAGTGTGATATACACACATTTATTTATAATACAGCACCAACTCTCTTTTACAAAATCTACTGATCAACATCCGTATGCAGAATTTAAAGCATCAGTGATCAGGGCAGCTGTGTGTTGTGCATCCGAGTGTAAATCACTCGACTCGGGAAGTTTGTCAACGGAATTGATCGAAAGCTCTTTTATAGACCTGTGTGAGTGTGTGAGTGTGTGTGTGTGTGTGTGTGTGTGTGTGTGTGTGTGTGTGTGTGTGTGTGTGTGTGTGTGTGAGAGAGAGAGTGATCGGACACGTCCCATCATCCATCAGTGTCAGCATTTTACCTGCTTAGTGATGTTAGTCACAAAGAGAATGGATTGAATGTGTTTAAAAAAGGAAAAGAGATACGAGTCAGATTCAGGAGGGTGTAAATGGGAAAAGTGCTCTTCTTAGCTGTGCAGAAATGAGTGGACAGTGAATGTGTGTAGATTATGTGATGTAGAATTTCTGTCCATTAACTCCATAATTATTTTTGATTATGAATAAACATTGTGATGCATGTGAAATTATTCACCAGACTAGTCTAATGTAATTGCACTATTATCTGTGCTTTACTGTGTTAAATGAGGAAATGCTGCAATCATTTGTTGTAAGTGCTATCCATCACATGGCAATTAAAGCTGTAATTGTTTTTGGTTTTCCACAAATTATAGTTTAACAATATCATCGTTTTTAGAAGTAGAGAGAAGATCCAGATCTTTAATTTTAGGGCTGTATATATTACTTACTAATGAACACAAAACGGAGGAAAATTGTAGTTAATAATCTATTTAATATATAAATATAATCCGACTACTTAACTTTTGGATTACTTTTAGATTCCTTTTGACCTAATGTGTTTATCACATATGTTTGAATAGGATAATCTTGTGCCGTATTGATATAAACATGAGAAAGAAAATGGCTTATCAACAACATGAAGTGTGATTATGTGATTCAGAATTTCTGTTATTAAAAAGTCATAATTATTAATATAATAATATAAAAAGTCCACAAATGATGAGCACAGCCATCAATTAGACATTTCACCTAAAGCAGAGACGAACGCTGATCGGACTGTGGGTTTGAAGAGCTGCCAATCCTGGAGCTCACTGGGAGAATTCTCTGATCATCAGGACAGTCATTCTTCATTAGAAATATGAAAATATTGCAAACATTCCAAAGAAAAAATAATACAAAAGGTGATTGTGTGTAAAGAAGAAAAAAAGTCACAATGAATTGCAAGATATAAAGAGTGTGTAAATATGAGAGAGTGTGTGTTATAAGTCGTAATTTGACTTTATATAAAATCACAAGATGGAAGTCGAATTATGCAGGACGAAAGTCGCAATTGCAAATGATAAAATCTGAACTGTGTGTGTGTGTGTGTGTGTGTGTGTGTGTATGCATGTATGCATGTATGTGTGTATGTATAATATATATATATATATATATATATATATATATATATATATATATATATATATATATATATATATATATATATATATATGAGAGTGTGTGTTATAAAGTCAGATTTGTGGATATCTGTAATTCTGTGTGCAATGTGTGTGTCTGTAGGCCCAAAGTGATTAGGAATGCTCATATTGACCGTGTCGTTAACCGTTAAGCAGTTTAAAAGTTTTTTTTTTTAAAGGTGCATGATTAAAGAAAATATCTGTATTTGTTAACTCTGTGACATGTGCAACCACACATCTCTCTGTAAAAATTAACAATGAAAAGTAACAGGCCTACTGTCTGTGGGACCATTTAGACTGTGTGTGTGTATGCTGTTAAAATACAGCAGTAGTACAAGCTCCCGACTGTGGAAAGCAAATGAAAGAGCGCTGGCTGTGTGTGTGGAAGTATAAACTGCTTGTGTGTTTTCTGTGACTAACCCACATCACTAAGAAATGTTAATTTAAAAAAAATAAAATTTCTGTGTCTGTGTGTGTCTGTCTGTCTGTCTGTGTCTGTGTGTGTCTGTCTGTGTCTGTCTGTGTCTGTCTGTGTCTGTGTCTGTGTGTGTGTGTGTGTGTGTGTGTGTGTGTGTGTGTGTGTGTGTGTGTGTGTGTGTGTGTGTGTGTGTGTGTGTGAGTGTGTGTGTGTGTGTGTGTGTGTGTGTGTGTCTGAGAGAGTGTGTCTGTGTGTGTGTGTGTGTGTGTGTGTGTGTGTGTGTGTGTGTGTGTGTGTGTATTCTGTTCAGCAAGGACACATTAAATTGATCAAACATGACCGTAAAGACATTTTATAATTTCATTGTTTCCACACAAATCTGAAGCAGCACGACTGTTTTCAACACTGATAATAATCATAAATGTGTGTTGATCATCAGCTCCTCATACGAGAGTGATCAGTGACACTGAAGACTGGAGTAATGATGATAAACTCAGCTTTGATCACAGGAATAAATTACACTTTACTATATAATCACACAGAGAACAGATGATCTACACTGGAGGAATATTTCACAATATTACTGATTTTATGGTATTTTTGATCAAATAAATGCAGCTTTGGTGAGCGATGAGGCCTTGGTGTTGCTCAGCGACATTCCTAGTGTCGAGAGAAGATTTCAGTTGTTCTCAGATCTATTAGCATCTTTCCTCTGATAAAAGAGCTTTAAAGCGTCCTCGTACTCATCAGCCGCTTCAGGAGAAACTGAAACGAGTTCATGAAGGTGAAAGGTTTTCTTCTCCTCTTGTCCTTGCAGAAGTTGGCAGCCGAGTGTCAGAGCGCGGGATACAGCGGCACTTTGATCCCGTACAAGTGTGATCTGTGCAACGAGGAAGAGATTCTGTCCATGTTTTCCGCCATTAAGACGTTGCATCAGGGAGTAGACGTGTGCATCAACAACGCCGGCCTGGCTCACAACGAACCGCTGCTCAGCGGAAGGACAGACGGCTGGAGGAATATGATCGATGTAAGTAATACACACACATCATTACTATTGATGTCTGCCATCTATATAGAAAGAAGCCACTCATTTTTGCATTTTCAATTTTTGCTCACCTCTTCAACTCGATTTTTAAACACTTCATCAAGTGCAGTGAAATGGACGGATGTGGGCGCTCAAACACCACTTCATTTAATTGTTTACTGCAGTTCTGTTCTCACTCAAAACCACAGCATGAGTGACAGATGCGTTACAGGAGCAATTCTGCAGCTCAGAAAGGGAAAATGCATGGCGCTAGGTCATGGGTTTGATTCCCTGATTATCCGTGAACTGGGCCCTATTTTAACAATCTGAGCGCATGGCGCAGGTGCACTTAGGGTGTGTCCAAATCCTCTTTTGCTAGTTTAAAGGGTCCATAACACACACACATTAACAGTCTCGTGTTAATCTTGAGTATCTATAGAGTAGTGTTGATCCTTCATATCTCCCAAGAGTCTTTAGTTTATCATATTTATAAAAGACAGATACACTGTACCGATTCTTTCTGAGAACAGCCGAGCTCGTGGAGGCGTGCAGTGGGCGGAGCTAAAGAGTCCGGAAACACAAACTGCATCCACTGTTCCCTTAACACTGGGTTATTTGTGAAGCTGAAGAAGGTGATCAGAAACACACTTCTTTAGTGACATTGTTGATCTCGTGTCTAAAAACACAACGCCAGCGCCGCCGACGGCTCCTGTAACCTGAACGAAGCTCGATGTGTGTGTGTGTGTGTGTGTGTGTGTGTGTGTGTGTGTGTGTGTGTGTGTGTGTGTGTGTGTGTGCTCTTTAATCTGGGAGAAGTGCCCATAAAAGCAATTCCCGCACGCCATACTCGAAAAAAACGTTCTGAAACTTGTTTGAATCCTGAAGGAGTGTATTTGGCACAGAAATACTCCGTCATACGTCCAACTCGTTTTTTGAAATGTTGTCCATGTTTATCATGAGAATCAACTCTTTAACAGTTTAAATAAGACAGAATGCATGAAATAGCATTAGACCCCCCCTTTAACAACGGAAAAAATGGTCAGTGCGTCCGGTGCGTGGTCCAAAAGGGTTGTCCCTCGTCTCTTAATGAGTCATGGGTGTGTTTTGGGCGTAACGTGCAATAAACCAATCAGAGTTTCAGATCTCCCTTTCCCTTTAAAAGCCAGTTCACCATTTACATGGAGGAAAGACTGAACGTTTCTCCATAGAGGAATCCTTTTATTTTTAATATTTAAAAATGTGTGTGTGTGTGTGTGTGTGTGTGTGTGTGTGTGTGTGTGTGTGTGTGTGTGTGTGTGTGTGTGTGTGTTTGTGTGTTTGTGTGTTTGTGTGTGTGTGTGCTGCTGTGCGGCCCTGTGTGTAATAATCAGAGTGTACACATGTTGTGCTCCGCCTATAGGCTCATATTACTAACACACCCTTTTAAATAACCTGGGTTTCCGCGGGTCTTAAAAAAGTCTTAAATTGCAGAGAAAGTCTTAATTTCAATATCATGGCATTAAATTAGGGCCCTGTGATTTCTGCGATGCAAAAAAAACATGGACAGAACCGCAGAATCCAGTCATAAAATTTTAATAAATGTAAAACATGGAATTTGAAAAAAATAAATAAAACGTATTTCATAGGGCCCTAAAAAAATATTTTTCATTAAACGTTTAATAATTGCTGTTAAAATGTCTGTTTCATGATTTTAATTAATTAGACATGCTGTTTGATTAATAAAATGTAAAGAGCCCAGAAAAATTTAAAACAGAATAAACCTGTAAAACAAAAAATGAATGAATAAAACTGATTTCATAGGGCCCTAAATTGAATTGCAGAATTAACTGCAAAAATCTAGGATTCTTGTTTTCCAGTACAAATATCTAAACATCCTTAAATCAAGATACATTTACTTGAGATGCAAAATGAAGAAATTAATTACGAGAAATTGAAAAATATTAAGTGAGTTTATGCTTAAAACAAGAATAAATATCTGTCAGTGTGTATCAAAATAACTAGTATTTGAATTATTTAAATGTTTATGAACCCATTGGCAGATATTTGTTATTCTTTTAATCATAAAATCACTTTCACAAGATTTCTTATCTCAAACTTTAAGCTTTTTTTTTGTTTTGGTAAAATTAGTTAAAAAGTAATAAAGATCTGTTTTGAAGATAAAGAAAACTTTGAACTTTTACATTTAGAGAACATATTGACGTGTTATGTTCCCTTCAATTTATTCCTTAAATTGGTCTTTTAAAGGTCTTAAATTTAACTTCATTAAACCTGCAGAAACACAAAAATACTGCGCTGTTGACTTTAGAGCAGGTTTGTGTTGGTCAATGGTCAGTGGTTTTCAGTTCCTCACAACAGCAACACGCCAACAATGCTCCTGAACACACCTGGTGTTCAGACCAGACGCCCATGGGTGAACAGATGCGCCAGTGCATTTGATATTTAAACACCGTGGAGCTGGACGTGAACATGAGAACTGCGTTAGGATTAAACTAGCAGAACACACTTGCGTCGCGCCTGCCGTCACACTGCGCCGGGTGTATGATAGGGCCCTGAGAGTGAAGACACAGATCCATCACCATTTGCTAAATGTGGAAAATACAGCATTGCATTCTGAGTGAGTTTGCATTTGATTAATCATTCATTCACTTGAACCTGATTCCTTCATTTGAAGATGTGCATTGCATTTCAAGGTTTGATTCTCTGGGAATCGAACCCATGACCTTGGCCGTTGCTGCTAGTGTCATGCTTTACTGTTTGAGCTACAGGAATGATTTTGGCGTTAAATATGACCTGGATGTGATCTGGATCTTTATTATCCGTTCATTCACCATGTGCAGGTAAACGTACTTGCTCTGGCCATCTGCACGCGTGAGGCCTACCGGTCCATGAAGGAAAGAAATGTGGACGACGGACACATCATCAACATCAACAGGTACGGCAGCCCTTGAACTCCTGCTTTACTTCACTGTATGTGTGAGCCATAGATTGTAACAAAAGATGGACGTTGCAGCTGTAGAATTCATTATTTCATGCAGTAGTGATCGTGAGGCGGAGCCGTGGCATCAAGGTCCCAGCCACAATCCCTCTCCCGCAGACTCATTCGCAAGCAAAGCTGTCAATCATGATGTTACACCCCATTTTTATAGGATCAAATGACTAAAACCAAACCTATTGGGAAAAACAAACACTTGAACATACACTATATTGCCAAAAGTATTGGGCCGCCCCTCCAAATCACTGAGTTCAGGTGTTCAATCCCTTCATGGCACAGGTGTATAAATCAAGCACTAGGCATGCAGACGCTTCTACACACATTTGTGAAAGAATGGGTCGCTCTCAGGAGGTCAGTGAACTCAAGCGTGGTACCGTGATAGGTTGCCACCTGTGCAATAAATCCATTCCTGAAATTTCCTCACTACTAAATATTCCACGCTCAACTGTTAGTGGGATTATAACAAAGTGGAAGCGATTGGGAACAACAGCAACTCAGCCACGAAGTGGTAGGCCACGTAAAATCACAGAGCGGGGTCAGCGCATGCTGAGGGTCACAGTGTGCAGAAGTCACCAACTTTCTGCAGAGTCAATAGCTCCAGACCTCCAAACTTCTGTGGCCTTCAGATGAGCTCAAGAACAGTGCGTAGAGAGCTTCATGGAATGGGTTTCCATGGCTGAGCAGCTCATCCAAGCCTTACATCACCAAGTGCAATGCAAAGCGTGGGATGCAGTGGAGTGGAGTAAAGCCACTGGACTCTGGAGCAGTGGAGACGTGTTCTCTGGAGTGACCAATCACGCTTCTCTGTCTGACAATCCCATGGACGAGTCTGGGTTTGGCGGTTGCCAGGAGAACGGGACTTGCCTGACTGCATTGTGCCAAGTGTAAAGTTTGGTGGAGGGGGGATTATGGGGTGGGGTTGTTTTTCAGGGGTTGGGCTTGGACCCTTAGTTCCAGTGAAAGGAACTCTTAATGCTTCAGCAGACTAAGACATTTTGGACAATTTCATGCTCCCATCGTTGTGGGAACAGTTTGGGGACGGCCCCTTCCTGTCCCAACATGACTGCGCTCCAGTGCACAAAGCGTCGGCCCATAAAGACATGGATGAGCGAGTTTGGTGTGGAGGAACTTGACTGGCCTGCACAGAGTCCTGACCTCAACCCGATAGAACACCTTTGGGATGAATTAGAGCAGAGACTGGAGCCAGGCCTTCTCGTCCAACATCAGTGCCTGACCTCACAAATGCGCTTCTAGAAGAATGGTCAAAAATCCCCATAAACACACTCCTAAACCTTGTGGAAAGCCTTCCCAGAAGAGCTGAAGCTGTTAGAGTTGCAAAGGGTGGGCCGACTCCATATTAAACCCTACGGATTAAGAATGGGATAGCATTAAAGTTCATGTGCATGTAAAGGCAGGCGTCACAACACTTTTGGCAATAAAGTGTATGTCTGCATGATAAGAACTACTTATAACTAAATTATTTGAAGTGTAATTGGAATTTTTTTTGTTTGTCCATTTGATTTCATGCAGAGGGTGGGGTTCATGAACTATACTGCAGATGGCCACCAGGGGGCGATTGAAATGCTTTTGTTTCACTTCTCACTTGGTTTGAGCCCTGTGACAGCAGAAATGTCTGTTCTTTATACCTGATGTACACACACACACACACACACACACACAGGTCTGAGGCTGTTGTTCATCTTCTCTTACAGTATGGGAGGTCACAGGATGGTGCCCAGTGCTGATGAACACTTTTACTGTGCCACGAAATACGCTGTGACCGCTATGACAGAAGGATTGAGACAGGAGCTACGGGAGGCCAAAACACACATCCGAGCCACGGTGAGCACATACACACACACACACACACACACACACACACACACACACACACACACACACACACACACACACACACACACACACACACACACACACACACACACACACACACACACACACATACACACACACACACACACACACACACACACACACACACACACACACACACACACACACACACACACACACACACACACACACACACACACACACACACACACACACACACACACACACACACACACACACACACACACACACATATACACACACACACTCATACAGACACACTCACCCATACACTCAAACATACACACACTTATTCATACATACACACACACACACACACACACACTCTCACACACACACACACACACACACACTCACACTCACTCACTCATACACACATACATACACACATACACACACCCACACACACTCTCATTCACTCACTCATACACACACACACACACACACTCATACACATGCACTCACACACACACACTCTTTAAAAATGACACACTTTTTTTTTTAAATAATGAAACATTTTAAGTCAAGTCACAGTAATATTTACTAACCTCTCACTTTTCCTTTTCCCTAGAGTATATCACCTGGAATAGTGGAAACTGAATTTGCCTTCCGGCATCACAACAGTGATCCAGAGAGAGCAGCGGCTGTGTATGAGAGCATAAAGGTAAAGAGACGGTGTGTGTGTCTCGTCATACGTGTCCAGATGTGTCACCTCATCACGCTTGTGTCTTCTACAGTGTCTGAAAGCAGAAGACATCGCCAGTGCCGTCACATACGTCCTGAGCGCGCCTGCTCATGTGCAGGTGAGTCCGCAGTAAATACATACACTCTGCTCCAAACGCTTTTATTTGATCATAAATACAGTAAAACAGTGAAATATTAATCATCTGTTCTCTGTGTGAATATATAGTAAAGTGTGATTTATTCCTGTGATCAAAGCTGAATTTATCATCATTACTCCAGTCTTCAGTGTCACATGATCCTTCACTGATCACTCTCAGATGAGGATTTATGATTATTATCAGTGTTGAAACCATGTTTTTGTGGAAACAGTGATACTTTTTAATTTTCATGATTCTTTGATTAATAGAAAGTTCTAAATAGGATTGATTTGAATCTTTTGTATCATTTTAAATGCTTTTATTTTCAAAAGTGTCAATAAAAATAAAAAAAAAAAAAACTTTCACCAATCGTTTGAATTGTATAAGTTTCACAAAAAATATACCAGTACCGGTTTGAGGTTGGTTAGTTTATATATATATGCATCAGCAAATTGTGGATCCATGATTTGTGTGGGCGATTATTTAAATTAAATCAAGTAGATGCAAATAGTTAGTAATCTGAATTGTTTTATGAACTTGTTTCTTTTAATTTAGACTAACTTAAATTTAACAAGAAACTGTGCTGGGATTTATATTTCCCAGCATGCTTTGCCATGACACTCAAAATGGACAGTAAATGCTAAAATTAAGTGTTATGTTTTTTTTGTGCAAGATTAACATTACGTGGGAGATTTAGTAGAGTTTAATGTTTTGTTACACTAGTTTAGAAGACTTTCGGTTATGTTGTTTTTGTTGTAGGGTTTCCATCATGGTGACGACATGAGCTTAGTTTGAGAACAGATATATTTATAACTCATCCATTTCAATTATATTTAAAGTTCTGCATTATTAAGGGCGTGGCTACTTGAGTGACAGGTGGATTGCCATCTGTAAGGGTGGATCCTCTACAGCGGTTCTGACTGCAGGGTTGCCGAATGACTAAAGAAACGTTATCAGCAAGATGATAGAAAACTGTACATTTCTTGTCTTTACCACCCACTGCAGCTTATACCAACGACGGAAATAAGCGCAGTTACAATAGCTAAACATGTGGGAGAGCGTGGCTATAATGTGACTATATTGTATTGCAATAGGGAACACTTCAAAGTCAATACCAAATCAAAACTAGTTAGCACATCATTTGTAATTGAAAGAATTTAATGACAAAATCTAGTTATGGTTACACTTAAAATAGTTACAAAATAAATGTATGAGATGATGAAAACTTATACCATTAATCGTACGTAGCCAGCATGAATTTTAGAGAGAGAGAGAGAGAGAGAGAGAGAGAGAGAGAGAGAGAGAGAGAGAGAGAGAGAGAGAGAGAGAGAGAGAGAGAGAGAGAGAGAGAGAGAGAGAGAGGAGAGAGAGAGAGAGAGAGGAGAGAGACAAAGAAGAGAAGAGAGCAAAGAGAGAAGAGCCAAAGAGAAGGCCCCCAAGAAGAGAGAGCCAGAGAATAAAAAGAGCCAGAGCAACAGTTACAATCTTCTTTTATCTATTCCTTGACCATGTGACTGAAACCCTAACATGAGCCATTCAAACTGACCAATCAGACCAAACTTCCCCCACGGTGCTACAGGTGTGACACACATTTGGCCTACAGGCCTTCAGCATTTCTTTGTCTTTAGGAATTCCAAATGGCCCTCCTGGAGAGAGATGGGGGTTGAAAACAGTAAAGCAAATGTCTTTGTTCATTTTACAAAATCAAATATCTTTGATTATTTTCAATTCTTTCAGTCCCCTCTTGGCACCATTGGCCACAATCATTGAGTACAAAGGTGGCACAGTCCACAAAGACATGCTTTCTGTTGTGTGTAGATGTCATCTTCAGACTTCTCGTCCACACTTGTTGCAAAAGCAGCTGGTCAGTCTTCAGTCTTTGTTCTCATCTCAGTCCTGCATGAGAAGGCTCCATCAAATGGTGTTGCACCAATCATTGATATGCAAAACGTCCATTGAATCCTTCACACCTCGAGAACAGTCACTGAAGGTTAGAGCAAACGCTTGTCCCTCTTTCTGAGGACACAGGATGTGAACTTGTGCAGCAGGGATCCTGTGATTAAAAGAACATATAGCACAACAAAGAACAAAAGCATACATGGTATTTGTCATTGGTCAGAAGTTTGATGTGGTCAGATTAAAATAGTCTCTGGCAATAAGCCATTAAATCGATGTACTTAATAAAGTGGTCAAGGCTGAGAATAAAAGAAGATCTCACAAGCTCTTACATTGTTTCTGGAAACATTAAAAATAAATTGCATTATAACAAAACAACAATCATTGTTGGCTTAAATCCCCTTTTCATGAAGAGTATCAGCAAAATATTCAGTGTAACCAAATACAGAAATTAAATTCCATAGATGTCCAAAAACATTGTTGCAAGTCAAATGGACAAAATACAAAGCCTCAGAAATCAAATAAGTTCAAAATCAAATGCATTGTTACAATACAATGATAAAATAAATGTTTGCACTTAGGTAAGAATGAGAAATGCATAAATTAAGAAAAACAAAAACATTAACTGGGAGAAATTCACAGTTATAATACAGTCTAGATGTAAAGACTTAAATAAAATAGAATACATTTTGTGAGGCTGATGTAGATTTGACTTTGTCTGTGAAGATCAAATCTATGTGGCTGCATTTAGCTGTGGCTATGTGTAAATCATGCCCCAAACACGGCAAGGAGGTTTTACAATTGTGATGCAAATTTGGTCCTGTTGTAACAGGAAACCAGCATGAGAATGTGAGTGAAGTGTGGTCTGGCTCAAACCAGTGTTTTTGTTAGGGAGCATGATAAAGTGCAAAGGTCAAAGGTACTGAATCCTGCTGTGATGAAAGCATTTTCATGGTTAATGCAATTGTAAATTACACTGTAGCCACATGGCAATTCTATGCTCCTGTACATGGTTTTACTGCAGCTATATGGAAAATAGCAGAGTTTTCCACTCAGGAGACAAACAAATTCAACATAGAAACACATGAAACTGGAAATGGCTAAACAATTCCAGTATTAAAGTTATTCCAATTTTCACAAGATACATGGCCTAGAATGCAAAGCATCAACAACCTTTATCCTAAGTGTTTCATACAACACTTAAAGTAAAGCAATCATGTGTTTTAAAGAATAAACTTAACTAGTCTATGTGTATATATTAACACAAACAACTATAATGTGTGTTCAATGCGCACAATGTGTTTAGTACAATTACAAATTTGAAAATACAAACAGGATCATTGCAATTTAGATGTTTAACTATTAAACTCACTGCTATGAGACTGCTAGTCCACTAGCCAGTGAGGTTAACAGCTGAAGGCCTTGCATGAACACTGCGGTTAACTCACTGAGAGTTTTACCTGCAAATGGCGCTGATCTTTACTCTTAGAAAGTGATTTCCTAGTTTTCTGAAAATAAGGTGGAGGTCGACCTTCACCCAGTGACCAGCATCTCTCCTCTGAGTGGCCTATTTTCCTACAAGAACTGCAAAACCTGTTCTCTTTGCCATAGGATTGAATGCTATGTTCTCCTGGAGTTTGAGGATTTTCATGACTCTCTAATGCTTGTACACCATGCGTACTGGTACATGACTCTGCGCTATTATGGTACTGCGTCACCTTAAGAACTGAAATGGGCACACTTTCTTGAGTTGCACATGCATTTTCTGAACTAAACGTTTCAGATTCATTAGAGCAAGTCAGCTCATCTAAGAAGTGAACATGCTTTTTAGTCCCATCGCTGTTAAGCGTTTTGGGAGACATGAACTTTTAGCATTTAGCATAGCCTTGAGATCTGCAATGGTCTCCTTGTGATTTTTACACTTTTCAGTCAGGGGCGAACTGCTCAGCTAGTAATTTATCTAGCTGTGCTTGAAGATCTTGAATCTTTGCCTCAGACTTTTCTGCTTCTGCATTTTTAGAATGCACTTCTTTACATTTCTCATCTACACTTGATAATAGAAATGGTATCACATTATGTAGCCTTTTAAAACTTATGAAGTTTAAAGCCTCAATTATTTTACCATGTTTTGATTTCTTTTGGTGTTTGCCAATTATGTCCCACCATCGAATCATTTCATCATCTGAACTTTTAATTCCAATATACTCTGTCTTGAGTTTGGACAAGGTAGGCTCAACTTTTTCACTCCATAAAGCAAACAATAAGTCACTGTTATCAGAAATTTTCCCTTCCATCCCCGAGGAGATAATCTGAATATTCTCGGATTGTACAGTAATGGGACTATTGAAGCTATTTAAAACCTTCTAATTTCTGTTTCATGCAATTCATAAACAATGAAAACAGACTTACCAATTCCTTGGTCAAAGGTCAGCTTTAATCCATTCACAAGATCAACTGTGAAAAAATGTCCTCATTCTGATGAATTTCAGAAGATTCACTGCAAGGATTCCCGGGTTTCGGCACCATCTGTAAGTGGTGGATCCTCTACAGTGGTTCTGACTGCAGGGTTGCGAATGACTAAAGAAACGTTATCAGCAAGATGATAGAAAACTGTACATTCTCGTCTTTACCACCCACTGCAGCTTATACCAACGACGGAAATAAGCGCAGTTACAATAGCTAAACATGTGGGAGAGCGTGGCTATAATGTGACTATATTGTATTGCAATAGGTAACACTTCAAAGTCAATACCAAATCAAAACTAGTTAGCACATCATTTGTAATTGAAAGAATTTAATGACAAAATCTAGTTATGGTTACACTTAAAATAGTTACAAAATAAATGTATGAGATGATGAAAACTTATACCATTAATCGTACCCAGCATGAATTTTACCTGAGAGAGAGAGAGAGAGAGAGAGAAGGAGAAGGAGAGACAAAGAAGAGAAGAGAGCAAAGAAGAGAAGAGCCAAAGAGAAGGCCCCAAGAGAGAGAGCCAGAGAATAAAAGACCCAGAGCAACAGTTACAATCTTCTTTTATCTATTCCTTGACCATGTGACTGAAACCCTAACATGAGCCATTCAAACTGACCAATCAGACCAAACTTCCCCCACGGTGCTACAGGTGTGACACACATTTGGCCTACAGGCCTTCAGCATTTCTTTGTCTTTAGGAATTCCAAATGGCCCTCCTGGAGAAAGATGGGGGTTGAAAACAGTAAAGCAAATGTCTTTGTTCATTTTACAAAATCAAATATCTTTGATTATTTTCAATTCTTTCACTACTATGGTCATGCTAGGTGGGCGTGGTTTCAGCAACCAGGCACCTCAGCTCCTCCCGCGTCCCGCCTCTTTGCCCATTTTCAGTTATCCAGGAGTGACGCGCTGCCAAGATGGCGACAGTCGGCGTTAGGCCTCAAAACTTCTCTTCAGAAACCTACGGGTGACGTCACGTGTTTATTTACAGTCTATGCTTGAGACAAAACAATGTCACCTGACATATTTTAAGATCTCAGTGCAAGTTTCTTTCAGTTAAAACCTCAAGCTCAAACATGCATTTTAGTCTGGGACTAGCTTAAACCTTGTCTGTGAAACCAGGGGTTAATTTCTTAACTTAAAAAAATTGAGGCAACTGATACAGTGTGTAGGGTCATTGAATGGGATCATCATGACTGTTGTGCTGATCTTCAGACAGACTAATCAAATTGACCAGCTGATCGATATTCTCTCAGCCATCTGCAGAGGTATTGCATTTGTCAGATTGAATAATCGCATTACTCTCTCTCTCTCTCTCTCTGCTGCAGATCGGTGACGTGCAGATGCGTCCGGTAGAGCAAGTGTCGTAGGAACGGATCGGGACCGGGAGTCATGCAGTGGGAGAGAGCAGTCAACACAAGCAGTGACTGGCGACACCTGCTGGACAAAACATGCACAACACCTCGTTTTAAAGAACTGATTGAAGGGAATTGGTTTGGGTTTGCAGATCATCGGATGGAATCTGAGAGCGCGGCGATCTGACGTGACGCTCGTGCGGTCGGGAGCGAGTCGGAGCGCGCCATTACCTCCGTTTAAATTTACAGATACACACGGTCTGCTGCTGTCTCAAATACAAGGGGAAACCTTCAGCCTTTATAAAACTCACAACGCGAGCAACTGGAACAGAACCGTGAAGATGAAAGCGTGTTTCTGTTTGACACGGTCATCTGTGATGAGTATGCCATATTGCACATCAATTGTTTTATTTTTAGGTCATATTGCATATCTGTTTGAGAGTGTGTGACGATATGAAACACTCGGTGCCGGGTGAGGTGGTGTTAATTACTGTGTTAATTTTAAGCATTTAAACTTGAATTATGTAGATATGGTTCTCATACCGTATTCACCGTGGATACCGTGCGTTCCTTTTGAGGCTGAAATGAGCGTATGATTTTCATAAGGGAGAAACCCGTTGGACTGCAGTCACACTCCGGATCAGGAACCCGATTAATGTTGGCTTTTACACTGAATGAAAAAGGTATGACACTGGCTTCTTTCATAGGAAAACGAGTATGGAAACACTGTAGTGAGCACTTGAGTAGAAATAATACTTGATATAATCTATTCTTACTGACTAAACATGATGGTGGTGATTATTAATTATGGATAAATTCCTTTCCTTTTCACCTCAACTTCTCAAAACACTCCAAAACTTGATATTTTCTTTATATTTGGGAAACTATAGCCTCCACTTAACTATTCAAAGCTTAAATTAAATATGAAATTAATTCAATACTTAAATCTCATGACACGTCCAGTTCACATTCGACATTTCTTTCACGAAAGAAACATTTTCACCCAGTTCTCATTACCATAACCCCCCAATTGAGTATTTATAAATCTTTTCGTTTTGAAATTTTTTTTTATTTTAAAACAAAGTACTTTAATGCAATATTTAATCCTAAAGTATTTAATATGCTAGTATTTGCTGCACTGCCTTAATGCAGATTTAAATTTGGGTTTTTATGAATGTAATACAGTAAAATAATCACCTAATGTGCGTAATTACGATTAATTGCTATTTTGTGAAATGTACGGAAGCTTGTTTCGGCCACAGAATCAAAAACAATTAATTGCGACTTTTTTTCTCAGAACTGGGTGATATAAACTCGCAATTGTGAGTTATAAAGTCAGAATTGTGAGATAAAAACTCGAAAAACATTTTTTTCCCTCAGAATTGTACTTTATAACTTGCAATTATGAGATTATTTCTCACATTTGCAAGAAAAGAAGATAGTTTTAAAGCTTCCACAGAAATGTGACCTGGACGTGTTTCCGTGAGAGTCGCCCTGTGGAATCTGATCAGCTTACAGCCGGGCGGAAGCCGTGAACAAAGTCTTAAATCTGAAGGTGTTTTGAAACGTCCCTCTGTTATAATGTATAAATCCACTCTTGTTAACCAATGTTAACGGTATTTGGTTTGTATATTTTTAGCATGAATTAATTCTGAATTTGCATGAATGTCAGCTTTTAACACTTATAAAAACTGAAGATGTACAAAATAAGGAACTGAGGCTGAAGTATAGCGCCTGGACCCTGAGGAGGGAGTGTTTTATCTCATGTTGGACTGTCGTTCAAAAGGTACAAAACGCCTGCTAATGAGAATAAAACTCAATGGGCTCAACACATGACTCGAGTGTTCTTTTCCTTACCTTTGTCTCTAAAACAGAAGAGTTCGAGATCTTTCATTTGAATGAAATCAGCATGAAACTCCATTACAGTGTTTTGTAATGCACAGTCAGTACACCTTAAAAGCCCTTGTTTTTCCAGGTGGATCTGGGAAAGTTCAGGAGTCTCAGCCAAACTGGAGATATGAACTCTTTCCCTGCCAATGCAATACTCTGTGTGAATATCTGAATATATAATATATCAAAAGAATTTTATTCTAGCTTCATGCATTATTTTGATCAACATTTAAATGTGGATGAGTTTCATAAAAAAGCAGTACTTCAAGCAACAAGCACATTTGCTAACATAAATTATAATTTAACATGAATTAGCATGTTGCTAGCACGTTTTAGCAATTTGCTAGCATAATTTAACATTTTGCGAACATGAATTAGCATGCTTTAACATTGTTAACATGAATTAGCATGTTTTAACATTGTTAACATGAATTAGCATGTTTTAACTCCGCTAACATGAATTAGCATGTTGCTAGCATTTATTGATATGTGAATTGAAATGTGAACGTATTAACACATTGTTAGCACGTTTTAGCAAATTGATAGCATGATTTAACACTTTGCTAGCGTTATTAGCATTTTGTTAATGTTTTAACATATTTTTCAAGCACGATTTAACATGAATTAGCATTTTTTGCTAGCATGATTTAACACTTTGCTAGCATGCATTAGCTCACGGCGTAAAATTAGCATTTTTTTAACACATATCATTGCTAGCATTAATTAGCATGTTGTTAACATGTTTTAATACATTAACATTACAATGTTGTTTTATATGCATTTTAACACATTGCTAATATGAAATGTAACCTGGACATGTTTCCGTGAGATTAGCGCACACTCGAATCTTATACATTTAAATTTAACACGTTTTATCAAATTGATAGCATGATTTAACACGTTGCTAGCATTAATTAGCATTTTGCTAACATGTTTTAACATTTTGCAAGAATGATTTAACACAAATTAGCATTTGTTAGCATGATCCAACATTTTGCAAACATGTTTTAACATTGATAGCAGGATGTAACACTTTGCTAGCACACATTAGCTCATGGCTACCGTAAAAATTCACATTTTTTAACACATTGCTAGCATGAATTGGCATGTTGTTAACATGTTTTAATACATTGCTAACATACATTAACATTTTTTGCTAGCATGTTTTAGCATATTGTTAACATGTTTTACCACATTAACATTAAAATATTGTTTTATATGCTGTTTAACATTTGATGGCTGCATTATTTTACATGTGCATCAGCAATGTTTTTATCGCTTGTTTCTGCTTCTTCACCTGTGTTTTTATCAGGAGATTCTGTACTCTTTCAGAAGATGCACAATAGCGCCCCCTACCATATAACAGTGAAAACATGGATAGCTGGAAAATTATGTCAATGGTTAAACCCAATTTTATTAGCATGCTGTTAACATGATTTAACACATTGCTAACATGAATTAGCATTATTTAGCATGTTAGTATTAATTAGCAGGTTTTAGCATTTTGTTAATATGAATTATTATGTTTTAACACATTGTTAACCTGGCCATTTTTATTTATATGTTGTTTAATGTTTAATGATTGTGTTATTTTACATGTGTCAACAAGGCTTTTATTGCTTGTTTCTGCTTCTTCTTATATATAAATATAAGTAACATAAATAATCCTTGGGCCCGTTCACTGGTTTCCAGCGGTCTGGTTGTAGTCCAGAGATCCAGTGGCAGGTTCAACTGCAGTTCATAAGTTAGTCTGGATGGGTGGTTTATCAGAGCTGATGATGGCGATGTTGGGAATCACCTCCATAATGGCACCTTTCTGCTGGTAATACGGGATCTCGGAGTCCTCGTCCAGAGAAAACGGTGTGATGGACTTTTTTAGTTTCTGAAACAAAAGAGAAGCACACATCTGTGTTGTCACCAATCCAGTGCTGATCATTTCAAATATGTTCCAACATTACACTGGAAAAAGTTGGACACTGGAAGGTTTTACGCAGAGAAAGTAAAAACAAATGCTACTAGCATGTTTTAGCATGTTGTTAGCAATAATTAACAAGTTGTTAGCCTGATTAGCATGTTATTAACATGAATTAACGTGTGATTGTTAACATGTTTTAACACGTTGCTAATGTGAATTAACATGTTGTTATCATGATTTAACAGGTTACTAGCATAACACATAACACTAGCATAGCTAACATGTTTTAATGCATGTCTAACAGTTAACATGTTTTAACACATACCATTAATTGGCATGTTGCTAACATGAATTAACATGTTAACATGATTTAATGTGTTGTTAGCATGTTTTACCACACTGCTAGCATGAATTACCATGTTTGCTAACATGATTTAGCTCATTGGTAGCATGAATTAGCATGCTTTAAGACATTGCTAACATGAAATAGCATGTTTGTTAACATGTTTTAACACATTGCTAGCATGAATTAGCATGTTTTAACACTTACATAAATTAGCATTTTTAACACATTGATAACATGAATTAGCATTTTGTTAACATGTTTTAACACTGTTAGCATGAATTAACATGTTTTAACACTTACATACACTTTTACATACATGTTAGTTTTTTTGCTAACATGTTTTAACACATTGCTAACATGAATTAGCATGTTTGCTAACATGATTTAGCTTATTGGTAGCATGAATTGGCATGTTTGCTAGCATGCTTTAACACATTGCTAACATGAATAAACATTTTGTTAACATGTTTTAACGTTGCTAGCATGAATTAGCATGTTTTAACAGAAAATTCATCTTTGATCACAGGAATAAATTACAGTGTAAAATATATTCACATAGAAAACAGCTGTTTTAAATGGTAATAATATTTCACATTTTTACTGTATTTTTTGATCAAATAAATGCAGCCTTGATGAGCAGAAGATACTTTTTTTTTAAAACATAAAAAAATCTTGAGGGCAACAAACTTGTTCCAGCCAATAAGCCATGATATTCCCCTTTGGAATCATATCGGAGAGGCGTACAGTACCTGAGTGAAGGACCCGGGCAGAACCCAGAGCGTGTGCGCGGCTGCCAGAGGAATCCAGATGATGGACGCCAGAGCGATGAGCCAGCCGACCGCCTGAGCCCACGGCGGGTAGACATAACCCTCGTAACGAGCCGGTTTAAACTGGATCACCGAGAACACCAGGATCACCTGAAGACCCAGAGTCCTTTCAATTCCAGCAACAATCCATTATAGGATGTCAAACGTACGTTTGTGTCAGTGAGGGTGTGATCGCACTCACAGTGATCAAAACAGGACAAATGACCCACCAGCAGACCCGGAAGAAAATGTTGGGTCCTTTCCCCGTCATCTCTATTAAATTACTGGACAGACGCTTTACACCTGATAAAACAGGTTAATCAAGAAATTGCTCTTTTACAATGTTGTTTCATGGAAAAAGAAATAAGAGAAACAGACTCGTATCTATCAGATGTTTCTCGCTCACCATAGATCCAACAGACACCAACCACCTCAAAAAACGCCAGGAACATGATGGACACGATCGCGGTGTAATGATCCATCAGCTGGAACACGTAGATCCCCACCTGGATCACAAGATCATGAGACACACATCTGAACTTTGTCATAATGCAGCCCTGCTTTACAGCCATCTGCAATCTTCATCTATGAAATATAATTGAAATGTTGAAATAATTAATGCATTAATAAAGCTCTTTTAAAAACACAAGTGCGGTTAAAATGCATGAAAAATAAGCATTGCGAATATACAGTACTGACCAAAGGTGGTTTCTGAATAAATGTTATTTATTAAAGATTTTATAAGCATATTGCATATAAAAACTTTGGAATATTAGCAAACAACTAGTATACATGCAGGTTTTATGATTGCATATTTGTTTAAATAGTTAATAATATTCTCAAAAACGTTAGCACAAAAACTATACATCGTTCATGGAGTGTTTTTTTCTGAAAAGTTTTAGGTGGATGTTATGTTTTTTTTTAAATGTTACTACTTGTTTCAGAACGTTTACAGATCATTCAAAAGCAGCGTTCCCATAATGTTAGAAGAATCATACAATGGAATGCTTCCTTAAATGTTCACACAACCAAGTCAAAATGTTTTTAGAACATTTAACAATCGGAACGTTTTGAATTCTCAGAGAACATTCCGAAATAATGGGAACTTAATGGGAACATTAGTAAAACATTCTTAGAACAGCGCAACATGACTGAAGCGGTAATATTTAACGACCGACCGGTTTATTTAAGGCAGTGGCTACTTGCACTAGATGATATTTACACCAAGTGTAAATAGCTGCAGATGTTACTTATTAAGTGAAATTGCACACTAAGTGAAAATAGTCATATATTCTATTTACACCATATAAAAGTTGCAGTTCTTTGCAATGTGTAAATAGTAATTACATGTAATTTATACTTTATTTTGACAGATACATACTATTTGCACCTCAGTGTTGTTGTACATTAACAGGATGCAATAATAATTATAATGATAATAAATATTATAATTAATAATGATTATAATTATTATATTTATTAAAATTATTAAATGAATGCCGCCTTAATGGAACAATAAAAGCCTTCCCTACACCGACCCCTAACCCTACCCGAAACATGCTTTTTTATTTAGCATTTATTTAACAAATTAAACTTTTTTTAAAGTAAATGCCTTTCCGATGTGATATGTGATGGGAAAAGGGAGAAGAGCGAGCTCAGCAAAAGGCGGATTCGACCCCGGGTCGATCGCACCAAAAACCTAGATCTTTGAGCCTTATTCTTTACTGACTGCGACACTGAAGATATACATGCGTCTTTTGTATCTTGTTTGGCCCAACCAGGCATTGTTAGGCAGAGCTAGTGTGAATAGCACTTGCCAACAAGGCACACAATTTGCATTTGGTGTAACTAGACACTCCGTTTATTTAATTGTGTACGAGTGGCGCACGAAGCACGTTCACCAGTGCGCTCCAAAAGTGTGATGAGATTTCCACGAGCCATATATCATGACCGATGATAAAATGTGCGACCCATTTGAATTCTATTGATAATTTACCACTTTAAGACACTATGGAGAAAATCAAACATGATCTAAAACAGCCATATAAAGTAAAAAGACTGATGAAAAGAGGAGAAAACATCATCTTGCACCAACATTTATTAGAAAGCCTTTTAACCTATTCGTGACCCTTTTACTAGAATTTATCATGGCTTATTTATTGTGGTAAATTTTTACTAACTTATAATTTAATCCGTCAAGGGATATATATATTTTTAAGGGGATATAATTTTATATTACAACTGTGACATATAGCTATATAGCTATTCTAAATGTGTATGTTGCTATTTTTCATACTGTAACAACTGCTATAGTAAAAAGAAAAGAAAAATGTTAAATAAAGTTAGTTTGAGTAGAAACTAGAACGTAAGCAACAGTCTAACACAGCATGAAGCACGGATTTGATGACAGGTACAAGTGAGTGCTGGGGGTGGGGGTGGGGGTGGTGGTAATACTGGGTAATAGTACACCACTTCTTTTTTTAGGACTACACCACTGATATTGTCTATAGTCTCAAAAATACTTTATAATCAAACTATCATAACAGTGTGATTTTAATCAGCTCATCTGTCGCCGGTGAATCTCAAACATATCCACATCGCTATGATCAGATGCTTTCTGAACGGCTGTTTTCTCATTTTTGTTGTGTGTTTATTTTGTTATTGAGAGGAATGCACGCAGCTCATGTTCACATATTCATCTAAACGTCATTTGTGGATGCCAGCGGGATGTTCGCTAACAGTAAATCACTGCAATGGTTCTTTTTAATTCTAAGCAAAGAACGAAAAGATCTTCGGCGTGAGTGTATCAGGGTCCTGAATCACGTTCAGTCTGTTGTATGTTATGTGTCAATGAGTAATACGTGCTGCTGCAGTTCACTGAATGGCCACCGGTGTCATTCCCACAGGCCATGTTTCCCACTGTGTGGCATCCCCTCTTCTTTTTCTAACAGTCTGCAAACGTCTGGGGACTGAGGAGACAAGCTGCTCAAGTTTAGGAATAGGAATGTTGTCCCATTCTTGTCTAATACAGGCTTCTAGTTGCTCAACTGTCTTAGGTCTTCTTTGTGGCATCTTCCTCTTTATGATGCTCAAATGTTTTCTATGGGTGAAAGATCTGGACTGCAGGCTGGCCATTTCAGTCCCCGGATCCTTCTTCTACGCAGCCATGATGTTGTAATTGATGCAGTATGTGGTCTGGCATTGTCATGTTGGAAAATGCAAGGTCTTCCCTGAAAGAGACGACGTCTGGATGGGAGCATATGTTGTTCTAGAACTTGGATATCCCTTTCAGCATTGATGGTGCCTTTCCAGATGTGTAAGCTGCCCATGCCACACACACTCATGAACCCCATCCCATCAGAGATGCAGGCTTCTGAACTGAGCGCTGGGAACAACTTGGGTCGTCCTTGTCCTCTTGAGTCCGGATGACATGGCGTCCCAGTTTTCCAAAAAGAACTTCAAATTTTGATTGGTCTGACCACAGAACAGTTTTCCACTTTGCCACAGTCCATTTTAAATGAGCCTTGGCCCAGAGAAAACGCCTGCGCTTCTGGATCATGTTTAGATATGGCTTCTTTTTTGACCTATAGAGTTTTAGCCGGCAGCGGCGAATGGCACGGTGGATTGTGTTCACGACAATGTTTTCTGGAAGTATTCCTGAGCCCATGTTGTGATCTCCATTACAGTAGCATTCCTGTATGTGATGCAGTGCCGTCCAAGGGCCGGAGATCACGGGCATCCAGTATGGTTTTCCGGCCTTGACCCTTACGCACAGAGATTGTTCCAGATTCTCTGAATCTTTGGATGATATTATGCACTGTAGATGATGAGAACTTCAAACTCTTTGCAGTGTTTCTCTGAGAAACTCCTTTCTGATATTGCTCCAGTATGTTTGGCCGCAGCATTGGGGGAATTGGTGATCCTCTGCCCATCTTGACTTCTGAGAGACACTGCCACTCTGAGAGGCTCTTTTTATACCCAATCATGTTGCCAATTGACCTAATAAGTTGCAGATTGGTCCTCCAGCTGTTCCTTATATGTACATTTAACTTTTCTGGCCTCTTATTGCTCCCTGTCCCAACTTTTTTGGAATGTGTAGCTCTCATGAAATCCAAAATGAGCCAATATTTGGCATGACATTTCAAAATGTCTCACTTTCAACATTTGATATGTTATCTATATTCTACTGTGAATAAAATATAAGTTTAGGAGATTTGTAAATTATTGTACTCCTTTTTTATTCACAATTTGTACAGTGTCCCAACTTTTTTGTAATCGGGTTTGTAGCACCTTTAATATTAGTATAAAAGCTAAACATAAGATAAAAGTGATCATGTAACCTGCATGACATGAGGGATGCCCAGAAGGAACGCTGCACAGCAGACCGCGAGCACAAGAAACTCCTTGCGTTTGAGGTGCTTCAGTATGGGGTTACTGTAACTGTCCAGCAGACTGGTCACCATCACCTCCACCATGGCAAACTACAGACAGAAACACAACAACAGAAGGTAACGTTTAACAGTGTGTTACTGCGATTTCTGTGAAATGATTCAAACTGCATTACTCCAGAAAACATTCTTGCACGTGCTGCTTAATGTTTTATCAGACAAACAGTGAATGAACAGCTCATGTTTTATGTATTATAAATCACAGATGTAACAGTTTTAGCTTTAATCTGTCTTCAGTCATGATAAACATGTCCATGTTCATTTCACTCCAATATATATATAAATAAATTAGGGATGCACCGATATGAAAATTTTGATGTACAATATATGATAACTGATAATTCTTTATATTTTAAAGCCGATAAATCTAAATTCAAAATTTTTTTGAGAGCCTGATTACAAAAACAAAAGTCTCACCATTAAAACCAAGAGTTGGTGTGTTAGAAGCTGGAAAAATGGGCAAGCGTAAGGATTTGAGCGAGTTTGACAAGGGCCAGATTGTGATGGCTAGACGACTGGGTTAGAGCATCTCCAAAACTGCAGCTCTTGTGGGGTGTTCCCGGTCTGCAGTGGTCAGGATCTATCAAAAGTGCTCCAAGGAAGGAACAGTGGAGAACCGGCCACAGGGTCATGGGCGGCCAAGGCTCATTGATGCACGTGGGGAGCGAAGGCTGGCCTGTGTGGTCCGATCAAACAGACGAGCTACTGGAGCTCAAACTGCTCAAGAAGTTAATGCTAGTCCATGCCTCGATGGGTCAGGGCTGTTTTGGCAGCAAAAGGGGGACTAACAAGTCATAATGTTATGCCTGATCTGTGTATTTTCCTTTTTTGAAGTGATTCCAATCATATTTCAAGCAATTCAAACCCATCATGATGAACAGTGCACATCTGAAGTGTCTCAGCTGAAGGGACTAATACATTATTTATCAGCCTTAATATATCGGACAAATATTTTCATACATTTTTTTACATACATCGGCCGTTACCAATATGATGGCCGATATATTGTGCATCCCTAATGTAAATAATATGTTGCATAAAAAAAGAAGGCAGATAGGATTATTGTATTTTTTCTTCTTTTGATCAAGGTTGAAACACTGTACGGCCTGGGTATGTTTATTTTGTGAGATTCACCTCAAATTATTTCACAAGCAATGTCTAATCATCGATTTGCTAACAGTATAAAACGTTGCATTAATGAAAATGAAAGCAGATCATGTGAACTTGTCTCTTGTTGTGTATGTACACTTAGACCAACTTTTCAGTGTTTATGAATACAATAATAACTGACTTCAACATCATTTTAGCAATTTAATACAGGAATGCACAGTATTGTGTTTGGCCACATTACCCAGGCATTGTTAGTGTTTCCCAACCATGTTCCTGGAGGCCCCTCAACACTGACATTTTGCATGTCTCCTTTATCTGACATGCCCATTTCAGGTCTTGGAGTCTCTAATAATGAGCTGATGACCTGGATCAGGTGTGTTTGATTAAAGGGACATGCAAAATGTGCAGTGTTGGGGTGCCTCCAGGACCAGGATTGGGAACCACTGGATTAGTTAACCCTCCTCCTTCTCTCGACCTTGTAACAAATCCTTCCCTCGTGGGTCAAAATAACCCAAAGCCCTAAAATTATTGTCTGGCTATCACCAGACCAAGCTCAATTTAAGATTGAACACTGATCTGGGGAGTCTGCTCTGTATTTTCTCCTGCACAAGAGGCGTGATCGACGAGCATAGTTCAAATGACTCTGTACACAATTGGATAGTCCTTCAACCAATCAGACCAAGAGGCGTGATCAACAGGCAATGATCCATCGCTTCTCTATCCATCATCGTGTTAAACCTGCCAATAGCGCTCCAGGTGGATAAGCCAGTCTGTGATTGGTTCCCAGGTTTCCAGACTGAGCTGCAGGGCGAAATCAAATCGCCGGCAGATCAGTCTGCATTTAACCAGTCTACTAAAATTATACTTTTTTTTTTTTTTTTTTTTTGTCCAGAAAGCTTACTTCATTTCATTTTGATAATATTTTTATATTTTTTAATGCAACTTTTTTGAGATTTTTGTTATTTTTTATTCTATTTACCTTTAAATTACTAGATTTTATAAATAAATAATAATTTAAGCACATTATTCACATTCCTTCAACTAAAATTCAAAATAACCCACAATTTGCAGCTTTCCTGTAGCTCAGACAATAAGAGCGTGGCGCTAGCAATGACAAGGTCATGGGTTCGATTCCCAGGGAAAGCAAGAACTGACAAAATGTAAAAATGTGTACCTTGAATGCAATGTAAATTGCTTTGCATAAATGTAAATTTCCATTTAATTCAGCTCAGAATATCTCACATTGGGTGTCTTTGCCGACTTCTTGTGGAAAAATAATAATATAACATGATATTTCATAACTCTTCTCCAAGCGGCTCCTCCTGCGGTCTCTCTTGAAGCCAATACGGAAGTGACTTAACCTGCAGTTCATCGACTGGCCACTAGAGACCGGCTCCAGAAGGGAGCAGAATCTCATTGAGCCCCATGTTAAAATGCCCAACTTTACAGCAGAATAACACGTTTACAGCCTGGGACAAACTGTGGTTTTGGTCTATACGGCTAATTTTGCCCTTCTTGATGACTGTGAGGGGGGTGAATGTTTTTATAACTCATTCGTTTACATTATATAAAGCCTTAAAGTTCTGCATAATTAAAGGTGTGGCCACTTTGAGTGACAGGTGGATTGCCGTTTGTCTGCTGTCTGTTAGTCATCACGTCACCTCAGCTCCGCCCACGTCCCGCCTCTTTGCCCATTGTCTGTTATACGGGAGTGAGGCGCGATCACGCGCTGCTAAGATGGCAACGGCCAGCTCGACCCTACTTTACGCTTCAGAATCCTATGGGTGATGTCACGGACACTACGACCATATTTTTTTTACAGTCTATGCTCTAGATGGAGCTCTATATGGAGCGGATGAGATGTTCTGCTGGGTCCTAAAGTCATTTCTCTTCAGAATGCATTCAGAAACATATGTAGACATTATAAAATGATTTTTTAGAATTTAAGTTTGAATTTTGAGTATTTTTAGGTTTTTCTATGTGTACTGAAGCGTTACTCACATTCCATTCATTCCTAAGGGGGTCAAATTAACCCGTGAGGGAAGGATTTGTTTTTTTTTTCCGAATCCAGTCAATTTTTTGTGTGTGTATCTGTGGTTCAAGTTCAGCAAAAGTTCTAGGGTCTTGGACCACTCCGATGAACACTCAATAAAAAAAAAAAACGTCTGAGTTTGAGTTTCAGGTCAAAATGACCCGATGGAAGGAAAAAGAAGAGTGAGTGTTGTCATTATACCTGACTGTCGAGGCCGAGGCAGAGCAACATGAAGAAGAAGAGAACGGCCCACAGAGGAGCAACGGGCATCGTCACAAAGGCTTGTGGGTAAACCACGAACACCAGACCTGGACCTGCATGGAGGATAATTATAAAATACAACATGAAGCACATTTATCAGTACTATTTTAGTTCTTACATTATTAAAAACAACAAAGTAAAGGAATCAGCACTGAAATAACCCACCGTCCACTGCGATTTCACTGACTGGCACATTCTGAAGGTGCGACATGTAGCCAAATGCAGAAAAAATGACAAATCCAGCGAAAATACTTGTCAAGGAATTGGTGATGGAAATAATCAGAGTGTCTCTACAGTGACAGGAATAAAAAATAAAGAAGAATATTAGAGGTCACACTTTAGTTTAGAGTCCAATTCTCACTGTTAACTATGACTTTGCCTCAGTAAACTCCTAATTACTGTTTATTAAGTTAAGTTTAGGTATTAGGTAGGATTTTTATAGAATATGGTCATGCAGAATAAGGCATTAATATGTGCTTTATAATTACTTATAAACAGCCAATATCCTAGTAGTGTATGCTAATTAGCAACTAGTTAATAGTGAGAATTGGACCCTAAACTAAAGTGTTACCATTTGAGATTAAATCAGTGTTAGTGAAAATCATCAATATTTTATTTTTTTCTGTACATTGAGCCCTGGTGACATAATATTAAATGTCTGGCATGTAAATTCATTACAGCAATAAATGAATTATCAGTGATCTTTGCTCTAGAATGATATGCACGAATACAACCAGATTTGCAGGAAAGTAGATTGGAGATGGTATGTTGTATGCAGCAAGATTCACAGTATTTACTTGAGGACATTGTTGTTGAAGTTGTTGTAGCTGGACATGGCCATCAGCGAGCCGAAGCCAATCCCAATGGAGTTAAAGATTTGAGCCGCCGCATTAATCCATACCTAAACACTCACATTACACAAGTGAAACAAACATAATGTACTGAATGACAATAAGCACAGATGCATTTCTTTAGCCACAGCTGCATCATCTTTACCATCATTAGTTTTAACACATTAAAGGTACTCTATGTATCTTTTTTTTGTTCAAAATTAAAGAAATTTAAATAATTAGTCAATCCCACATGAAAAAATACTATAGTACACTCCCCTAAAGGATTATTAGGAACACCATACTAATACTGTGTTTGACCCCCTTTCTCCTTCAGAACTGCCTTAATTCTACGTGGCATTGATTCAACAAGGTGCTGAAAGCATTCTTTAGAAATGTTGGCCCATATTGATAGAATAGCATCTTGCAGTTGATGGAGATTTGTGGGATGCACATCCAGGGCACGAAGCTCCCGTTCCACCACATCCCAAAGATGCTCTATTGGGTTGAGATCTGGTGCCTGTGGGGGCCATTTTAGTACAGTGAACTCATTGTCATGTTCAAGAAACCAATTTGAAATTATTCAAGCTTTGTGACATGGTGTATTATCCTGCTGGAAGTAGCCATCAGAGAATGGGTACATGGTGGTCATAAAGGGATGGACATGGTCAGAAACAATGCTCAGGTAGGCCGTGGCATTTAAATGATGCCCGACTGCCAAGAAAGCATCCCCCACACCATTACACCACCACCACCAGCCTGCACAGTGGTAACAAGGCATGATGGATCCATGTTCTCATTCTGTTTACGCCAAATTCTGATTCTACCATCTGAATGTCTCAACAGAAATCGAGACTCATCAGACCAGGCAACATTTTTCCAGTCTTCAACTGTCTTGTGCAAATTGTAGCCTCTTTTTCCTATTTGTAGTGGAGATGAGTGGTACCCGGTGGGGTCTTCTGCTGTTGTAGCCCATCCGCCTCAAGGTTGTGCGTGTTGTGGCTTCACAAATGCTTTGCTGCATACCTCGGGTGTAACGAGTGGTTATTTCAGTCAAAGTTGCTCTTCTATCAGCTTGAATCAGTCGGCCCATTCTCCTCTGACCTCTAGCATCAACAAGGCATTTTCGCCCACAGGACTGCCACACACTGGATGTTTTTCCCTTTTCACACCATTCTTTGTAAACCCTAGAAATGGTTGTGTGTGAAAATCCCAGTAACTGAACAGATTGTGAAATGCTCAGACCCGCCGTCTGGCACCAACAACCATGCCACGCTCAAAATTGCTTAAATCACCTTTCTTTCCCATTCTGACATTCAGTTTGGAGTTCAGGAGATTGTCTTGACCAGGACCACACCCCTAAATGCATTGAAGCAACTGCCATGTGATTGGTTGATTTAGATAATTGCATTAATGAGAAATTGAACAGGTGTTCCTAATAATCCTTTAGGTGAGTGTATATTATAGTAAAATTACTCTAGTAAATATTATAGTGTTTTTGAACCATACTATAGTAAATATACTACAGTAAATTAACAAAGTGTAATAAATACTATAATATACTACAATTTACTGTAGTATATGTACTATAGTATGGTTCAAAAACACTATGGTAATTTTACTATAATATACTATAGTGTTTTTTCATGTGGGATATATATCATCAATCCTTCTTCCAAAACGTGTTTTTGTCTTACCCTGATTCACTATGGTAAGCATATTATTATACCGATTTTCGCGGGAAATTGCGTACACGGAGCCTGCCTCGTCATATCCGTCACAGGTGTTTCCCACAGGATTTTGTGAAACTGTGGTGGTGGGTGGATCTCGATCCTCGCTTTGTCAATTTTAAAGATAAATTCATCAATCTGGCACACTCTGACAGTTCACAATTAAGAGCCCTAACAAAAGAATAAAGCTGGTGAACTGACTTGTACCTGAATTTTATTTTATTTTTATTTTTTAGTTGTGATATATAGTGTTTCAGTCTACGTTACATTCACACTGATGTATTAGGAAGTTAAACATATAATAATATTAATAATTTGATATTATTATTATTATTATTATTATTATTATTATTATTATTATTATTATGACAGTAATAGCCATATATTATAAAGCAAATACACTGTAAAATAAATGAAAATGATTACTTCATAATTATATTATTTTACTTTACAACAGTATGGAAATTATAATAATTTTGTTGTAATTTCTACACTTTGCAAGAGAAAAGCCGTTGAGCTTTTATTTTGACGGAAACGGCAGTTGAGCTTTTATTTTGGCGGATAAAACCGGATCACGAGCACTTCGCTTTGAAATGCGTCACTTTTGCTATTTGATTAGAGGATAACGCCATAATGGATAACGTTAATTATGAAACTGCGGAGGCACATGTTAGTCTATAATAAAACAAGAATCAACATTAGCTTGGCTTTCAGGAGATGGAGAGAACTGAAGGATTTGAAATGTTGTAAAAGCGGTGCGGAGATAATGATGTTTTGATATAATGAACAGGTGAGTAAGGTGTTTTATTGAACAGATAAACTGCCAATATATAGCTCTACAACATATTTCAGTGTAAAGCATTATTTATTGTGAAGATCATTTCATTATGGTTTGCTGTAGCGCTGTGCTGGTTTATTTTCAAGGTAGTACCCTGTCAATTAATGGGTAAACTACAGTAAAATCTTAACCTTTCCATCTAAATTGGTAATATCTCTAAATTAAGATTAGTAGTGAATGTTTGGAAAACCATATTCATCCGCGCAGTCACGCAGAGCCGAAGCGCAACCCAACCAAAACGATGTTCTTCCGCAGATGCATTTTAACCGCCTTTTTTTTAAAAAAAAATGTACCTTTAAATTATGATTTTAATGCAGTTAATGACAATACATTTATTTTTTACAAAAGTACACCGTAAAGATATTACTACTAAGCATTTTTGTCTCGTTTTCCATTACAAATATTTAAAATTTCTAAACTCAGGATTAGTGCGGTGAAAACGTTTAATCGCGATTAATCGAATCCAAAATAAAAGTTTTTGTTTACATAATAATGTGTGTACTGTGCATAATTATTATATATAAATACACACTCATTCATGTATATATTTAAGAAATATTTGTATGCATGTACTGTATATATTTATATAATTTATATTATATATAAATATAACAATATTTTCTTAAATATGTACATGCATGTGTGTGTGTGTATTTATATATACTATAATACTATTATAATATATTTATATTTTATGTAAACACACGATTTTGGATTTATATTTGGTTTTATTTTGGATGCAATTAATCGCGATTTATAAATTTGACAGCATTTACCCGATAAGCAAAATAAAAATTGTATCCAAATTAAGTGAGTTTTTGCTTAAAACAAGAACACATCTGCCAAAAGGTCAGAAAAATAACTTTGCTTTCCCTTTTGAATTAATCATTTTTTCTGACCTCATTAAAAGACAATTGTTCTTGTTTTAAGCATAACATTTTCATACAACAAGACTTAATATCTTGTCATTCTCATATTTGTACTAGTAAATCATTTCTTGCAGTGTAGCCACATCGATAATAACCTAACCCTAATTGTATTTTAATTATAAATGATTATCATTTATTATATCAGCTCTATTTGTCACTTATTACCCACCTGCACATTAAGGAGCTTGTCCCACTCGGGTATGATGAAGAACCGGATGCCGTCTATGGCTCCCGGCAGCTGCACGTTATTGATCAGCAGAGCCAGAAGAATCACGTATGGAAACAGAGTGGTGAAGTACACAACCTGTGACGCACACACAAAGATCAGCTTACAAAGGTGAGTTTAATTAGCATTAAAATAATGTCATGCAAAAAATATTAATGCAGTGCATGACGATGATTGATGTATTTTCCATCTGTTCACATCTTGCTTAACTTGCAGGAATGCACATGGTTTTGTAAATGATAACACGTTTTTGAAACACTGTGAAAAAAACGCATACAGTAAATGGGTGAATCTTTAAAAAAACTAAATAAAATATAATTTAAAAAAAGACCAATTATATTATAATTTGCATAGATAACTTATTTTTTTGTTCTGTTTTTCTCTTATTTGTTTATCACTTTGTATTTCATTTGATTTCACAGCCTAATCTGACATTTTCTTTTAAGGGAAGGCAAATAAGGCGTCAGGCAGAGGTTTCATATAATTTTTTCTTCCTTTTGAATGATATCTGTCAATGGCCCCTAAAGAAGAAACCTATTAAAAATATGCAGAAAAGATTAAATCTGTATGTGAATGTGACCTATGTTGGGGAAAGTCACTTTTAAAAGTAATGCGTTACAATATTGTGTTGCTCTCTAAAAAAGTAACTAATTGCGTTACTTAGTTACTTTTGTGGAAAGTAATCTGTTACATTACTTTTTGCGTTACTTTGTCTGGGGTGGTGTTTTGTTTTTTTAATAACAAAAAAAAAAGTTCTGCTTTTAGCAAATGTAAAGGCACTTTCACACCAAAAGTGAAATAAATACGTCACCAAATAGGAAATGTAAATCCTGCCTGTACCAGTAGAGGGCGCAGCTCAAAATAACCTTTCACTTCAAAACTCTCTTACTTCTTTAATTAAAATAAGACACAAAAATTAAACACAAATGTGATGTTTATCTAAAGTCATTCATGGTTGAATTGGATCATCAAAGGTCTGCAACAAAGATGTTGGTTAATATAGCGAGATTACAGTAAGTATATTTGTGTTATGTAAGGGGGTCTAATGCTGTTTCATGCATTCTGTCTTATTTAAACTGTTAAAGAGTTGATTCTCATGATAAACATGGACAACATTTCAAAAAACAAGTTGGACGTATGACGGAGTATTTCTGTTCCAAATACACTCCTTCAGGATTTAAACTAGTTTTGGCAAGTTTTTTTTTCTCCCCAGTATGGCCCTGTATGACATCATAAAGGGAGGAATTCCTTATATGGGCACTTCTCCCGGATGAACACACACACATCACCCAGAGCGAGAGCAAGAGTGTGTCCATCATCGAGCTTCGTTCGGGTTACGGGAGCCGTCGGCGGCGCTGGCGTTGTGTTTTTAGACACGAGATCAACAATGTCACTAAAGAAGTGTGTTTCTGGTGTGAGGGAGGGATCACCTTGTTCAGCTTCACAAATAACCCAGTGTTAAGGGAACAGTGGATGCAGTTTGTGCAAGTGCATGTGAGTGAAACTGTTTTGTTGGCAATCGTAAGTGCATGTAATGTGAACAACACCAACATATAGAGAATCAAGAGTTATCCATGGATAATGCCATGATGTATTGTGTGTGACTCTTTAGCTCCGCCCACTGCACGCCTCCACGAGCTCGGCTGTTTTCAGAAAGAATCGGTACAGTGTATCTGTCTTTTATAAATATGATAAACTAAAGACTCTTAGGCGATAGATACTCAAGATTAACACGAGACTGGCACAAACTGTGTGTGTTATGGACCCTTTAACATATTTAACTAGTGCAGGTTTGCGTGATATTCTACATTTGCATTTCACTGTTTTTATTCATTTTGAGGAAGCATTTCTGAATGTGTTTTTGTGCAAGTGAGATGAATAAATGCATGCTCGCATTTAGTCTAGAACTACAATACCCTTCATTCTCGCACACAACACATCTGCACTTACTCACGATTCCTTTCAACATGGGTTAATTTGCGGAAAAATAGCTGATATCTTGTTGTAAATTTAAAAGTAATGCATTACTAGTTACATGGAAAAGTATCTGATTACATACAGTAACTTGTAATGCGTGATGATGACTGTTGTGTTCTCTGTCTGTTTATTTCTTACCTTCCCAGTGGATTTGACCCCTTTAAAGATGCAGAGGTAGACGAGGATCCAGGCCAGCAGCAGCAGGAGGAAGAGCTCCCATCTCAAGGTGCCCGTCTCCTCCACACTGCTGGTCCTGTCCAGCACCTTAAAACTGACAGAGCCACACACACACACACACACACACACACACACACACACACACACTGCAGTCAACATCAGAACACTTCACTGACCAATGAAGCAAGGCCGTAACCATGTCTTGAACATTTTTGGTTGTACTAAATGTGTGCATATATTTTAAAATATACAAACCTTCACTCTTAATCATATGCCGAAACATCACATTCAATTATGAATTACATGAAATTTGACAAAATGTCCCTAAATGTCCCCTACTTATTAGGTAAAAAACATACAAATAGCAAGAGTAATTGCATCTAACATTCATGCACAAACGGTTCATTGAGAATTAGCAAAAGTGTTTGTTTTCCAGTAGATGGCAGCAATCTTCCACTAAACTATGCACATTCATGTTTTCATCTCGAATTAAACTGAGAAATTTCAATATTTAATCTGAATTTTACACAAAAATGTTGCTATTTTAAATAAACCTGTATATAAATATCATTACTAATTTCGGCAAATACATTTTAAAATGCCATATGTCTCCTTAAAACTGCACAACTGTAGAGTAAAAACATTAGGCTGTTAAAAAGTGATATTATAGTGTTTATAAAACACAGACATGATTTTTTACAAAATCACACTGAGAACCCAGAACAGCTGCTTGCATAAAGTTTAAGGTAAAAATAACTGGAATTAATTAGCGAACGTTAGTATTTTACTATGCATTTAGATAAACTGTTCATTCATTACAGCACTACCTCTGTCTTTATCCCTATCTTCCCTGCATCAGAGGGCTTCGGTCTTTTTGACACTCTGTCATGTGAATTCGGTCATCCGTCATACCAAGCACCCTAAAAAACGAAAGCAGTCCTGTCTACATTGGATGCGGTGAGAGGCGACTATTTCTATTTCTGACGCCCTTCAAGCACTCGGTGGAGATTGACGTGGCGGACCAGGAAGAGTCGGGGACTTAGTTACCTTTTTTTTGCTTTATTTGGTAATATATCTCATTTTGGCACCCCTATGGATGAGTGGCGCCCCTAGCATTTGCCAATTCCGCCTATGCCACGGACCCGCCCTGGTACGAAACTTTTAAAGGTTTTGGCACTTACTATGTGAACACAAAAAAAATCATGGGCATGATTCAAAAAGGTTAAATGGTGCTGAAAAAAAACTGTCACACTTGTATTGTACGCAGACGAAAATGAGTGCATTGGAAATTAATGGGAGATGAATATCCTCTAGTGGAAGCGTTTGGTACTGCACCCAAACAAAATCTGACTGAAAGCTCATTTTTTGAGATATCAAGCTCAAAATCAGAAACACAACTATGGCTTTGATTGTCTTGCAGTTTTAGAGTAAAATGTGTTTTTGAAAATATAGATTTCATATAAAAATTTAAAACAATATTTTTGTGCATTTTTCATAACAATAAATGTAAAATTCTTAAGTTCAACTTTTTTTCATGAAAGAATTGAAAATAATCAAAGATATTTGATTTTGTAAAATGAACAAAGACATTTGCTTTACTGTTTTCAACCCCCATCTCTCTCCAGGAGGGCCATTTGGAATTCCTAAAGACAAAGAAATGCTGAAGGCCTGTAGGCCAAATGTGTGTCACACCTGTAACACCGTGGGGGAAGTTTGGTCTGATTGGTCAGTTTGAATGGCTCACGTTAGGGTTTAAGTCACATGGTCAAGGAATAGATAAAAGAAGATTGTAACTGTTGCTCTGTCTCTTTTATTCTCTGGCTCTCTCTTCTTGGGGGCCTTCTCTTTGGCTCTTCTCTCCTTTGCTCTTCTCTTCTTTGTCTCTCTCTCTCTCTCTCTCTCTCTCTCTCTCTCTCTGTCTCTCTCTCTCTCTCTCTCTCTCTCTCTCAGGTAAAATTCATGCTGGGTACGATTAATGGTATAAGTTTTCATCATCTCATACATTTATTTTGTAACTATTTTAAGTGTAACCATAACTAGATTTTGTCATTAAATTCTTTCAATTACAAATGATGTGCTAACTAGTTTTGATTTGGTATTGACTTTGAAGTGTTACCTATTGCAATACAATATAGTCACATTATAGCCACGCTCTCCCACATGTTTAGCTATTGTAACTGCGCTTATTTCCGTCGTTGGTATAAGCTGTAGTGGATGGTAAAGACATCATCTATCATCTTGCTGATAACGTTTCTTTAGTCATTCGGCAACCCTGCAGTCAGAACCGCTGTAGAGGATCCACCCTTACAGATGGTGCCGAAACCCGGGAATCCCTTGCAGTGAATCTTCTGAAATTCATCAGAATGAGGACATTTTTTCACAGTTGATCTTGTGAATGGATTAAAGCTGACCTTTTGACCAAGGAATTGGTAAGTCTGTTTTCATTGTTTATGAATTGCATGAAACAGAAATTAGAAGGTTTTAAATAGCTTCAATAGTCCCATTACTGTACAATCCGAGAATATTCAGATTATCTCCTCGGGGATGGAAGGGAAAATTTCTGATAACAGTGACTTATTGTTTGCTTTATGGAGTGAAAAAGTTGAGCCTACCTTGACCAAACTCAAGACAGAGTATATTGGAATTAAAAGTTCAGATGATGAAATGATTCGATGGTGGGACATAATTGGCAAACACCAAAAGAAATCAAAACATGGTAAAATAATTGAGGCTTTAAACTTCATAAGTTTTAAAAGGCTACATAATGTGACACCATTTCTATTATCAAGTGTAGATGAGAAATGTAAAGAAGTGCATTCTAAAAATGCAGAAGCAGAAAAGTCTGAGGCAAAGATTCAAGATCTTCAAGCACAGCTAGATAAATTACTAGCTGAGCAGTTCGCCCCTGACTGAAAAGTGTAAAAATCACAAGGAGACCATTGCAGATCTCAAGGCTAAGCTAAATGCTAAAAGTTCATGTCTCCCAAAACGCTTAACAGCGATGGGACTAAAAAGCATGTTCACTTCTTAGATGAGCTGACTTGCTCTAATGAATCTGAAACGTTTAGTTCAGAAAATGCATGTGCAACTCAAGAAAGTGTGCCCATTTCAGTTCTTAAGGTGACTTAGTACCATAATAGCGCAGAGTCATGTACCAGTACGCATGGTGTACAAGCATTAGAGAGTCATGAAAATCCTCAAACTCCAGGAGAACATAGCATTCAATCCTATGGCAAAGAGAACAGGTTTTGCAGTTCTTGTAGGAAAATAGGCCACTCAGAGGAGAGATGCTGGTCACTGGGTGAAGGTCGACCTCCACCTTATTTTCAGAAAACTAGGAAATCACTTTCTAAGAGTAAAGATCAGCGCTCATTTGCAGGTAAAACTCTTAGTGAGTTAACCGCAGTGTTCATGCAAGGCCTTCAGCTATTAACCTCACTGGCTAGTGGACTAGCAGTCTCATAGCAGTGAGTTTAATAGTTAAACATTTAAATTGCAATGATCCTGTTTGTATTTTCAAATTTGTAATTGTACTAAACACATTGTGCGCATTGAACACACATTATAGTTGTTTGTGTTAATATATACACATAGACTAGTTAAGTTTATTCTTTAAAACACATGATTGCTTTACTGTAAGTGTTGTATGAAACACTTAGGATAAAGGTTGTTGATGCTTTGCATTCTAGGCCATGTATCTTGTGAAAATTGGAATAACTTTAATACTGGAATTGTTTAGCCATTTCCAGTTTCATGTGTTTCTATGTTGAATTTGTTTGTCTCCTGAGTGGAAAACTCTGCTATTTTCCATATAGCTGCAGTAAAACCATGTACAGGAGCATAGAATTGCCATGTGGCTACAGTGTAATTTACAATTGCATTAACCATGAAAATGCTTTCATCACAGCAGGATTCAGTACCTTTGACCTTTGCACTTTATCATGCTCCCTAACAAAAACACTGGTTTGAGCCAGACCACACTTCACTCACATTCTCATGCTGGCTTCCTGTTACAACAGGACCAAATTTGCATCACAATTGTAAAACCTCCTCACCGTGTTTGGGGCATGATTTACACATAGCCACAGCTAAATGCAGCCACATAGATTTGATCTTCACAGACAAAGTCAAATCTACATCAGCCTCACAAAATGTATTCTATTTTATTTAAGTCTTTACATCTAGACTGTATTATGACTGTGAATTTCTCCCAGTTATTGTTTTTGTTTTTCTTCAGATTTACTAAATCAGTTAGTTATTATGTGTCTCACCAAGTTAAATATCAAAATTTACGTGAATTTATGCATTTCTCATTCTTACCTAAGCGCAAACATTTATTTTATCATTGTATTGTAACAATGCATTTGATTTTGAACTTATTTGATTTCTGAGTCTTTGTATTTTGTCCATTTGACTTGCAACAATGTTTTTGGACATCTATGGAATTGAATTTCTGTATTTGGTTACACTGAATATTACTCTTCATGAAAAGGGGGATTTAAGCCAACAATGATTGTTGTTTTGTTATAATGCAATTTATTTTTAATGTTTCCAGAAACAATGTAAGAGCTTGTGAGATCTTCTTTTATTCTCAACCTTGACCAGTTTATTAAGTACATCGATTTAATGGCTTATTGCCAGAGACTATTTTAATCTGACCACATCAAACTTCTGACCAATGACAAATACCATGTATGCTTTTGTTCTTTGTTGTGCTATATGTTCTTTTAATCACAGGATCCCTGCTGCACAAGTTCACATCCTGTGTCCTCAGAAAGAGGGACAAGCGTTTGCTCTAACCTTCAGTGACTGTTCTCGAGGTGTGAAGGATTCAATGGACGTTTGCATATCAATGATTGGTGCAACACCATTTGATGGAGCCTTCTCATGCAGGACTGAGATGAGAACAAAGACTGAAGACTGACCAGCTGCTTTTGCAACAAGTGTGGACGAGAAGTCTGAAGATGACATCTACACACAACAGAAAGCATGTCTTTGTGGACTGTGCCACCTTTGGACTCAATGATTGTGGCCAATGGTGCCAAGAGGGGACTGAAAGAATTGAAAATAATCAAAGATATTTGATTTTTGAAAATGAACAAAGACATTTGCTTTACTGTTTTCAACCCCCATCTCTCTCCAGGAGGGCCATTTGGAATTCCTAAAGACAAAGAAATGCTGAAGGCCTGTAGGCCAAATGTGTGTCTCACACACCTGTAGCACAGTGGGGGAAGTTTGGTCTGATTGGTCAGTTTGAATGGCTCATGTTAGGGTTTCAGTCACATGGTCAAGGAATAGATAAAAGAAGATTGTAACTGTTGCTCTGGCTCTTTTTATTCTCTGGCTCTCTCTTCTTGGGGGCCTTCTCTTTGGCTCTTCTCTCCTTTGCTCTCTTCTTCTCTTCTCTCTCTCTTCTCTCTCTCTCTCTCTCTCTCTCTCTCAGGTAACATTCATGCTGGGTACGATTAATGGTATCAGTTTTCATCATCTCATACATTTATTTTGTAACTATTTTAAGTGTAACCATAACTAGATTTTGTCATTAAATTCTTTCAATTACAAATGATGTGCTAACTAGTTTTGATTTGGTATTGACTTTGAAGTGTTACCTATTGCAATACAATATAGTCACATTATAGCCACGCTCTCCCACATGTTTAGCTATTGTAACTGCGCTTATTTCCGTCGTTGGTATAAGCTGCAGTGGGTGGTAAAGACGAGAAATGTACAGTTTTCTATCATCTTGCTGATAACGTTTCTTTAGTCATTCGGCAACCCTGCAGTCAGAACCGCTGTAGAGGATCCACCCTTACATTCACTTCAGCAATAATTTGCGACGTGTCAAGATCAAAGAGATCAAACTTAGTCTGTGCTCTAAAGCATTCAAGATTTATGACCGTTTGTGGATTATAATTACTGCATAAATATAATTTAGTACCATACAATACCAAAAATACCAAATATTAAATAAAAAACATTATCGAACTAAAACATAATAACTAAGAGTATAATAATTATTTAATAATTTAATAATTAAATATAATAAATAAGAGCACCAGAGGGTAAAGAATATGCTTAAGTGCAAACTGAATGTAATGTTAAGTGCAATTAGTTCTGACTCACTTAAGTAGCACTTTATATGATTATTTCTGTTGTCTTTAAAATATATATTGCAGAATGTACTGACAAGCATTTATGGTAGGGTAAAATGTATGTTTTTAAATAAATATTTAGGTATATCCTATATATAAATATTTTAAATATCTTTCTTAATATGTTACATTTGTAATGATTTAAATGCAATATTGACTAATATTACAATTAAAATTACAATCAAGTATTTCACATGTGCTTTAGTATGCTAGCCAAGTTACACACGTTTCTTAAATCACAAAAAAGATTGAAATTTTATTTCATATTATCTGCAAGTACAGTTTTTTTTTTTTTTTTTTTTAAATACTCTTATAATTGTAATTTTATTACAGTTAAGCACTTTTTCACAAGCGGTTGCGTAGTTTGCATCACTGGATATTATTGTTTGTTTTTTCTATTGTAAAACATTTGTTAAAATTAAATATTTAGCTACATCCAGTAAGCTATATCTTACCTTTCACCTTTAGAATTCTGTGAACAGTAAAGCCCCGCCCCCTTTGATTTGATTGGTCATCTCAATCAGTTTGACGTTGACGAGGGCTGTTAGACCGCTGAGGCTGACCACTCTGAAAATCTATATCTGATAGTTGCTTTGAAACTATCACTTGTATAAAGTGCTATAGAAATGAAGGTGACTTGATTTTTGTCTATGATGGTTATGGCCCTGAAATCAATAAGTTAAGAAGAGGGTATGAACACACTTGAAGAACTGCTGGCTGGCGGTGGAGGCGGAGGTGCTGTTGGTCACCCGGTCGGTGCAGTTGGCCGTGTTCCATGTGTTGTTGCAGTTTTCCCAGAGCAGCTCACTTCGAAACGAGCTGAACATGTAGTACAGCGCCCATGTGATTATTATATTGTAGTATGTGCACATGATGAATGAGATGGCCACCGTTGCCATGCCAACACCTAGATAGATTGATTACTGGTTACTAACCTTTAGTCCCAGTACTAAACCATATATTCTCATATCATCTAATCATTATCAGTGACAATTATATGAATCTGAATGACTTGTTTGCCAAAACATTTTCATTGTGTACAGCAATTCATCTTACAGATTGCATTCGTCATGATTATGCATGCATTAATGCACTGTGACCTTTCAGCAGGGGGCAGGCTTTGGTCAGAGCCAGGACGGGCCCCCTCCTCAGGTACTGGCCCAGCGTCAGCTCCATGTGCAGCAGAGGGATCCCCAGCACCACCAGCATCAGCAGGTACGGCACCAGGAACGCACCTGAGGACGCCAGTGACCATCACAACAGTTCACCGACAGATGCACAGGTGACCACATACAGTTCAGTTCTACTATATCATAACAGAAGCTTGTCAAACCAGATGGTGATACAGAAAAACTTTTTATATATATATATACATGCATGCATACATACATACATACACAATATACACACTATATTGCCAAAAGTATTGTGCCGCCCCTCCGAATCATTGAGTTCAGGTGTTCAATTTCCTCACTACTAAATATTCCAATCTCAACTGTTAGTGGGATTATAACAAAGTGGAAGCAATTGGGAACAACAGCAACTCAGCCACGAAGTGAAATCACAGAGTGGGGTCAGCGCATGCTGAGGGTCACAGTGCGCAGAAGTCACCAACTTTCTGCAGAGTCAATAGCTCCAGACCTCCAAACTTCCTTTGGCCTTCAGATGAGCTCAAGAACAGTGCGTAGAGAGCTTCATGGAATGGGTTTCCATGGCCGAGCAGCTCATCCAAGCCTTACATTACCAAGTGCAATGCAAAGCGTGGGATGCAGTGGAGTAAAGCACACCGCCACTGGACACTAGAGCAGTGGAGATGTGTTCTCTGGAGTGACCAATCACGCTTCTCTGTCTGACAATCCCATGGACGAGTCTGGGTTTGGCGGTTGCCAAGAGAACGGGACTTGCCTGACTGCATTGTGCCAAGTGTAAAGTTTAGTGGAGGGGGGGATTATGGTGTGGGGTTGTTTTTCAGGGGTTGGGCTTGGCCCCTTAGTTCCAGTGAAAGGAACTCTTAATGCTTCAGCATACCAAGACATTTTGGACAATTTCATGCTCCCAACTTTGTGGGAACAGTTCGGGGACGGTCCCTTCCTGTCCCAACATGACTGCGCTCCAGTGCACAAAGCATCGGTCCATAAAGACATGGATGAGCGAGTTTGGTGTGGAGGAACTTGACTGGCCTGCACAGAGTCCTGACCTCAACCAAATAGAACACCTTTGGGATGAATTGGAGCGGAGACTGCGAGCCAGGCCTTCTCGTCCAACATCAGTGCCTGACCTCACAGATGCGCTTCTAGAAGAATGGTAAAAAATCCCCATAAACACACTCCTAAGCCTTGTGGAAAGCCTTCCCAGAAGAGCTGAAGCTGTTAGAGCTGCAAAGGGTAGGCCGACTCCATATTAAACCCTACGGATTAAGAATGAGATGTCATTAAAGGTGCAGTGTGAATTTTAGTGGCATCTAGTGGTGAGTTTGTGAATTGCAATCACCTACTGGCAACCCCTCCCTCTCGAAACACTTAGAGAAGCTACGGTGGCCAACACAGGACAAAAATGTCGTCGTCTGAGACAGCAGAGAGTAGCTAGCGCTCTGTAGAGAAGTTTGTCCGTTTAGGGCCACTGTAGAAACATGACGGCGCAAAATGGCGATTTCACTGTAAGGGGGACCCGTGGTGTGTGTAGATAGGAACAGCTAATTTTAAGGTAATAAAAACATAACGGTTCATTATGTAAGGTATTTATACACCACTGAAAACATAGTTATGTATATTGTATTGCATTTCTGTCCATAGATCCTCATAAATACTACACACTGCACCTTTAAAGTTCATGTAAAGGCAGGCGTCCCAAAACTTTTGGCAATATAGTGTGTGTGTGTGTGTGTGTGTAACATTTCTAGCTCCCATTATCAAACATTATAGCAATATAAACATGTCAAGTGTGATCTGAGAGGGATTGCATTGTCATGGTTGATCTGTTGATCTTACACACCATTACAGTTACAGATAAACTCATTTATCCACTGTCACACTGTTGATGTGTGGTCATTCTAACTTTTACAGTCTGAAAGGTAAAGGTGAAACTGTTAAATAACAACAGTAGATAAACTCTGCTGTCATAAAGACATGTGTATGGGTTCATAATGCCAGTTTAAAAAAAAAAAAAAATTTTTTTAAATATTTTCATAAAATACCCTGGTACATGTCCAAAGAGGCATGAGGGGGAAAAACATCTTCAGAATGCTTTCATAGCCAAGACAAGTTGTACTGGTCAGTTACTCTTTGTAAGTGATGAGGAGCATTAGTTAAGTGGCCTGTCTTACCTCCACCGCTCCGGTAGCACAGGTACGGGAACCTCCAGATGTTCCCCAGTCCCACCGCACACCCAATCCCAGCCAAGGTGAACTCGATCTGCCTGCTCCATGTGGGTCTGCCGGCTTCCTCTTCCACTGCCATGCTTCTTCACAGGGAGACAGTGGTGTGAAAGCAAACTGAGATAATGAGAGCGAGTCAGTGGTGTTGGTGGTGTAATGATTGTTGAGGAGCTGTAATGATTAGCTGGGAGGCGTGGGACAGGGACGCTCAAACTACTGAGAGTGACTCCATGTCTGCTTTTTCAGGGTGTCATAATCAAAAAGCATTGTTTTGTAGCGCAAATATTGTTACCGTTTACTGTACTGTGTTATTCTGCTTCTAGTGTTTTAGCTGTTTTATTGAGAACCAAGCACAACAAGAGTCCAAACATGTCAAGGGTATATAGAAAGAAAAAGTACAGCTCGTATTGCCTTCAAGTTCTTACTTTAAAATCTATTTGGAAACAATATCTAAATGTCAATTTTAAAATGTTCAAATATAGGTGTTTTTGACTTTATGAATAAAATAACAAGCAAATATAATAATTAAATAAAAATAAAAGATTAATAACAATATTAATTTCTTTTTGTAAATAATTTATCAAATCATTCAAAAAAAAAAAAAAAAAAAAATTGTACTGTAGGACATTCCCAAAATAAATTATGTTTTCAGGGTCATCTGTACAAAAACTGAACCATATAGAGATGTTCTTCTATTCTCACACAAAATAAAACGGCTCACTTGTGCTTTGAAAAATAAGGTGGATTTTATGGCATAGCTACTTAACTGTACCATGTACAGTTGTGGTCAGAATTATATGGCTGTAAAAATAAATCTGCATTGTTTATCCTTTTGATCTTTCGTTCAAAAAATTTGGCAAAAATATAAACTTTCATTGAAGTAGGGGAAAATCACATTATAAAAAAATGTTTTCTCCAAAACACATTGGACGAAATTTTATTATATATATATAATATATATATTATTTTTTATTTATATTTTTTTAGCACAGCAGGGTGACTAGGGGCATGAAATTGTCAAGCCATGACTTCCAGGAGTATAAATATGAGGAAACGCAAAGGCCAAATTCCATTAATCATCCATCACAATGAGTAGAGCTAAAGAATATAGATCTGATGTGCAGAGAATAGAAAGTGGCTGTAAGAAGATAGCTAAAAGCATTTAAAATCCCCATTTCCACCATCAGAGCAATAATTAAGAAGTTCTAATCAACTAAAGATGTACTGAATCTGCCTGGAAGAGGACATGAGAGTATATCGTCCAAATGCACGAGAGGAGGACAGTTTGAGTGGACAAAGACTCTCTGAATCACAGAAATTAGAGTCTTGGGGTCAGAAAGCCACCTTAAGAAAATGATCAAACAACAGCAAAGTTGTTCGGGAGGGTTTCAAGAAAGATCCTCCTCACAAACTCCAGCATATTCAGGGGTCAGACGCGAATGAAACTTCAGATGAGACCTGGTTCTGTGGTCAGATGAAACTAAAAAACAATTGTTTTTGGCAGGAAACCCACCAGATGGGTTTGGCTTTCCTGCAATCAGGGATGACAAGTTCCCCATGTGGGCCTATTTTTTTTGCTGGAGGTCCTGGACATCTTGTTCAGATACATGGCAGCATGGATTCTAACAAATACCTACAGATTAAAAAAAATCAACGACCTCTGCTAGAAATCTTATAATGGGCCGTGGTTGGATCTTCCACCAGGACAACGATCCGAAACAAATATCAAAATCAACACAGAAATGTGTCAGTGAGCACAAAATGAATGTCGTCCCAGTCCCTGACCGGAACCCTATAGAGAATGAGTGATGAGCTGAAGCGCTGGGAATCTGACGGATCCGGAGAGATTCTGTGTGGAGGAATGATCTCTGATCTCCAAACTCATCAGGCATTATAGAAGAAGACTCAAAGCGGTTATCTTGGGTACACTCTCAGAAAAAAAAGGTACAGTGCTGTCACTGGGGCGGTACCCTAAGGTACAAAAGTGAAAAGGTACATCTTTGTACCTTACTCACCCCTAAATGGTACATAAGAGTACCTTAAAGGTACATAGTAGTAGCACAGGCTTTACAAACAGACTTTTATGATATAGATTCGACTGCACCGCCACAAACCGTGAGTAACAGTGCTCATTAAAGCCTGATCTGTGATCAGTGATTTCTGATATGTAGCTAATTATTCTAGTAGCATGAAACACATCTGTTATTTAAATTGTGATTAGACTACAGAGAGCAATTAAAGAACACTCTCTTTATAATGTCTGAAGCTGTCAATCACACGTCGCGAGTACACTTGCCCAAACTCCCATTATAATGAATGACGCCGTTATGATGCACAACGAAGCTCTTACTGTATTCAAATCGATATTGTGTTTGCTGTTAGTTGCAACAGACTGTCTGTCTACTCAATGCTCATCACTGCAGCCGCTCATGAGCTGGGGAAAAGATCTAAAAATAATGCTATAATCAACAATTTCACGATTCGTTAATCAGCCAATCACAACAGTGGGCGTTTACACTGAAGTCTCACAGCAGACACGCCCCTTCAAACAGAGCATTCAAGCCAAGTAATATGTCTGAATCCAAAATCGCCTGCTAAACCCTCATTCACTATTCCCTACATTAGTCCACTAATATAGCTCACTTGAAGGATTGAATGAAAACAAGTGAGTGAATTCGGACAGCCGCTGTGTGTACAGAGGTTGCATTGTGGGATTGAATGAGTGGTCTCAATAATGTCCACTATGGTTTCTGACACTACTACAAATTGCTGTCCCCTCAAATAGTGCCCTATTTGAAAGTATAGGGGGCGATTTCAGATTCAGCCTAGGTCTCTGCAGGTTAGTAATAGGAGTTACCAGATCAGTGGGCGTGGCCATAAACAGTGGGCCGTTTTCCACTGTTACCTGATTTGCCCACGTCACAGTGTGGGTAGGGTTTAGGGGTGGGGTCGAGTGAAGGGGATAATTTTCCTTGCGTGATTTTATAACCACCCATCAGTTTGAAAACACCCACAAATTTAGAAACGCCCACTTTTGTTCTGCAGAAACCTCATACTTGTTCAAGCCAGAGGACTAAAATCAGGATAGAAAAATGCCTTTTATTTATAAATTGACATTTTATGATGTAAAAATCATACTAACAATATAAGTACACGTCAGGAAACATTATAAAATAATAAAAAATCCACATCATGGGACATTTAATAAAAGGGTGCCAATTAATATGTGTTTTGGAGAAAAACATTTGTTTCACAAAGAGATTTTTACCACATTTAAAAAATTTGTACTTCAATGAAAGGTTATATTTTTGTGAATCTTTGAAATAAAAGATCAAAAGGATAAAGAATGCAGGTTTATTTTTACAGGCTTCTCTGTTCATATTTACCAAGGGGGCAATAATTCTGACCACAACTGTAAATATAGTGCCATCTTGAGGCCAGAGTTTGGTTCTTAAACCAACTTTCAGCTTTGCACAGCAATTCACTAAAACTACCAAAACACTTAATTCATGTCTCAAATCAACTCGTTCTTCTATAACGCTAGCAAAGGTTTTCAGCAAACACAGACCTAAAAACACAAACAACAGGAGAATTATACAATGTTTTCTTTTGTAAAATGTATTTACACAACAAGAATGACATTCTCTGTTTATAATTCACTGCAGAGAGTGTGTGTGTGTGTGTGTGTGTGTGTGTGTGTGTGTGTGTGTGTGTGTGTGTGTGTGTGTGTGTGTGTGTGTGAGCGTACGTGTGTGAGCGTACGTGTGTGAGCATACGTGTGTGAGAGTGCGTGTGTGTGAGAGTGCGTGTGTGTGAGAGTGTGTGAGTGTGTGTGAGTGAGTGAGTGAGTGTGTGTGTGTGTAAGAGAGAGAGAGTAAGTGAGTGAGTGTGTGAGTGAGAGTGTGTGTGTGTTTGAGTGAGAGAAAGTGTGTGTGTATGTGTAGGTGTATATATATATATATATATATATATATATGCTTCCTCTCATGCTGATAGGATAGATTCAAGAGTTTTATTTGTCACATACACAGTTATATACAGAATATACAACCGGCAGTGAAATGTAAACAGGTCCGCTCCATGGACAGTGCAAATTCACAGTTAAAAACACAAGGAGGAAATTATAATAGAAATAGAATAAAAAAATACTATATATATATATATCTGTAGAATTATAAATAATCAAATCAAGTAGAAGAAAAAAAAGGTAACAAATAAGGATAAAGTGGAATAAAATAATTGAAGTAGACTGTGCAGTGAGTAAACTGTAGACTTATAAATATGTGGTTAACAAATGTATAAAGAGTATAATGTGCAAACAGGTTTATAACAGGTTGTTACACAGTAACAACAAGAACAGAAAGTGCAGTGCAATGTCAGTGTATCGATGTTTATCCTGACGTGAAGTCACGTGATGTTAAGTGACTGAGTTCAGGAGTCTGATGGCCTGGGGAAGAAGCTCCTCCTGAGTCTCTCAGTTTTGGCCATCAGGCCGGAGCGCTACCAGATGGTAGCAGCGTGAAATGAGGGTTTGCAGGGTGATTAGAGTCCTTGATGATCTTGGTAGCTCTACCTTTGCAGCGTTTGGTGTAGACGTCCTGCAGAGAGCGGGAGAGCTGACCCTGAGATACGCTCGGATAAACGCACGACTCTTTGGGCTTTGCGGTCATGACTGGTGCTGTTCCCATACCACGCTGTGATGCACTGAGTTAAAACACTTTCTATCGCCCCTAAATAGAAAGTTTTCAGGATAGCTGGTGAAACCCTGAATTTCCTCAGCTGGCGCAGGTGGTACAGTCTTTGCCTGGCTTTTTCACCTGTGTCTGAATGTGAGCAGTCCAGGTCAGGTCCTCGGAGATGTTTACTCCCAGGTACTTGAAGCTGCTCACTCTCTCTACTGGTGACCCGCTGATCATGAGGGGGGAGTATGTCCGTTGCTGTCTCTTCCTGAAGTCCACAATCATTTCTTTGGTCTTGCCAACATTCAGAGAGAGACAGTTGTCCTGGCACCATGATGTTAGATGCTCCACCTCGTCCAAGTATGCCGTCTCATTGTTGTTGGAAATGAGGCCCAGGACAACAGTATCATCAGCAAATTTGATGATAGAGGTGGAGCTGTGTGTGGACAAACAGTTGTAAGAATGGATTTCACCTGAGAGCAAACTCAAGAGATCTAAGCTGCACTAAGACAATAAAACTTCACTCATCTGAATAAGAAAAAACAAGACTCAATCTTATCTCCTCCCCTGCCGAGTTCTGACCCTCTCACTCTTCCTGCCTCGGAGACCACACAATCATGCAAATCTCACAGATACTGCCACAAGGTCTTTCTTTGACTTTTGGTGTTTCTGGTAAACAGGTTTCATTCCCACATCAGAGGAACAGGTCATAATAAAGACAACAGAGCTTGTTCCCCTGGTGTGGGAGATGCTCAGAAAGATCTTTTGATAAACATTTGCTGTCATCCCCAAAGATAGGTGTGACCATTTGGTCACGAGAAAAGTTTCAACCAAAAGCTGCATAAATATTTGGGTGCTAAATGTTTATTGTTCTTTTGTTCTGGTTGAGTATTTAAAGGGAATGGGGAGACCACTCATGGAAGCATCTGTAATCAGAACTTCCCACGCTGTTGAAGTGTGTCTCTATTGCCAGGTAACAATGACTCTTGGAAACTATTTTTATGTTTTTAGAATGATGTTTTATATTGTATGCTGATCAGTTGTGTATTATGGATTCTTTCTAAATTCTTTTATTTGATATGTTTACCTGGCTATAATAAACATTAATCTTGATTTATCTTGTATAAGTCTAAATTCCTTTATTTAAGTAGTGTCGTATGCGGAGTTTTGTAGGAGTTTCCGTAAATCTTTCTGTCAGGGCAGATTCATACCGAGGACCCCATGACCGGAGCATGGCGCTAAGCATGAGGGGCAATCTGATTTCTGGCTGTCACTGGTATTAACAAGTTACAGCTCTCGTGACTATTGCTAAAATTACACTTTCTGTTATGAGTAAGCATGTGCGACTCACTTAAAGGTAAAATAGTTCACTCTGTAATCCTCTGTAATATCAGAACTGACTAATTTGCGTCCGTGAGGTAATGTAATTATAATCATGAGCATTATCCTCTGAGCGACTCCGGGTCCCATGGAGGAACGAATATTTGAAATTAAGAGATACTAAGAGAAATCAAAGATCTAAATTAAATCACAACTAAACTTATGATCAGCTGTTAAATTACAAATGCAACAAAATTACAAATAATTGGAGTCAGATAAAATTATTCATGGAGTCAGATTTTTGAATTGGATCTTCACATTTTAATAAATTAAAGTGATTTTTCTAGAAGCACCAGAAAAGACATACACGCAGAAGTCCTTCGACCAGCTGCTGGATTCCTACGTTGGGCCAATCAGCTGGACCTTACACAGTCATGCATGTAGAAAGAGTAGAGCAGGGGACTCAGGACACAGCCCTGTGGAGCTCCCACACTCAGGGTGATGGAGGTGGAGGTGAACTGGCCTATTCTCACCACCTGAGGCCTGCCAGTGAGGAAGTCCTCAATCCAGTGGCAGAGAGAAGGATTCAGGCCGAGATCCAGGAGTTTGGAGGTTAGCTTGATGGGAACTATGGTGTTAAAGGCTGAGCTATAGTCAATAAATAGCAGCCTTACGTAGTTCCCACTTGTGAACTTGGAGGAGTGGAGGACATGAGAGATGGCATCTTCAGTCGATCTATTGGGACGATAGGCAAACTGAAGAGGGTCCAAAGTGTCAGGAATGAAGGCGCAAATGGTGTTTTTAATGAGTCTCTCAAAGACCTTCATGACTATAGACGTGAGAGCCACTGGACGATAGTCATTTAGGCAAGAGGGTTTACTGTTCTTAGGGACAGGGATGATGGTGGATTTTTTGAAGGAGGTGGGGACCACAGATGTAGCGAGGGACTCATTCAAGATAGATGTAAACAACCCGGTGAGCTGATCAGCACAGAACCGCAGAACACGGCCTGAAATACCATCTGGCCCGGCAGCTTTCCTGACGTCCACACGCTTGAGTGCTCTCCGAACTTCATCCTCCGAGACAGAGATCACGTGGTTGTTGCTGCTCTGAGTAATTTCCTCTAACGCGCCACTTGGCGGAGTCACGTTGCCGCAATTACAGTCAAAGCGAGCGAAGAAAGAGTTTAACTCGTTCACGAGCAACGGATCAACGCTTGCCTCTGCAGAGGATTTAGATCCAAACGAGCAGATGGACCTCAGACCTTGCCACATGCGCCGCGAGTCGTTGAGTTGGAAATGAGACTCCACTCGGTCTTTGTAATGGAGCTTTGCGGCTTTAACTGCGCGTCTGAGAGCATAACAGGATGATTTGTATCATACCATAGATGTGGTAATTGCCGATGACGAGTTGTTTTGGATAGATCATTTGTTTTGGATGCTCCTCCTGAACTTTGTTAATAAAGCATCATTTAAAGAGTTTAACTTGTTCATCAGCAGGTATGAACAGATCATTAGACACAAAAGATTGATCAACTTGTCAGTTAAAAAAAGTAATAAATGCTTTACCTTTGTTCATTTCTGTTTCAGGTAGGCCTATTCAATTTTTAAAGGAATCTGGTGGGAAAATCTAATGGAATTAAAGTTCACATGATAATGAAATGACTGTCAGCTCCAGGCAGAATTGAATCTTGAGAATAAACGAAGTTGCACCTTGTATTCGTTTCCAGATTAATTTACGCATCCCGTCTCCCTCGGCTATTGCGCTGCCACACAGACCTGCAGAAAACACATTTAGGTGTAAAAGTGTTTACAATTAACTAAATGTATCATTAAGATAAAATGTGTAATACAGTCTGATTTAAGCTCTTATTGTTAAGCAAACATGCTCTTTTCTTTAAATCACTGTGTATGAGAAGGTTTATGTTGAAAACAGCTCCTCATTGTGTTGGTGAAATGATTTTTCAACATTTCTAATATATTCTAATATAATATTTATATTTCAGTTTTGACAGACCTGATCTCCAGATCAATCCCAGAAACTACTGATCTATTTTACACTATTCTCTAGTTCAGGTCAACATACAGTGTACAATGTAAGTTGATATTGTAAAAATGAGTAAATGCTCTCCTGTAACAGAGTTTGTTACCTCCATGTCCATTTCAGGCTGGCTCTTGATCTTGAACAATTGTGAGATATAAACGGGCAATTGCAAGTTATAAAGTCAAAATAGCATGATATAAAGTCAGAATTGAGTGATATTAAGTCAGAATTGAGAGATATAAAGTCAGAATGGCGCCGCGGATGGCTGCTTCGGTGTTGAGCTCTTCAGTTATTGTTTTGTTTTTGTTTGTTTGTTCTGCTTTTAGTCATTCTTTTCCGATCAGTTTCACCAAAGATGTCACAATATGTCTGCAGTTTTTGATTATTCAGACGTTTTGTTTGATATCCTCGTTGATAAACTCCGCGCGCACGGCCTCCGCACTCCTCTTCCCAGTATTCATCTTGCTAATCTCCGCTCTCTTCCTAATAAAACGGACGAACTGCTTCTCCTCACCCGGATTAACAAGGATTTTTTCAACTCTGCTACACTGTGCTTCACTGAAACCTGGCTGAGTGAAGCCATACCGGACAACGCACTACATCTGCCGGGCTTCCAGCTGTTCCGAGCAGATCGCATCACGGAACTAACCGGGAAAGCGAGAGGTGGAGGTTTGTGTTTCTACATCAACGAAAGTTGGTGTTCAGATGTAACAACGCTGAAGAAGATGTGCTCTCCTAACCTAGAGGCCCACTTCATAAACTGTAAACCTTTCTATTCACCGCGGGAGTTTTCCTCGTTTATTCTCGTGAATGTTTACATTCCTCCAGACGCGTGTCAGCGCGGCAGTACAACAGCTGGCTGAACAAATAGCTGAGACTGAACAAAAGTATCCAGACTCTCTTTTAATCATTCTTGGGGATTTTAACAAAGCAAATCTCTCCCGTGAACTGCCAAAATACAGACAGCACATTACATGTCCCACCAGAGACAGTAATATTCTTGACCACTGCTGCACCACAATAAAGAACGCATATCACTCCGTCCCACGGGCAGCTTTGGGGCTTTCTGGTCACTGTGTGGTTCATCTTATACCGTCCTACAGGCAGAAACTGAAATCAGCTAAACCTGTAATAAAGACTGTAAAAAGATGGACTAATGAAGCAGAGCGGGACCTACAAGCCTGCTTCGATTGCACTGATTGGAATGTCTTTGAAGCTGCTACCACTGATCTGGATGAGCTCACAGATACTGTAACATCATACATCAGTTTCTGCGAGGATACATGCATTCCTACCAAGACATTCTTATCATTCACTAATGATAAACCATGGTTTACTGGGAAACTCAAACAGCCGTCATGCCAAAGAGGATGCTTACAGAAGTGGGGATAGGGTCTTGTATAACCAGGCCAGAAACAGACTGACAAAGGAGATCAGAGCTGCTAAAAGAAGCTACTCTGAAAAGCTGAGAAACCAGTTTTCTTCTAACAACCCTGCTGCTGTCTGGTCAGGCCTGAAGAATATCACCAATTACAAGCCACCATCCCCGACCTGCTGAGAATCAACATCTGGCTGATGAGCTGAATGCATTTTACTGCAGGTTTGAGAAACCCAATCTCACACCTCACACCCGCTCTGATCTGCACTTCACACGTCCCCCAACACCTCCTGCACCCCCTCTCTCCCCCGCCATCCAACCTGAGCTTAAGGTCTGTGTGGAGCAGGTAACCAAAATCTTCAAAAGACAGAAGATAAGGAAAGCTCCAGGCCCAGACGGCATCTCATCTGCTTGTTTGAAAGCCTGCGCTGACCAACTGGCCCCAGTCTTCACGCAGATCTTCAATAGATCATTGGAGCAGTGTGAAGTTCCCCGTTGCTTCAAACGCTCCACCATCATTCCTGTCCCCAAAAAACCCCAAATCACTGGACTTAATGACTACAGACCTGTCGCTCTCACATCTGTGGTCATGAAGTCATTTGAAAGACTGGTTCTGGCCCACCTGAAGGACATCACTGGACCCTTGCTGGATCCTCTTCAATTTGCCTACAGAGCAAACTGGTATGTGGATGATGCAGTCAACATGGGACTGCATTATATCCTGCAACATCTCGACAGACCTGGGACTTATGCAAGGATCTTATTTGTGGACTTCAGTTCGGCCTTCAATACCATCATGCCTGATCTTCTCACAGCTAAACTGACCCAGCTCTCCATGCCATCCTCAATCTGTCAGTGGATCACCAGCTTCCTGACAGACCGGCAGCAGCGAGTGAGACTGGGGAAACTCACATCCAGGACTCTCACTACCAGCACTGGCGCCCCCCAGGGGTGTGTTCTCTCCCCACTGCTCTTCTCCCTGTACACCAATGACTGCACTTCTAAAGACCCTTCTGTGAAGCTCCTGAAATTTGCAGACGACACCACCGTCATCGGCCTCATCCAAAACGGTGATGAGTCTGCTTACAGACTGGAGGTTGAACGGCTGGCTGTCTGGTGCAGTTATAACAACCTTGAGCTCAACACGCTCAAAACGGTGGAGATGATAGTGGACTTCAGGAGGAACAGCCCTGCTCTGCCCCCACTCACCATCATGAACAGCACAGTGGCAGCAGTGGAGTCATTCAGGTTCCTGGGCACCACCATCTCTCAGGACCTGAAGTGGGACAATCACATTGACTCCATTGTAAAAAAGGCCCAGCAGAGACTGTACTTCCTTCGTCAGCTGAGGAAGTTCAACTTCCCACAGGAGCTGCTGATCCAGTTCTACTTGGCTGTCATTGAGTCTGTTTTGTGCACATCCATCACTGTCTGGTTTGGTTCAGCTACCAAATCTGACATCAGGAGACTACATCGTACAATCCGGACTGCAGAGAGGATTATTGGTGCCCCCCTGCCAGCCCTCCAGGACCTGTACTCTTCCAGAGTGAGGAAGAGGGCAGGTAAAATCATCACAGACTCCGCTCACCCTGGACACTTCCTGTTTGAACTGTTACCGTCAGGACGGCGACTCCGATCACTGGCCACTAGAACATCTAGGCACAGGAACAGTTTCTTCCCACAGGCCATTTCCCTCTTGAACAGTTGAATACCCCCCCAGCCGCCTTTAAGTGCAATACTTTGACTGTTTAGTGCAATATATTCTAAACTAGTGCAATATATTCTTAAATGTAACTGTGACCATATATATATTATATTATATATTTTATATACACACACACACACACACACACATACATATATATATATATATATATATATACTTTTATTTTATACTATTTTTCATATTTGTATATTTCTGTTCATGTTGTGTTGTATTGTATATGTGCACTGGAAGCTTCAGCACCAAGACAAATTCCTTGTGTGTGCAAGCACACTTGGCAATAAAGCTCTTTCTGATTCTGCTTCTGAGAATTGAGTGATGAAGTCAGGATTGAGAGATATAAAGTCAGAATTGAGAGATATAAAGTCAGAATTGAGTGATATTAAGTCAGGATTGAGTGATATAAAGTCAGGATTGAGAGATATAAAGTCGGAATTGAGAGATATAAAGTCGGAATTGAGTGATGAAGTCAGGATTGAGAGATATAAAGTCAGGATTGAGAGATATAAAGTCAGAATTGAGTGATATTAAGTCAGAATTGAGTGATATAAAGTCAGGATTGAGAGATATAAAGTCGGAATTGAGAGATATAAAGTCGGAATTGAGTGATGAAGTCAGAATTGAGTGATATTAAGTCAGGATTGAGAGATATAAAGTCAGAATTGAGAGATATAAAGTCAGAATTGAGAGATATAAAGTCAGAGTTGAGTGATGAAGTCAGAATTGAGTGATATAAAGTCAGGATTGAGAGATATAAAGTCGGAATTGAGAGATATAAAGTCGGAATTGAGTGATGAAGTCAGAATTGAGTGATATTAAGTCAGGATTGAGAGATATAAAGTCAGAATTGAGAGATATAAAGTCAGAATTGAGAGATATAAAGTCAGAATTGAGAGATATAAAGTCAGAGTTGAGTGATGAAGTCAGAATTGAGTGATATAAAGTCAGAATTGAGAGATATAAAGTCAGAATTGAGAGATATAAAGTCAGAGTTGAGTGATGAAGTCAGAATTGAGTGATATAAAGTCAGGATTGAGAGATATAAAGTCAGAATTGAGAGATATAAAGTCAGAATTGAGAGATATAAAGTCAGAGTTGAGTGATGAAGTCAGAATTGAGTGTTATTAAGTCAGGATTGAGTGATATTAAGTCAGGATTGAGAGATATAAAGTCAGAATTAATTGATATAAAGTCAGAATTGAGTGATATAAAGTCAGAATTGCAAGGTGTATTATAGGCTCCAGCATCAAATATTAGAGACAGTTTGATGTACCAAATGGACAGGAATTGAACCGACCACTCAAAAAGTTGCATACATCCATGGTGTACTGCTCAATGTACACTTTTACTGCTTTTTTATCAGCAATTTTTTCAGCATTCAGTTCTTCCACTTGAAAAACTAGCTGACTTTTACCTCCAGAGAGGTACACATGTACGTTAGTGAGTTCTTCTTAATTGCATGTCTACAAGAAAAACATTTGAACACTAAACAAAAAACTACTACGTCTTTCCTTTGAATTGATGCAAGAAAACTGTGAACAGACACTCTGCCTCGGACAGTAATGGTGGAAATGTTTACCTGTCAGCTTTGCTCTGATGTCTTTATCGAAAGCAGAAGGATCAACGTCTTTCAACACCGCGAGATTCATGTTCACAAGGTTCAAGAGCACCTGCTGACATTCGTCTACAGGTGGGGAGTTTGGATCTTTTGAAGGAAACACACATGAAACATGAACACACTGCAAAAATGTCTCGATTGCAAGCACTTTTTTCACCATCAGATTTATCATGTTCACACTGTAAAGACTAAAGGCGCCTCAAATTATCCAATTGTGTCCTCACGGAACAGTCTTTGTAGATCTTGTAGGAAATTATGAGCTTCCTTCCTAGTCGAGTCTAGTCTATTTGAGTCAAGTGTAGTCGAGTCGAGTCGAGTAGTCGAGTCGATTCGAGTGTATTCGAGTCGAGTCAAGTCTTTGCAGTTCTTATAGGAAATTATGAGTTTCCTTTAGCTCTATGGTTCTGGAATCACATTATTCATTACACCAAGACCTCAGGTTGCTTTGAGGTTCTTTGGACCTCAAATTTCCCAAAAGGGTTATTTTAAGATCTGTTGACATTTAAGTGGTCCCTGAAAGGTCCCCGTTGCGAAAGCCAGCTTCTGGAGGAACCTGTCAGGGTTCTGCCATTTTGGTCTAGTTTATTCTTGGTTTTGTGACAGCCCTGACACTCCTGTATTTGTCTTGTCCTTGTGTGAGTGTACGGCAGAGTTCCTCAAACTCTGTCCTGGAGGGCCACTCCAACCCTAATCAAACTTTTCTAGTGACCCTGAATACCTTGATTAGCTTGCTGAGGTGTGTTTGATCAAGGTTGGAGCTAAAACTCTGCAGAATAGTGGCCCTCCAGGACCGAGTTTGAGGAAACCTGGTGTAAGGTCTTGAGTGTGCTTAAGCCATGTGTTCTCTTGTCTGCATGTCTTGTTTCATGTTCTGAGTGTGGTGTTCGGATCCTGCCACTCATGTCTAGTTCAGTTTCAGTTTCTTGTCGGGGTTCGGACATTCGCGCTCCCTGTACTGTCTTTATTGTGTGCACACGGGTTGTGTCCTCTCACACTCTGTGCGATCTTGTCTCCTATGTTTTGGAGCGCTTGGTTTGTTTTCATTGGCCAAGCGCTCTTATGTAACAGTCACAAAGACCGTCACAAAGACCATCACCGTCTGGCCCAACCAAAAACCGTGGCTGACAGGAAATGTCTACAGACTTCTGAAGACGCGTAACGCTGCCTTCAGAGCTGGAGATGAGGTGGGCCTGAGGACAGCAAGGGCCAACCTGTCACGCGGCATCAGGAAGGCTAAGAGACAGTACTCCAGGAGGATAGCCCATCGTTTCAGCGACAGCAGAGACACAAGGAGCCTGTGGCAGGGTATTCAGACCATCATAGATTATAAGCCCCCTGCACGGACATGTGACAGCTCCACCCCCCTGCTGAATGAGCTGAACACTTTCTTTGCTCGCTTTGAAGCTCACAACAGCACCACTGCACAGAAGTCACCACCTCCTCCCGATGACCTGATGTTGTCACTGCCCAGGGACAGCGTGAGAAGATCCCTCAGCAGGGTCAACGCATGCAAAGCTCCAGGTCCTGACAACATTCCTGGACATGTATTGAGAGACTGTGCAGAGGAACTCACTGATGTCTTCACAGACATCTTCAGCATCTCACTGAGTCAAGCTGTCGTCCCCACATGCTTCAAAGCAACCACCATCATTCCAGTCCCTAAGAAATCATCTCCATCCTGCTTCAACGACTACCGTCCAGTCGCACTTACCTCCATCCTTATGAAGTGCTTTGAGCGGCTAGTCATGCACCACATTAAGTCTGTCCTCCCCCCCTCCCTGGACCCCTACCAGTTTGCATATCGGTCTAAACGCTCGCCCGATGACGCCATCGCCACCACCGTCCATTCAGCACTCACTCACCTGGAAAATAAAGACACTTATGTCAGAATGCTGTTCATAGACTTTAGTTCAGCATTCAATACAATCATCCCTCTACAGCTCACTCAAAAACTGTCACAGCTGGGACTCAACACATCGATGTGCAACTGGTTGCTGGACTTCCTGACGGGAAGACCTCAGGCAGTTCGGGTCGGCAGTAACTCATCCAGCTCCATCATCATGAACACTGGAGCCCCTCAGGATGTGTGTTGAGCCCCCTCCTTTTCACTCTGCTGACACATGACTGCACACCCATACACAACAGCAATCTCTTCATCAAGTTTGCGGACGACACGACCGTAGTTGGTCTCATTAGCAACGATGATGAGACAAACTTCAGGAGTGAGGTGAGCCGCCTGGCCAGGTGGTGTGGCGACAACAGTCTCTCTGAGCGTGGAGAAGGCGAAGGAGATTGTTGTTGACTTCAGGAGAATGCACACCCAGCACGCTCCTCTGACCATCAACGGTGTGACCGTGGAAAGGGTGAGGAGCACCAAATTTCTGGGTGTGCATATCACAGAGGACCTCTCCTGGACCGCCATCACCACAGCACTGACCAAGAAAGCACAGCAGCGACTCTACTTTCTCCGCAAGCTGAGAAGAGCCGGAGCCCCAGCCCCCATCATGCGCACCTTCTACAGAGGCACCATCGAGAGCATTCTGACCAGCTGCATCACTGTGTGGTACCGCGCCTGCAACGCATCCTGCTGTAAAGCACTTCAGCGCATAGTGAGAGCAGCTGAGAAGATCGTTGGTGTCTCTCTCCCACCCCTCCAGGACATTTATAACTCCCGCCTCTCCCGCAAAGCCCTCATCATTGCGAGAGACCCCACCCACCCATCGCACAGCCTCTTCAGTCTGCTGCCATCAGGGAGGAGGCTTCGCAGTCTCCAAGCAAGGACCAGCAGACTGAAGGACAGCTTCATTCCCCAAGTTGTCAGGGCATTGAACTCCCTCCCGACTCTCCCCTCTTCTGCCCCACGCACCTGATCTGGGAATCACCCCCCCAGTTCTCCTCCCTTCATCTACCTCATATATTGTCTCTCTGAGGAATTGGTCTCCCCTCTTACAGACTCTTTTTTTTTTTTTGCACACAGACTCTTACAGACTCTTTTTTTGCACACACTCTTATAATTTTATTTTATACCTGCACTGACTTAAATCTGAAATTGCACTATTGTTACTATTGTTTGCACTATTTGCCATCGCCACTTTACCTCTATAATTCACTTTATCCATCTTTTTTTAATCTTTCTTCTGTTGTTGTTACTGTTAAACTTTTGTTGTTATTGTTATTGTTTTTTTGTTGTTGTTAGGCACCTAGGGTCTGAGAGTCATAGAATTTCAATTCTCTGTATGGATGTATGTACTGTACGTATGGCAGAATTGACAATAAAGCTGACTTGACTTATGTTGTCATGTTTTCTGTAAACACACAGCTTATGAGTTTTTCCTTTTTTTGAAAGCATATGGCTTGTGATTTTTGTTTTTACTGGCCATGTGCTCGTGTTTTTGTCATTTTGGTGTGAGCACATGGCTTGTTGTGTATTTCTTTGTGCCATGTGCTGTCATATCTATTGTCTAACCCCGCCCATCTTGTTATCTAATTATTGGTTTATTTGCCCCACTTGTCCTCCCTCATTACCTGCCTTGTTTGCTCCCTATTTATTCTCCTTGTGTTTGCAGTCCTGTGCTGGATCGTTGTCATCTGTTAATTTCGTATGTCGAGTCGAGTCAAGTCTTGTTTTCCCCCTCTGGGTTGTTTCTGTTTGTTGTTGTATATTCTGTATATAACTGTGTATGTGACAAATAAAACTCTTGAATCTTTGCATTTAATATTATCAGCATTACAGCTGCATGTGTCTTCTATAACAGAGGATGGCAGATGGATAAGTTGTAATGTAAAACAAAACGTATCGGTATGAATAGGTACAGACCTCTTTCACATATGATGAGACAAGCATCACAGCCCAGACGTCAGTCAAACTGAATATGTCTTTCTCATAGTAATATTTCTTCAGTTTGGCAAATGCGTCTGTCCAGCTGACTCCAGGTCCGCTGAGTCTGTCGATGATCTTGTTTTTCACAGTCTCTAGTTTAGTGGACCAGTCTGGTTCCTGATATAAGGAGGCCATGCACCTTCAGAGGAACAACATATGCACTCATTTATGACATTCATCCCATCTGTGTGTGTGTGTTGTTTGTACCAGGTGACTCCGCTCAGATAAAGGATGCAGTCCAGAAGACCTGTTTTCTGGAGCTGAACCAGAGATCCCAGCAAACCCACCATGGCTCTTTCTCCTCCTCCAGAACCCAGTAATGCAATGTTTGGCACCTCATTCTGAATCACACACACACCACTCAAAGCATAAGCCCTAATGGCATAGTTTTTCACAATCTAGAGCAGGGGTGTCCAAACTCAGTCCTGGAGGGCCGCTGTCCTGCAGAGTTCAGTTCACCTCAACACACCTGCCTGGAAGTTTCTAGTATGCCTTGTAAGACCTTGTTTAGCTGGTTCAGGTGTGTTTACTTGGCTAAACTTTACAGGACAGTGGCCCTCCAGGACTTGATGTTTAATATCTGATGTTCATCAGTCGTAACATTAGATGTTTCACCTGGCCACACTGTATCTGCAGCTTCTTCAGGCTTTGTAGAACAGCATTTCTCCGTTTGACTACAAACTCCTCCTCGTTTTTGTTCAGAGAGTGTTTGATTCTCACCTCACCGTTTCACCACAGAGAGACAGAACAGTGCTGAATTAACATGACTTATTTGATATATTTCGATATCTAGTCTGTAAACGGGTATTGTCAGAATGTTATAGAGTTTATAAAGTGCACAGCTTCCATAATTCTATAGGAGTCTGAGCAGAATTACCTTTCCTTGGGTTTAGATGCGCTCATCTATAAAACAATAAAGTCAACATTAATGTGTATGTCTATTATTATTATTACTATAAACAAAAATTATATTTTGAAAATCATTCAATATTTAAACACAGGTCAAATGCAGAGGAAGGGTTATTTACAGGAAAATTATTATTTTTATATCTTTTAAAGTACAAAAGAAAAGGTTGCCAAATCATGGGACATTTTCTATTCTGCCTAGCATTACAAATAAAACAATTTTTTACATGTATATATTCACTCGTTATTGTCCATGTTTAAATTGGTGTTACAAAATGCTAGATCACTCGTCACATGCTAAAAATATTGGCATTTAATGACTTTTAAAAGAGATCGTTTACATAAAGCTTTAAACATATACTCACTGTT
>CM031947.1:331738-406738 GCA_018749465.1 Paracanthobrama guichenoti | reverse complement strand
CAACTAAACAAACAAGGGGCAACAGCGTGCAAGTGCTGTAACAAGTCTCAGGTAATCTAGCGAAGTACACATATACACTTTTGTTTTGTTTTTTTGTTTTTTTAAATGAACAAACAGAAACGTTAATAGAATAGATAAGTCTTTATTGGTCAGGTGCTGCTGGAAAAGATGCATCTTAAGATATTTTTTGAAAAGGGCTACAGACAGGCAGGTCATTCCACCAGGTGGGAACGGTCCAGGAAAAGATAATTTCATGTCTATTTAAGATGGCACCACAAGACGTTGTTCACTTGCAGAACGCAAGCTTCTGGAGGGTGTAAGTCTGAACAAGCGAGTTTAGGTATATCGGTGCAGAGCCAGTGGTTGCCTTGTAGGCGAGCGCCAGTGCCTTGAATTTGATGCGAGCGGCCATTGGCAGCCAGTGCAGACTGATGAAGAGAGGCGTGGCGTGCGCTCTCTTCGGCTCATTAAAGATCACTCTCGCCGCTGCATTCTGGATCAGTTGAAAGTGTTTGATAGTGCATGCTGGAAGGCCATTACAGTAGTCCAGTCTGGAGAAAACGAGCTTGGACCAGGAGTTGTATGGCCTGCTCTGATAGGAAGAGTCTAATCTTCCTGATGTTGTATAAGGCAAATCTGCAGGACCGGGTTGTTGCAGTGATGTGGTCAGTGAAGTTTAACTGGCCATCAATCACAACTCTGAGGTTCCTGGCTGTCCTTGAAGGAGTTATGGTTGATGAACCGAGCTGAATGGAGAGAGTATGGTGAAGTGCTGGGTTGGTTGACATCACAAGCAGTTCTGTCTTTGCAAGATTGAGCTGAAGGTGATGCTCCTTCATCCAGCCAGAAATGTCTGTCAGGCAGGCAGCGATATGAACACCAACTGTGGGATCATCGGGTTGAAATGAGAAGTAGAGTTGAGTGTCGTCTGCATAGCAGTGATAGGAAAAGCCGTGTTTCTGAATGACAGATCCTAATGATGACATGTAGATGGAGAAGAGAAGTGGTCCAAGCACTGAGCCCTGGGGAACTCCAGTAGGTAGCTGTTGTGACTTAGACACTTCACCTCTCCATGACACCCTGAAGGACCTACCTGAGAGGTAAGACTTGATCCACTGGAGAGCAGTTCCTGAGATGCCCATCTTCATGAGAGTTGACAGGAGGATCTGGTGGTTAGCTGTCAAAAGCAGCAGACAAATCCAGTAGGATGAGTACTGTGGATTTGGAAGCTGCCCTTGCCTGTCTCAGTGCTTCAGTAACCGAGAGTAGGGCAGTCTCAGTCGAGGGGCCGGTTTTGAAGCCGGATTGGTTGTTGTCCAGGAGGTTGTTCTGTTCAAGAATCATAGAGAGTTGGTTGAACACAACTCACTCAAGTGTCTGCAATGAAAGGAAAAAGTGATACCGGTCTGTAGTTTTCTATAAGTGCTGGATTCAGAGAGGGTTTCTTAAGCAGTGGGGTTACCCGAGCCTGCTTAAATGCTGTGGGAAAGGTCCCGGTGTGAAGAGAGGAGTTGATGATGTGAGTGAGTGCAGGAGTAATTGAAGAAGAAATGGCCTGAAGCAGGTGAGTGGGGATAGGATCAAGCGGACAGGTAGTGGGATGATTAGAAAGGATGAGTTTAGAGACTTCTGCCTCAGAGAGGAGGGGAGCATGTGTGTGTTAGTTGTTGAGATGTGCGTGTCAGTTTGTGGTGAGGAGAATTGGCTGCTGATGGATGAGGTTTTGTTTGTGAAGTATGATGCAAAGTCATCAGCAGTGAGAGTTGATGGAGGGGGGGAGGAGGACAAAGAAGAGAGGAGAATGTTTTGAAAAGTGTGCGAGAGTCCGAGCAGTTGTTGATTTTGTTATGGTAGTATGTAGTTTTAGCAGTGGAGACATTTGCAGAGAAAGAAGCGAGAAGAGACTGATGTAAGATAAGGCCAGTAGAGTTCTTCGATTTGCGCCACATCCTCTCATCCGCCCTGAGTCCAGAGCAATGTTCACGGAGAACATCAGACAGCCAGGGGGCAGAGGGGGTGGTGCGGGCTGGTCTGGATGAAAGGGGGCAAGAGCTGTCTAAGCAAGATGTTAGATTGGCGCAAAGAGTGTCAGTAGCACTGTTAGTGTCCAGTGCTGAGAACTGAGACAGTGGAGGAAGTGAGGAAGAAACCATAGTGGATAGGCGAGAGGGAGAGTGCGAGTGTAGTCTTCCCTGTTGTTCTATTGCTTCTCCCTAACTGAAAAGGACTGTCATTCATTTTCACACTGATCTTGGAGGTCACTGGAAATGTGTAAAGTCCCCTCCTGCTTCAAATGCTCTACCATCATCCCTGTACCCAAGAACCCCCCCACCCAAAAAAAAAAAAAAAAAAAAAAATTCACAGGACTAAATGACTACCTGTTGATTTGACATCTGTGGTCATGGAGTCATTTGAGAGACTAGTGTTGGCTGTAAAGGACATCACTGGACTGAAGGACATCACTGGACCCTTGCTGGACCCCCGGCAATTTGCTTATTGAGCAAACAGGTCTGTGGATGATGCAAATTCCACACACCGATTCCATTGGTCTTTTCTTATACTCCCAGAGGTGATTGTGGCTCCCAAGGACAACCTCCTTAGTGTCGGTTCAACACCACGTCGATCGTGACCGACAGAAAGGGAACGACACGTTTTCCTGTACTAATACTTTCAGTTCCATTCGTTTGCGTGTTGTCTCAAGGACATGCCCACAACAGGGGAAGTATCATGAATATTCTGTATACCTATACTGGAACAGGGAACTGGATATTACACAACACTGACTTTATCCAAAACTGAAGAAAGACAAAATCAAATCAAAATTAATATAGCCTACTTGTAAAATATTAATATGAATGTACAAGCAAATAAACTCATTATATAGAAAATGAATATTATATACATTACTATGTGTGTCTATGTCTATGTTACTATGTGTTTCTTCAACTATATGGGCATGTTTGAACCTGTGGACTTAAAATAAACTCTCTTCACACTCTCTCTAGTTTATTTAGATGCAGATGTAATGTATACCCAAAAGTATTTTTGTTGCATATTTAAGTTTTAATTGTATTTTATCTGTTTTGGATTTGTATCTATTACAGATAGATAGGTCTTACAAGACTGTACAAGAACAGTAAGTATATATTTTTAAAGCTTTTACAACAGGGCAATTAACAGGCTTAATGTCATAAGTGACAACAGTAGTATGAATGAATCCAGACTTAAATGCTTTAATTCTCAATTAAAGTTTTGCCAAAATGCAAACGAGTAAACACAAACTAGTAAACTTCAACTGTTAGCAACTTAGACTATATTGCCAAAAGTATTGTGCCACCCCTCCAAATCACTGAGTTCAGGTGTTCAGTCCCTTCATGGCACAGGTGTAAAAATCAAGCACTAGGCATGCAGACGCTTCTACACACATTTGTGAAAGAATGGGTCGCTCTCAGGAGCTCAGTGAACTCAAGCGTGGTACCGTGATAGGTTGCCACCTGTGCAATAAATCCATTCCTGAAATTTCCTCACTACTAAATATTCCACGCTCAACTGTTAGTGGGATTATAACAAAGTGGAAGCAATTGGGAACAACAGCAACTCATCCATGAAGTGGTAGGCCACGTAAAATCACAGAGCGGGGTCAGCGCATGCTGAGGGTCACAGTGCGCAGAAGTCACCAACTTTCAATAGCTCCAGACCTCCAAACTTCTGTGGCCTTCAGATGAGCTCAAGAACAGTGCGTAGAGAGCTTAATGGAATGGGTTTCCATGGCCGAGCAGCTCATCCAAGCCTTACATCACCAAGTGCAATGCAATGTGTGGGATGCAGTGGAGTAAAGCACGCCACCACTGGACTCTAGAGCAGTGGAGACGTGTTCTCTGGAGTGACCAATCACGCTTCTCTGTCTGACAATCCCATGGACGAGTCTGGGTTTGGCGGTTGCCAGGAGAACGGGACTTGCCTGACTGCATTGTGCCAAGTGTAAAGTTTGGTGGAGGGGGGATTATGGGGTGGGGTTGTTTTTCAGGGGTTGGGCTTGGACCCTTAGTTCCAGTGAAAGGAACTCTTAATGCTTCAGCATACCAAGACATTTTGGTCAATTTCATGCTCCCAACTTTGTGGGAACAGTTTGGGGACGGCCCCTTCCTGTCCCAACATGACTGTGCTCCAGTGCACAAAGCGTTGGCCCATAAAGACATGGATGAGCGAGTTTGGTGTGGAGGAACTTGACTGGCCTGCACAGAGTCCTGACCTCATCCTGATAGAACACCTTTGGGATGAATTAGAGCAGAGACTGGAGCCAGGCCTTCTCGTCCAACATCAGTGCCTGACCTCACAAATGCGCTTCTAGAAGAATGGTCAAAAATTCCCATAAACACACTCCTAAACCTTGTGGAAAGCCTTCCCAGAAGAGCTGAAGCTGTTATAGCTGCAACGCGTGGGCCAACTCCATATTAAACCCTACGGATTAAGAATGGGATGTCATTAAAATTCATGTGCATGTAAAGGCAGGCATCCCAAAACCTTTGGGATATTATGTACAATATAGTGTATATAACAAGCAAAAACGGTGGCTTAATAATTGACATATGATGTATGACTGACAAATTTTCATCAAAAGAACTGTAAAGTTGATCAAATGATATTCCCTATTAGTTTTGGAATTATAGATTTTAACTTTAATGTTGACTTTTTATTTTTATAGATGAGTGCATCTAAACCCCAGGAAAGGTAATTCTGCTAATATTCCTATGATGGAAGCTGTGCACTTCATTATATATTAGTACTGAACTGCATTACTTACAGAATTAACGTCTATTACAAACTGGATAATTCTGTGAATAAGACTTATTCTGTATTTATTAAGACTTAACTGTATTTAAATCTAAAATCCAAATATATGAAATAGCAGTATGTGATGTTATTCAGCACTGGTGTGTGTGTGTCTGTCTCTGCAGTGGTGAGGTGAGAATCAGACACTCTCTGAATAAGAAGGAGGAGGAGTTTGTAGCCAAAAGGAGAAAAGATGTTCTACAAAACCTGGAGAAGCTGCAGATACCGTGCAGTCAGGCACCAAACATTGCATTACTGGGTTCTGGAGGAGGAGAAAGAGCCATGGTGGGTTTGCTGGGATCTCTGGATCAGCTCCAGAAAACAGGTCTTCTGGACTGCATCCTTTATCTGAGCGAGTCTCTGGATCCACCTGGTACAAACAACACACACTCTCTCTCTCTCTCTCTCTCTCTCTCTCTCTCTCTGTCTCTGTCTCTCTCTCTCTGTCTCTCTCTCTCACTCTCTCTCTCTCACTCTCTGTCTCTCACTCTCTGTCTCTCTCTCTCTCTCTCTCTCTCTCTCTCTCTCTCTCTGTCTGTCTCTCTCTCTCTCTCTCTCTCTCTCTCTCTCTGTCTGTCTCTCTCTCTCTCTCTCACACACACACACACACACACACACACAGATGGGATGAATGTCATAAATGAGTGCATATGTTGTTCCTCTGAAGGTGCATGGCCTCCTTATATCAGGAACCAGACTGGTCCACTAAACTAGAGACTGTGAAAAACAAGATCATCGACAGACTCAGCGGACCTGGAGTCAGCTGGACAGATGCATTTGGCAAACTGAAGAAATATTACTATGGGAAAGACATATTCAGTTTGACTGACGTCTGGGCAGCGATGGTCGTCACAGATTATGTGAAAGAGGTCAGTATCACATACCACAACCCTCAATGATGTATGATCTTAATGAAGTGCTCACAGTCTTAGAAAGTACTATATTTTTAGTAGCTTATTGATATGTACAACACACTTGATTAAAAATACAAACCCGATTCCAAAAAAGTTGGGACACTGTACAAATTGTGAATAAAAAAGGAATGCAATAATTTACAAATCTCATAAACTTATATTTTATTCACAGTAGAATATAGATAACATATCAAATGTTGAAAGTGAGACATTTTGAAATGTCATGCCAAATATTGGCTCATTTTGGATTTCATGAGAGCTACACATTCCAAAAAAGTTGGGACAGGGAGCAATAAGAGGCCGGAAAAGTTAAATGTGCATATAAGGAACAGCTGGAGGACCAATCTGCAACTTATTAGGTCAATTGGCAACATGATTGGGTATAAAAAGAGCCTCTCAGAGTGGCAGTGTCTCTCAGAAGTCAAGATGGGCAGAGGATCACCAATTCCCCCAATGCTGAGGCCAAACATACTGGAGCAATATCAGAAAGGAGTTTCTCAGAGAAACACTGCAAAGAGTTTGAAGTTCTCATCATCTACAGTGCATAATATCATCCAGAGATTCAGAGAATCTGGAACAATCTCTGTGCGTAAGGGTCAAGGCCGGAAAACCATACTGGATGCCCGTGATCTCCGGCCCTTGGACGGCACTGCATCACATACAGGAATGCTACTGTAATGGAAATCACAACATGGGCTCAGGAATACTTCCAGAAAACATTGTCGGTAAACACAATCCACCGTGCCATTCGCCGCTGCCGGCTAAAACTCTACAGGTCAAAAAAGAAGCCATATCTAAACATGATCCAGAAGCGCAGGCGTTTGCTCTGGGCCAAGGCTCATTTAAAATGGACTGTGGCAAAGTGGAAAACTGTTCTGTGGTCAGACCAATCAACATTTGAAGTTCTTTTTGGAAAACTGGGACGCCGTGTCATCCGGACTAAAGAGGACAAGGACAACCCAAGTTGTTGTCAGCGCTCAGTTCAGAAGCCTGCATCTCTGATGGGATGGGGTGCATGAGTGTGTGTGGCATGGGCAGCTTACACATCTGGAAAGGCACCATCAATGCTGAAAGGGATATCCAAGCTCTAGAACAACATCTGCTCCCATCCAGACGTCGTCTCTTTCAGGGAAGACCTTGCATTTTCCAACATGACAATGCCAGACCACACACTGCATCAATTACAACATCATGGCTGCGTAGAAGAAGGATCCGGGCACTGAAATGGCCAGCCTGCAGTCCAGATCTTTCACCATAGAAAACATTTGAGCATCATAAAGAGGAAGATGCCACAAAGAAGACCTAAGACAGTTGAGCAACTAGAAGCCTGTATTAGACAAGAATGGGACAACATTCCTATTCCTAAACTTGAGCAGCTTGTCTCCTCAGTCCCCAGACGTTTGCAGACTGTTAGAAAAAGAAGAGGGGATGCCACACAGTGGGAAACATGTCCTTGTCCCAACTTTTTTGAGATGTGTTGATGCCATGAAATTTAAAATCAACTTATTTTTCCCTTAAAATGACACATTTTCTCAGTTTAAACATTTGATATGTCATCTATGTTGTGTTCTGAATAAAATATTGACATTTGAAACTTCCACATCATTGCATTCTGTTTCTATTCACAATTTGTACAGTGTCCCAACTTTTTTGGAATAGGGTTTGTATGATTTTGTGAGTCATAATAATAAGAAACTCATAATTGAGAAACTTCCTCATAATAATGACTTACGTTATAATTTCTCATAATAATGGGAAATATTAATACATAAAAAACGAGAAGAAAAACCTTCATATATAAAACGAGAAGTGTTGTGCAAACCTGCTGGTCAAAGCTGTGTAAATACAAGAACACAGCAGTTAATGTATACACTTAACTCAATAATTAAACAATTGGACATAAAATATTGATTTGAAACATTATATTATCTTATACTATATTATATTATTAAATGCAAAGTTTCCACAAAGAAAAACTATTTCTAGCAGGTGTTTTTCACTTGAGCTTGTTAGTGACTGAAGAACTTGTCCCAGATCTCCCACACACCAACATGATAATCAACAGCTGTAAAAATAAATGTTTCTCTTCAGATAGACGAGCACACACTCACAGAGCAGCGGGACCAGCACAATAAAGACCCGTTTCCCATCTACACAGCGATCGACAAGCAGTGCAAACAGGAAAAAGATGCAGGTCTGTGTGTGTGTGTGTGTGTGTGTGTGTGTGTGTGTGTGTGTGAAAGAGACAGAGTTAATGTGTTAGTTAATGTGTTCTGTCTGCAGACCCCTGGTTTGAGTTCACTCCATATGAAGCGGGTTATTCCCTCATCGGAGCGTTTGTGGAAACCTCCAGCTTTGGCAGTCAGTTTGACAATGGCTGTAAGATCAAGAACCAGCCTGAAATGGACATGCTGTACCTGCAAGGTAACAAACTCTGTTACAGGAGAGAGTTTATTCATATTTACAATATCAACTTACATTGTACACTAATTAGAAATGTTGAAAAATCATTTAAAAGCAATTTCACCAACACAATGAGGAGCTGTTTTCAACATAAACCTTCTCATACACAGTGATTTAAAGAAAAGAGCATGTTTGCTTAACAATAAGAGCTTAAATGACAACTTTATGCATCAGACTGTATTACACATCTTATTTTAAAAATGATACATTTTGGTTTATTGTAAATACTTTTAACCTTAAATACATGGGCGTCGGAAGCAAAAAAAATGTGGGTGGGTCCACATGTTTACTGGAGTAGATGCCATTTACATTAAGTACAAATATACTGTTTTGTTTACTAAACGTCTGGTTGGGGCAGACAAAATTATGAAAATCACTGAATTCTTTAGAGTGGCTATGGTCTAGAGGTAAAATGCATGGTGTGAAGTTTTGACACAAATCGATCTGAGGTTCGAATCCGCCTTTTGCCGAACTCGCTCTACTCCCCGGCCTTTTTCAATCACATGTCAGATCGGAAAGGCATTTATTTTCAATAAAAATTAAGAAAATGTTAGAAAAGTGAAAATAAAGCGTTTAACGTGTTTATAATAATAAGTGTTTATCGGTTAGGGGTAGGTAAATGGTCTAATGCGCTGAATTAGAGACGATAAAAATGAGTGGGTCCAATATCAATGGTTGTAAAAAGTGGGTGGGTCTTGTCCCGCACACATACAGTGGTTCTGATGCCCATGCTTAAATGTGTTTTCTGCAGGTCTGTGTGGCAGCGCTTTAGCTGATGGAGACGAGATCCGTAAATTCCTCTGGAAACGAATAAAAGGTGCAACTTCATTTATTCTGAAGATTCAGTTCTGCCTGAAGCTGACAGTCATTTTATTATCATGTGAACTTTAATTCCCCCAGAATTCTTTCATCATTTCCTGCTTAAAAGAGAAACAGGGATGTTTGAGGAAATGAGGAAAGGTAAAGTATTTCTCACAGCTTTTATTTATTGACAAGTTGATCAATCTTTTCTGTCTAATGATCTATTCAAATAAATAAACTATTTAAAAGCTATAATGATGATTATCACATTTGTTCAATGTGTGTTTTCTAGAAGATCCAGACTGCCCTCCCATAGACGAGTGTTTCCAGGTGCTCATGGATCTGGTGGACATGAATCTCTCTGTTTTGAACGGCATCGATCCGTCTGATCTTGATGAATCCATCAGAACAAAGCTGAAAGGTAAGATTTTCCTAAAGTGTGCTAGAAATGTATCTTTAATGGCTTTTCAGTGACATTTAAACAGTAAAACCAACTACTAACTAATTGATGAAGCAACAAATATGAATACAATATCATGCAAAAAGATCAGTTTTTGCCAACAAAAACTGTAACTAACACAAGATACATAGTTACCTGCATCAGATAGAGAGAGAACTCAATCTGCACATTCCCCTGTTTTTACAGAGCTCACTGGAGGCAAACATTTTCAAAAGGAAAAACTGAGTCTCGCTGATAAAGAAGCTGCAAAACAGTATATGGAACAATACACTGTGGATGTGTGTAATGCTTTGAGTCTTCGCTTCAGTTTCTGGCCTTTTGGTAGGTTGAACTGTCTTTACAATGTGTTGATTTGTATAAAAATCAAAATGCAAAATAAAAACAGAATGCAATGATGTGGAAGTTTCAAATTTCAATATTTTATTCAGAACACAACATAGATGACATATCAAATGTTTAAACTGAGAAAATGTATCATTTTAAGGGAAAAATAAGTTGATTTTAAATTTCATGGCATCAACACATCTCAAAAAAGTTGGGACAAGGCCATGTTTCCCACTGTGTGGCATCCCCTCTTCTTTTTCTAACAGTCTGCAAACGTCTGGGGACTGAGGAGACAAGCTGCTCAAGTTTAGGAATAGGAATGTTGTCCCATTCTTGTCTAATACAGGCTTCTAGTTGCTCAACTGTCTCAGGTCTTCTTTGTGGCATCTTCCTCTTTATGATGCTCAAATGTTTTCTATGGGTGAAAGATCTGGACTGCAGGCTGGCCATTTCAGTATCCGGATCCTTCTTTTACGCAGCCATGATGTTTTTTACATTTTTTACATTTCACTGCCGGTTGTATATTCTGTATATAATTGTGTATGTGACAAATAAAACTCTTGAACTCTTGAATCTTGATGATGTAATTGATGCAGTATGTGGTATGGCATTGTCATGTTGGAAAATGCAAGGTCTTCCCTGAAAGAGACGATGTCTGGATGGGAGCATATGTTGTTCTAGAACATTTCCTGAAGGAGGGAACGGAGATCACCGACAAATTGGGATTACTTGTCATGCCCGGAGGGAGTTACCATGTGGAAAATACACGTATGGACTGGCCATAGGCAGTGCAACATACGGAGGTCCCAGGGGTGGCCCTGGCCATTGTAGGCGGGGGAGCAACACCACACTGAGACTGCAGAGGGAAAGACACAGGCTCGCCGGGAGCCGTACCGTGGAAGAATACACATATGGGACCGCCGTGGGGGGTCACAACATATGGAACCCAGCCTAACATAAGTTCCACCAATGCATCAATTACTTCCAAGATGGCGCTGCCATGTTCGGTCGCCGTTCAGGTCGTTCCGCAAAGACTGTGGTTTTATTTATTTTACTCTCTTTTGCTCTCAATTTTTACAAATTTATCATCTGCATTGATCTGCTATGACCGCAAAACTCTTTTGGACATTGGTTACCGCTACACTGGACTGTTTCAGGACACTTTCACCAATCCTCTGTGGCCATCTGAGATTCGTCGGAACACAGAGTTGAACAATGGCCAGACGAGTCGATGGTGAAGAATCAAGAAACACCGCGGGAAACACGCGGGGATCCGCAACAGACTGAGGAAAAGGGCATTCAGCCCTCCTCTCCCGAGCATTCTGCTCACAAATGTCCAATCCTTGGAGAATAAGATGGATGATCTTAGAGCCAGGATAAGTTTTCAACGGGACATGAGAGACTGTAACATCTATTGTTTGTCCGAAAGATGACTTACGCCCGCGGTCCCAGACACAGCTGTGATGCCGTCGGAGAACTCTGTTTTTCGGATGGACAGAACAGCCGAGGCCGGCAAATCCAAAGGCGGTGGAGTGTGTTTCATGATCAACAAAAAATGGTGCGACCCCAGGAACATCAACATTCTTTTGCGATCCTGCTCGCCTCATCTGGAACATTTAACAATCATTTGTCTGCCATTCTATCTGCTGAGGGAGTTTTCCTCGGTCATCGCCACTGCCGTTTACATTCTACCACAGGCAGACACAGGGCTGGCTTTATCTGGCCTTCATGATGTTACCAGCGGCTTCATAAACAAACACCCCGATGCTGCTTTCATCGTTGCGGGCGATTTTAACAAAGCAAACCTAAAGAAAGTCTTACCAAAGTTTCACCAGCACATCTCCTGTCCTACACGAGGAGCAAACACACTGGATCATTGCTACTCTCCGTTGAAGAACGCCTATAAAGCTCGGTCACTACCAGCTTTTGGCAAATCGGATCATGCCGTCATTTTCCTCACACCTGAATACAGACAAAGGCTCGTTCAGGAACCCCTGGTGAGGCAGGAAGTTAAACGCTGGTCACCCCATTCAGAGACCGCGCTACAGGCAGCTCTTGATGACGTCGACTGGGACATGTTCCGGGCGAGTTCAGTTGACGTAAGCGAGTTCACAGATGTGGCGCTTTGCTTCATCAACACGCTTACAGAGCAAGCCACACAAACAATAACAATAACGTCCTTCTCAAATCAGAAGCCGTGGGTGGACAATTCAATCTGCGCTGCAGTGAAGACACGCATTGCCGCTTACAATGCCGGTCTCCTAACAGGGAATATGAATGACTACAAATCATCCTGCTATGCTCTCCGACATGCAGTTAAAGCCGCAAAGCTCCGTTATAAGGATCGAGTGGAGTCTCATTTTCAACTCAACAACTCCCGGCGCATGTGGCAGGGACTGAGGTCCATCTGTGCTTTTGGATCTAAATCCTCTGCAGAGGTGAGCGCTGATCCGTTGCTTGTGAACGAGTTAAACTCTTTCTATGTTCGCTCTGATTGTAATCACGGCAGCACGACTCCGCTAAGTGACGCATCAGAGGGAATCACTCAGAGCAGCAACAATCACGTGATCTCTGTCTCGGAGGATGCAGTTCGGAGGGCACTCAAGCGTGTGGACGTCAGGAAAGCTGCCGGGCCGGATGGTATTTGAGGTTGTGTTCTGCGGTTCTGTGCTGATCAGCCGGGTTGTTTACATCCATCTTTTAATGAGTCCCTCGCTACATCTGTGGTCCCCATCTCCTTCAAAAAATCCACCATCATCCCTGTCCCTAAGAACAGTAAACCCTCTTGCCTAAATGACTATCGTCCAGTGGCTCTCACGTCTATAGTCATGAAGGTCTTTGAGAGACTCATTAAAAACACCATTTGCTCCTTCATTCCTGACACTTTGGACCCTCTTCAGTTTGCCTATCGTCCCAATAGATCGACTGAAGATGCCATCTCACATGTCCTCCACTCCTCCCTCACTCACATCGACAGCAAAAGTGGGAACTACGTGAGGCTGCTATTTATTGACTATAGCTCAGCCTTTAACACCATAGTTCCCATTAAGCTAACCTCCAAACTCCTGGATCTCGGCCTGAATCCTTCTCTCTGCCACTGGATTGAAGACTTCCTCACTGGCAGGTCTCAGGTGGTGAGAGTAGGCCAGTTCACCTCCACCTCCATCACCCTGAGTGTGGGAGCTCCACAGGGCTGTGTCCTGAGTCCTCTGCTCTACTCGCTCTACACACATGACTGTTTGTCCACACACAGCTCCACCTCTATCATCAAATTTGCTGATGATACTGTTGTCCTGGGCCTCATTTCCAACAACAATGAGATGGCATACTTGGACGAGGTGGAGCATCTAACATCATGGTGCCAGGACAACTGTCTCTCTCTGAATGTTGGCAAGACCAAAGAAATGATTGTGGACTTCAGGAAGAGACAGCAACGGACATACTCCCCCCTCATGATCAGCGGGTCACCAGTAGAGAGAGTGAGCAGCTTCAAGTACCTGGGTGTAAACATCTCCGAGGACCTGACCTGGACTGCACACATTCAGACACAGGTGAAAAAAGCCAGGCAAAGACTGTACCACCTGCGCCAGCTGAGGAAATTCAGGGTCTCACCAGCTATCCTGAAAACTTTCTATTTAGGGGTGATAGAAAGTGTATTAACTCAGCGTGGTATGGGAACAGCACCAGTCATGACCGCAAAGCCCAAAGAGTCGTGCGTTTATCCGAGCGTATCTCAGGGTCTGCTCTCCCGTCTCTGCAGGACGTCTACACCAAACGCTGCAAAGGTAGAGCTACTAAGATCATCTAGGACTCTAATCACCCTGCAAACCCTCATTTCACGCTGCTGCCATCTGGTAAGCGCTTCCGAAGCCTGATGGCCAAAACTGAGAGACTCAGGAGGAGCTTCTTCCCCCAGGCCATCAGACTCCTGAACTCAGTCACTTCACGTGACTTCACTTCAGGATAAACATCGATACACTGACAGTGCACTGCACTTTCTGTTCTCGTTGTTACTGTGTAACAACCTGTTATAAACCTGTTTGCACATTATACTCTTTATACATTTGTTAACCACATATTTATAAGTCTACAGTTTACTCACTGCAGAGTCTACTTAAATTATTTTATTCCACTTCTTTATTATTTTTTTTACTTTTTTTTTCTTCTACTTGACTTGATTATTTATAATTCTATAATTTATAATTCTACAGATATATATATATATATATATATATATATATATATATATATATATACACTCACCTAAAGGATTATTAGGAACACCATACTAATACTGTGTTTGACCCCCTTTTGCCTTCAGAACTGCCTTAATTCTACGTGGCATTGATTCAACAAGGTGCTGAAAGCATTCTTTAGAAATGTTGGCCCATATTGATAGGATAGCATCTTGCAGTTGATGGAGATTTGTGGGATGCACATCCAGGGCATGAAGCTCCCGTTCCACCACATCCCAAAGATGCTCTATTGGGTTGAGATCTGATGACTGTGGGGGCCATTTTAGTACAGTGAACTCATTGTCATGTTCAAGAAACCAATTTGAAATGATTCGAGCTTTGTGACATGGTGCATTATCCTGCTGGAAGTAGCCATCAGAGAATGGGTACATGGTGGTCATAAAGGAATGGACATGGTCAGAAACAATGCTCAGGTAGGCCGTGGCATTTAAACGATGCCCAATTGGCACTAAGGGGCCTAAAGTGTGAGCCAAGAAAACATCCCCCACACCATTACACCACCACCACCAGCCTGCACAGTGGTAACAAGGTATGATGGATCCATGTTCTCATTCTGTTTACGCCAAATTCTGACTCTACCATCTGAATGTCTCAACAGAAATCGAGACTCATCAGACCAGGCAACATTTTTTCAGTCTTCAACTGTCCAATTTTGGTGAGCTTGTGCAAATTGTAGCCTCTTTTTCCTATTTGTAGTGGAGATGAGTGGTACCGGTGGGGTCTTCTGCTGTTGTAGCCCATCCGCCTCAAGGTTGTGCGTGTTGTGGCTTCACAAATGCTTTGCTGCATACCTCGGTTGTAACGAGTGGTTATTTCAGTCAAAGTTGCTCTTCTATCAGCTTGAATCAGTCAGCCCATTCTCCTCTGACCTCTAGCGTCAACAAGGCATTTTCACCCACAGGACTGCTGCATACTGGATGTTTTTCCCTTTTCACACCATTCTTTGTAAACCCTAAAAATGGTTGTAGAAAATCAGTAACTGAGCAGATTGTGAAATACTCGAACCGAAATCCAGTAAAATCCCAGTAACTGAGCTGATTGTGAAATACTCAGACCGGCACGTCTGGCACCAACAACCATTCCACGCTCAAAATTGCTTAAATCACCTTTCTTTCCCATTCTGACATTCAGTTTGGAGTTCAGGAGATTGTCTTGACCAGGACCACACCCCTAAATGCATTGAAGCAACTGCCATGTGATTGGTTGATTAGATAATTGCATTAATGAGAAATTGAACAGGTGTTCCTAATAATCCTTTAGGTGAGTGTATATATATATATATATATATATATATATATATATACTTTATCCTATTTCTATTATAATTTCCTCCTTGTGTTTTTAACTGTGTATTTGCACTGTCCATGGAGCGGACCTGTTTACATTTCACTGCCGGTTGTATACTCTGCATATAACTGTGTATGTGACAAATAAAACTCTCTTGAATCTCTTGGACTCAAAGCTTCAGGACCTCAGAGCAGCTCTTCGTCTGTTACGGAGGCCAGCAGAAGGGAAAGGCGGTCTCCAAGCAGAGGTTAGCCCACTTGATAGTGGATTCTATTGTCTTAGCGTACCAGTCGCAAGACGTGCCTTGCCCGTTCGGGGTGCGGGCACACTCAACTAGGAGTGTCGGTTCATCCTGGGTGCTGGCTCAAGGCTCCTCGCTGGCAGACATCTGTAGAGCTGCGGGCTGGGTGACACCTAACACGTTCGCTAGATTTTATAGCCTCCGTGTAGAGCCGGTTTCTTCCTGCATACTCTCCCCTAGTGGCCAGTAAGTGCGAAGTACCCATTCTTGTGTCCACTTGCAAACGGCACTCTCGCCTCCTGGGCCGGATACGTGCGTCTATTCTTCTCCAGTTGTGTTCCCCAGCAATGGCAAACCCTGTTGAGCTCCTCCGTCACCCATTTGGTGTCTGACACCAGGCCTACACCCATATGCTTGTGGAGCGTGTGTGTAGGCTGGGTGTCCATATGTAGCGGTTCCCTAACGGCAACCCCATATGTGTATTCTCCACGGTACCTGCTACTCTACTCGGCTAGCCCCATGTCTTTCCCTTGACAGAGCCTGCTCTGTCATCTTTGGGGTGTTCTTTCCTCCCTGGATCAGGTTGGATCCACCCTAGAGACCGCCATAGGTAGCACTACCCTGATAGGCTAGTCCCTATGTGTATTTTGCCACCTCTCCTTCCGTTGAAGGACGTGGCTCCGCAGCATTCCATCTTCCGAGATGGGCGCGCTTTCCCAGCGTTATCCAATAGTCACTCTGAGTGGATCTTGCAGGAAATCAGCTGTGATGGACCTTCTCGGTTTGGAGCCCTGACTTTCGCCCCAACATAGGGGCTCCCCAGTGAGCTCAAACTGGGCGCTGGAAGGGCCAGCCTCCCTGGCGAGTTGGTAGGATCCCCAATTCGTCTGTCAGTTTCGGCGTACGTCAAACGTGACTGACTGAAAGGGAACAGCCAGGTGCTGTGCTTCCGTTGAAGGGCCGTGTCACTTCGGCTCCTCAGTTGGAAAAGTGAGGATGCGGTATTCCACTTCCATATTTATACCTGCGCTGTGGGGTGGTGCGTGGACTGCATGCCAACGTTATTGGCTGGTTTCTATACACTTGAAGCAGATTGGTCTCTGAAGATGATCCCCAGTTCGTCGGTCAGTTCCGACATACGTCTCCGTTCCCTCCTTCAGGGAACGAGGGTTACATATGTAACCGAGACATTTGTTTTATAGTGAGCACACGGTCCCGCTGCTTTTGCCGTTTCACCAACACAAGGGCGTCTCTCACTCTCTCTCTCTCTCTCTCTCTCTCTCTGCTGACAGGAAAGGCTCGAACAGAAGTCTCGTGCTTCATCAACGCTGTTTGGCTCCAAAGTGAATGACAAATGTGCGCTGCATCCACTTCCTGTTTATACCCGTGATGCGGGGCAGAGAGCGAGATGCAAATCTCGCACGCCAATGGCCATTGGCCCGTTCTCTTTATCTCGAAGCTGACGGGGGCTCCCTGAAGTGATCCCAATTCGTCGGTGACGTCCAACGTACGTCAAATTTTGATTGGTCTGACCATAGAACAGTTTTCCACTTTGCCACAGTCCATTTTAAATGAGCCTTGGCCCAGAGAAAACACCTGCACTTCGGCATCATGTTTAGATATGGCTTCTTTTTTGACCTGTAGAGTTTTAGCCAGCAACGGCAAATGGCACGGTGGATTGTGTTCACCGACAATGTTTTCTGGAAGTATTCCTGAGCCTATGTTGTGATTTCCATTACAGTAGCATTCCTGTATGTGATGCAGTGCCGTCTAAGGGCCGAAGATCACGGGCATCCAGTATGGTTTTCCGGCCTTGACCCTTACGCACAGAGATTGTTCCAGGTTCTCTGAATCTTTGGATGATATTATGCACTGTAGAGGATGAGAACTTCGAACTCTTTGCAATTTTTCTCTGAGAAACTCCTTTCTGATATTGCTCCAGTATTTTTGGCCGCAGCATTGGGGGAATTGGTGATCCTCTGCCCATCTTGACTTCTGAGAGACTGTAGAATTATAAATAATCAAGTCAAGAGAAAAAAAAAAGTAAAAAATAAGAATAAAGTGGAATAAAATAATTGAAGTAGACTGTGCAGTGAGTAAACTGTAGACATATAAATATGTGGTTAACAAATGTATAAAGAGTATAATGTGCAAACAGGTTTATAACAGGTTGTTACACAGTAACAACGAGAACAGAAAGTGCAGTGCAATGTCAGTATGTTTATCCTGAAGTGAAGTCACGTGGTGTTAAGTGACTGAGTTCAGGAGTCTGATGGCCTGGGGGAAGAAGCTCCTCCTGAGTCTCTCAGTTTTGGCCATCAGGCTTCGGAAGCGCTTACCAGATGGCAGCAGCGTGAAATGAGGTTTGCAGGGTGATTAGAGTCCTTGATGATCTTAGTAGCTCTACCTTTGCAGCGTTTGGTGTAGACGTCCTGCAGAGACGGGAGAGCTGACCCTGAGATACGCTCGGATAAGCGCACAACTCTTTGCAGGGCTTTGCGGTCATGACTGGTGCTGTTCCCATACCGCGCTGTGATGCACTAAGTTAATACACTTTCTATCGCCCCCTAAATAGAAAGTTTTCAGGATAGCTAGTGAAACCCTGAATTTCCTCAGCTGGCGCAGGTGGTACAGTCTTTGCCTGGCTTTTTTCACCTGTGTCTGAATGTGAGCAGTCCAGGTCAGGTCCTCGGAGATGTTTACATCCAGGGACTTGAAGCTGCTCACTCTCTCTACTGGTGACCTGCTGATCATGAGGGGGGAGTATGTCCGTTGCTGTCTCTTCCTGAAGTCCACAATCATTTCTTTGGTCTTGCCAACATTCAGAGAGAGACAGTTGTCCTGGCACCATGATGTTAGATGCTCCACCTCGTCCAAGTATGCCGACTCGTTGGAGATGAGGCCCAGGACAACAGTATCATCAGCAAATTTGATGATAGAGGTGGAGCTGTGTGTGGACGAACAGTCATGTGTGTAGAGAGAGTAGAGCAGGGGACTCAGGACACAGCCCTGTGGAGCTCCCACACTCAGGGTGATGGAGGTGGAGGTGAACTGGCCTATTCTCACCACCTGAGGCCTGCCAGTGAGGAAGTCCTCAATCCAGTGGCAGAGAGAAGGATTCAGGCCGAGATCCAGGAGTTTGGAGGTTAGCTTGGTGGGAACTAGGGTGTTAAAGGCTGAGCTATAGTCAATAAATAGCAGCCTTACGTAGTTCCCACTTTTGCTGTCGATGTGAGTGAGGGAGGAGTGGAGGACATGAGAGATGGCATCTTCAGTCGATCTATTGGGACGATAGGCAAATTGAAGAGGGTCCAAAGTGTCAGGAATGAAGGCGCAAATGGTGTTTTTAATGAGTCTCTCAAAGACCTTCATGACTATAGACGTGAGAGCCACTGGACGATAGTCATTTAGGCAAGAGGGTTTACTGTTCTTAGGGACAGGGATGATGGTGGATTTTTTGAAGGAGGTGGGGACCACAGATGTAGCGAGGGACTCATTAAAGATAGATGTAAACAACCCGGCGAGCTGATCAGCACAGGACCATAGAACACGACCTGAAATACCATCGGGCCCAGCAGCTTTCCTGACGTCTACACGCTTGAGTGCCCTCCGAACTTCATCCTCTGAGACAGAGATCACGTGGTTGTTGCTGCTCTGAGTGATTCCCTCTAACACGCCACTTGGCGGAGTCGCGTTATCTATATCTATATCTATATGTTATCTATATTCTATTGTGAATAAAATATAAGTTTATGAGATTTGTAAATTATTGCATTCCTTTTTTATTCACAATTTATACAGTGTCCCAACTTTTTTGGAATCGGGTTTGTATTTTCTAGCCAGATTAATCCATAAACCGAATGTGCCTTTACTCTAAGATTCCATAAATGCTTCCATTATCACCAACAAAACAGGTTTTAACAGACTGATGCCACAGAAGAACCTTTAGACATCCAGTGATGTACTTTAAATCTGAAGAAACTATAAGCTTGTATCCAAAGACCCATATAGTCAACTAAAAATATAAAAGAATATCAGAACCATTTACTGAATTTAAGCACCACTGTGTATTTGTTTTACAGATGTTTACTTGAGCATTTGCAGGTGCATGGCTCAGTGGATCTGGGGCAGGAAGTATAACTTCCTCTACAAAATGACAGGTGAGGACAGAAACTCAAATGGACAGGTGCTAACTGGGAATTCATTGTGAATAATATAATAATGCTGATCTCTCAGATAAAACAGTTCCCTCCACTCTTCTGAAAAGTGAGACGAGAGACTATATAGACGCTGGGCTGTTGCTCAACTCACCCTACTTCTCAGTGCTGAGAGAAGAGAGAGACATCGACCTCATCATTTCCCTGGATTTCAGTGACGGTGATCCTTTCACGGTATTATACGCACTCACTCAAGGAAGTTTATTTAAAGGAATAATTCCCTAGAAATCATCATTTACTCCCTCTCATATCGCTCCAAACCCATGACTTGTTTCTTCTGTCGAACACAATGGGAGATTTTTTTTTTTTAATAATCTTGCTGCTTTTTTCCTTATGACATTCATAGTGACCACCAGAGTTCAAACTAGCCTAAAATGTACATGATTTTAAACACATTAACAGATAATTACAAATGCTGTATATCTGTAATGGTCTCGTTCTGTTTTGCCTCAGTTCTCTGAGATTGTCAGTTTCCATGATTATTCATTTGTTCTTCTCCTGTTCCTTTGATTACTCTGTGTATTTAAACCCTCAGTTTTCTCTGTTCATTGTTCCGTGTTGTTTTAACTTGGTTGATGTTTATGTTTTAATGCGTGCCCTCAGCGTTATTATTAAAGACTTGTTCTAGTATTTCCCTGTTTATGCGATTCACAACAATCAAGACATCTGACAATATCATTTAAACAGATAGAAAGCTATTTAAAAATAAAAGCACTGGTTTTCATTTAACAATATTATAATGCCTAAAGAGTGCTATCCGTTAGCATTTATCTCAGGGGGTTCTCATCCCAATGAGTTCACTGAATGAACGACCTACTTGGTCCATTTTAATCAAACAATAATGTGATGCTTTTCCACTGCAGACGGTGAAGGAAGCTGCTGAGATGTGTGGGAAACGAAACATTCCTTTCCCTGAGGTCAACATTCCCGATGAAGATGTAAAGAATCCAAAGGACTTCTACGTGTTCAAAGGCCAAAACGCTCCAACCGTGATCCACATCCCTCTCTTTAATGTGGTCAACTGTGGAGGTAATTTATGATCTTACAGTAGTCCTGATTTAAAAAGTCCTGTTCTGATTTAAGTGTGTTACTGTTTCATCAGATGAATTTGAGAAGTACAAGGAAACATATCACACGTTTCAAGGTCCTTACAGTGCTGAGTTGATCAATGATCTTATGGATGTCACTGGACAAAACATCTTAAACAACAAAGACAATCTGAAGGAGCAGATTTACCTGGCCAAAAAAACCCCCCCACAATAATGAGTTATGAGATCATTGGTGGTGCAGCGTTCTGAAATGAGGCGGAAGAGTCCTCACTGTTTGTTTTAATATAAAAAAAAAAAAAATTACACTTAATGTCGACACATTTTTGACACGTGAAATGTGCATGAAAATGAAAGGCGGGACTTATCATGTGAAGAGAGCAATAGGCTAATCAGACCTCATTCACAGCAGCGCCATCCCATTTTTAATGGGAATGAAACCGAGACTTTGAGAGATAGACATACATCTCTTCGGTGGGTTGTACTGTTATTTTATGTGTTTTTTTTCTGCAGATGAAAAACTGCAAAATATCTTTCAAGAAATGTCCTTAGTTAAAAAAACAAACTTATTAATTAACAAACTGATTAATTAACAAATTAATTAACAAACTGTTCTCTAAAAATATTTTTTTATCCTGGTCATTTGATATCAAACAGCACAAATGCTTAATATTATAAAACTGATAGTTGTGGTCAAGAATCCAGAGCTCCAGTGTACAACCTCATAACCCTTTATAATTTTTACAGTTTTTCTAGTATTTTGGACATAATGTATTTGAAGCAGTCCACCATCTCTCTCTCTCTCTCTCTCTCTCTCTCTCTCTCTCTCTCTCTCTCTCTCTCTCTCTCTCTCTCTCTCTCTCTCTCTCTGTCTCTCTCTCTCTCTCTCTCTCTCTCTGTCTCTCTCTCTGTCTCTGTCTCTCTCTGTCTCTCTCTCTGTCTCTCTCTCTCTGTCTCTCTCTCTCTCTCTCTCTCTCTCTCTCTCTCTCTGTCTCTCTCTCTCTCTCTCTCTCTCTCTCTCTCTCTCTCTCTCTCTCTCTCTCTCTCTCTCTCTCTCTCTCTCTCTCTCTCTCTCTCTCTCTCTCTCTCTCTCTCTCTCTCTCTCTCTCTCTGTCTCTCTCTCTCTCTCTCTCTCTCTCTCTCTCTCTCTCTCTCTCTGTCTCTCTCTCTCTCTCTCTCTCTCTCTCTCTCTCTCTCTCTCTCTCTCTCTCTCTCTCTCTCTCTCTCTCTCTCTCTCTCTCTCTCTCTCTCTCTCTCTCTCTCTCTCTCTCTCTCTCTGTCTCTCTCTCTCTCTCTCTCTCTCTCTCTCTCTCTCTCTCTCTCTCTCTCTCTCTCTCTCTCTCTCTCTCTCTCTCTCTCTCTCTCTCTCTCTCTCTCTCTCTCTCTCTCTCTCTCTCTCTCTCTCTCTCTCTCTCTCTCTCTCTCTCTCTCTCTCTCTCTCTCTCTCTCTCTCTCTCTCTCTCTGTCTCTCTCTCTCTCTCTCTCTCTCTCTCTCTGTCTCTCTCTCTCTCTCTCTCTCTCTCTCTCTCTCTCTCTCTCTCTCTCTCTCTCTCTCTCTCTCTGTCTCTCTCTCTCTCTGTCTCTCTCTCTCTCTCTCTCTCTCTCTCTCTCTCTCTCTCTCTCTGTCTCTCTCTCTCTCTCTCTCTCTCTCTCTCTCTCTCTCTCTCTCTCTCTCTCTCTCTCTCTCTCTCTCTCTCTCTCTCTCTCTCTCTCTCTCTCTCTCTCTCTCTCTCTCTCTCTCTCTCTCTCTCTCTGTCTCTCTCTCTCTCTCTCTCTCTCTCTCTCTCTCTCTCTCTCTCTCTCTCTCTCTCTCTCTCTCTCTCTCTCTCTCTCTCTCTCTCTCTCTCTCTCTCTCTCTCTCTCTCTCTCTCTCTCTGTCTCTCTCTCTCTCTCTCTCTCTCTCTCTCTCTCTCTCTCTCTCTCTCTCTCTCTCTCTCTCTCTCTCTCTCTCTGTCTCTCTCTCTCTCTCTGTCTCTCTCTCTCTCTCTCTCTCTCTCTCTCTCTCTCTCTCTCTCTCTCTCTCTCTCTCTCTCTGTCTCTCTCTCTCTCTCTGTCTCTCTCTCTCTCTCTCTCTCTCTCTCTCTGTCTCTCTCTCTCTCTGTCTCTCTCTCTCTCTCTCTCTGTCTCTCTGTCTCGCTCTGTCTCTCTCTTAACCTGAGCGGGCAGGGCACGTCTTGGGTTTCATATGCCAAGACGATGGCATCCACTATCCAGTGGGCCATCCTCTGCTTGGAGACAGTCTTTCCCTTCTGCTGTCCTCCGTAACAGACGAAAAGCTGCTCTGAGGTCCTAAAGCTTTGCGTTCTGTCCACGTAAGTCGCAAGGCACGGACGGGACAGAGAAAAGCTAGGGCTGGGTCTGCCTCCTCTGAAGGCAGCGCTTGCAGGTTCATCACCTGGTCCCGGAAGGGAGTGGCCGGGGTCCCCTACCCTCTTGATGGAGGCCAATGCAGTCAGGAGTACTGTCTTAAGAGACAGAATTTTTAACTCAGCTGACTGCAAAGGCTCAAAGGGAGGCCTCTGCAGTGCAGTCAGCACCAGAGACAGGTCCCAAGAGGGTATAGAGGGAGGCCTCCCTCAGGAACCTGATGATCAGATTGTGCTTCCCTAAGGACTTTCCGCCTACGAGGTCATGATTGCCGGCGATAGCGGCCACATAAGCTTTGAGGGTGGATGGAGACAGCCTTTGCTCCAACCCATCTTGTAGGAAGGAAAGCACCGAACTGACCGAACACCTTCGGGGTCTTCTCGGCCAGAAGAGCACCATTCGACGAACAGGTTCCACTTCAACGTATAGAGGTGCCTTGTAGAGGGCGCTCTAGCGGAAGTAATGGTGTCCACCACAGCCCGTAAGCCTTCTTAGTCAGGCTGGAGGACAACTTACAGGCCTTGGATGGGAGACGTGGGTGCATCGCGACGGCCCGCTCCACTGGCGGGATCCCCACGTGCCCCTTGTCTTGCCTGCCGTCAAGGGTAGTGAGGAGGGAGGAGCCACCGGGTTGGTTCCTGGCACTAAAGGGTGTCGACCACGACCTGGTGAGCTCCTCATGCACCTCCAGAGCGCAACCCACCCTGAGAAACCAATCGTTTGGGACGTGGTGGAGGGTTTCACTCAAGCCCGACCTCTTCGGCGGCCCAGGAAAGCATTTTTTTTCTTCCAGATTTGGACAAATTTGTAGCATCTGTTATGTGGGCAAGGAGACATAGTAATCATGGGGAGCTTTCACAGCAGAAGCGTTTTAGACTAAAGAAACACATTACTGCAATCCGACAAAAAAGTAAAACCGGAAAAGTTAATTAAGTAACTGATCACTTTGGTTAATATGCTTTTCTTATCTGTTTTCTTTTTCATCTCTGTTCTTCTCTAGACTTTAAGGGTGGGATCGTTGAATGTTAATGGGATGAGGGTTAGGAGGAAGGTGGAAACAATCACAGAATTTATTAGGTTGAAAAAGTTAAATGTGACTTTCTTGCAAGAAACTCATAGTGATGTGAATAATGAGGTTGATTGGCGGCTGTGGTGGGGCAATGAGTGTGTTATGGTACTAACTTGAGTGCAGGAGCTGCTATTCTTTTTTCTCCTACCACTAAATTTAAAATCCTGTCTAAAGAAGAAATTGAACCGGGACAATTAATAACAGTTAGAGTTGATATTAATGGGCTGTATTTTTGTCTTTATTAATATCTATGCGCCTAATAGTGGTTCTGATAGGATAAACACTTTTAACAAGGTATTTTTAAAACAACAGCAGGTTAATGATTTGATATTTTTAGGAGGGGATTGGAATTGTACACTTGATCCTTTGTTGGATAGAAATGGAGAAGAGCCTAATTTTCATTCACCTACTGTTTTAGCTAATATTATCGAAACTTTTAACATGACAGATATTTGGAGAGAAAACAATCCCTTGGTAAAACAATATACTTGGGTAAAGGTGAATGAAGGGAGAATTTCAGCAGCACGCTTAGACCGTATTTATCAATACGGATTTAACAGTTCTATTCTAAACGTGCTCTTGTGATGAGCAGGTTTTTATCAATGAACGATATGGATGGGCTATACTTCTTTTTTTTTTCTTTTTTTTACTTGGAACATAAAAATGTACAAGAAAGAAAAATGTATAGTTTGAAAAACAGTCATGGTCAAGATACAAGTGACCCTGTAGAAATGCGAAGATTGGCAGTCGACTTTTATGTCAATTAGTTATATTCTGCTGAGAACACCGATGAGGAGAGGCAAAATGAACTTTTACAGGATCTTCCCCGATAAACAAATGCTGGAGTCGGAAATTACTTTTGTGGAATTAAGTGCTGCAGTATTAGGACTTGCTTCAGGTCGTACCCCAGGTATAGACGGACTTCCTGGTGAATTTTACAAGCACTTCTGGACATTAATTGGAGCTGATTTCTATGAAGTACTAAAATACCTTTTTTTTGTATGGGATTGATGTCTAAAAGTTGTCAATGAGCAGTTTTAACACATTACTTCCCAAGAAAGGTGATCTTACCTTAATTAAGAACTGGAGACCAATTGCAGTTTTATGTTCTGAATACAAACTGATATCAAAGTGTTTCGCTAATAGGTTAAACAAAGTATTGCATACTATTGTACACAAAGACCAGTCCTATTGCGTAAAAGAGAGATGTATCACTGACAATTTGCATTTAGTACGTGATGTTATTGATTATGCCTTGAAAAATAATGCTGATATAGGAACTGTATCACTAGATCAAGAAAAGGCTTTTGATCGAGTTGATCACCAGTTTCTTTTCAGAGTTTTAAAGGCTTTTGGCATGATAAAGAGCTTTCCTGTAGCTCAAACAATAAGAGCGTGGCGCTAGCACCGCCAAGGTCGTGGGTTCGATTCCCAGGGAAAGCAAGAACTGACAAAATGTAAAAATGTGTACCTTGAATGCAATGTAAGTCGCTTTGGATAAAAGCCAAAAATGCGTAAATGTAAAGATGGGGGGTGGACCGAGTGTTCCTGTTAAAGTAGAGAGGGGCATAAGACGGGGTGCCCACTCTCAGGTCAACCATATAGTTTGGTCATTGAACCTCTCCTATGTAAACTAAGGACAAATATTCCAGATTTTGACTGTAAAAATCTCACTGTATGCTGATGATATCACTGTGGTTTTAAGGAATGAATGATGTTCAGGTTTTAACAGATGTTTTAGCGTTATGGGAAAGCTTCCTCTGCCAAAGTGAATTGGAATAATAGTGACACACTGTGGTGTGGTTTAGATCATAATAGTCCGAGTCTTCCTGGTAGATTACAGTGGGGCAGGTATGGACTAAAGTATTTGGTGGTTTTCTTAGGAAGAGAGGATTATAAGAGACCTGTTGGAAAAGGTGTCTACTCGGTTGTCTCACTGGCATTGGCTGCTCCACCAGCTATCGTACAAATATTGGGCAAGGATTACACTATCTTTATTACTTCCGAGTCGATGAGGTGTATTGTCTGTGGAAAACACGGTCATACTAGACAAACGTGTCCCACAAAGAAGGACACTGAACAAGTTGGCCATGAAAATGAGTCACTGTTAATGAGTCACTGTTAAAGAGTGTAAGTCACTGTTAATGACCAGGTGAATCATACGCCTGATGAAAATAATGAAAAAAACTGATCAGCAGTCTGAAAAAGTTAGTGACTACCATAGTGAACCTAGTTCATCTGGTGTGGATAACTCTGATGTGGTCCCTGTTGTTACTGATGTACCGAGTGTTGCTGTTGCTGGTGATACTGTAGAGATACAGAATGGTGCAGAACCTGCTGCTGCTGACAGCGCCAGGGATTCTGGGCACTTTGGACCATACGACCATACGGACCCGTACAAATGTTCGAAATCAAATGCAGTGGATGACTGAACAGAAGGCCAGGGCTCAAACTGAAGCGCAGGTGCTGCAATACTTCGTTCATCATGGGTAAACAGTCCAGCTTTTGTGTCTGAAATCATTTCTGGTCGGATTTTACGAGTGGATGTTACTTTAGGAGATTCTAATTTTAATTTTTTTAATGTTTATGCACCAAATATAGGGAATGAACGTATATTTTTTTCCAAAAAACTGTCTGAACCATATCTGAGTGTTCTCAGGATAAGATTACTGTGTTGGGGGGGATTTTAACTGTACTCTAGAGCAATCTGTGGACCGAAATCTTGAGGAACCTCATCCTTGTTCAGCTGAAGCACTTAGACCTTTAATTAATTATCATAATTTCACTGATTTATGGAGAGACACATTTCCAGGGGTTAGGCAATATACCTGGCTCAAACGAAATTCTAATGAAATGTCAGCGGCAAGACTTGATCGTTTTTACGTGAAAGCTAATAATCGGGGCAAATTTCTTCTCAAGAAAATTCTTCTTGTCTGATCACCACTGTATTTCTGTGACTGTTTCTGTTACTTTTATTAAATCTTATTCTTCATATTGGCATTTTAATTCTTTTATTAATGCTTTTCACTCTTTTTGGAAGGCTTGGAGAGAGGAAAGGGGCAGTTTTTCATTGTTAAGTTGTTGGTGGGATATAGGCAGATACAGTACAGATAAAAATGTTCTGTCCACAGTATACCGCTCACAGTACTAGAGCCCTTAAAGAGAAAATGAAGAGACTGGAGCAGAATATACTTCAGTCAGACTTTCAAGCCAATAATGATAATTCATCTCTGACAGACCATTGACAGAAATACATTTCTTTTAAAGAATCTTGTGGAAGAAAGGGGAAAAGGAGCTTTGATTAGAGCCAGATACACTTATTTAAATAAAATGGATGCTCCTACAGCTTTTTTTTTTTTTTTTTTTTTGGACTGGAAAAAGTCCGGAGACAAAAAGTATTTGCATTATTTAAAACTTTCTAAAGGTCAAGAAATAACTGACCAACAGAAAATTAATGCTATTGCTTTCAGGCAGAATCATGAGAAGAATCAGCTGTGAATGAGTTCTCGCGTGATCTTCCTCAGATTGTAGAGCAAGATAAAAAAAGATTTAGAGAGTTCTCTTAACTTTTTAAAAAGCTGTTTTAGAGTTGAATCCTGGGAAGTCTCCTGGGATACACGGGGTGACAGCAGAGTTTTATAAATGTGTTTGGAATTTGATGGGACATGATTTTTATGAAGTTCTATTAGAATGTTTTGATCAGGGGATTCTTCCTCTGCGCTGTCGAAGAGCTGTCTTGACAATAATTCCCAAGAAAGGAGATTTGGGTTTTTTAAAAATTGGCATCCTGTATCACTTTTATCTGTGGATTTCAAGATACTGTCAAAGGCTATAACAAATAGATTAAAGCAATTCATCTCACGTGTAATTCACAAAGATCAAACTTATTGTATTCCCAAACAAAAAATTTTTGATAATCTTTTTTTTTGGTATGAGATTTAATATCTATTGGGAAGAGATATGATTTGGATATAGCTTTTCTTTCTCTTGGCCTTGGATAGGGTAAATCATGTTTATCTTTTTAAGGCTTTAGAGGCTTTTGGTTTTGGGTCAAATTGTGTGTCTCTTATTAAGCTGCTGTATAATAATGTTTACAGTATGCTTCGAATTAATGGTCCCTTAATCAGACCCTTTCCTGTAACTCGAGGCATAAGACAGGGGTGTCCACTTTCTGGAATATCGTATGCCATTTCAATTGAACTGCTGCTGGTTTCATTAAGGAATAGGCTTCATGGTGTGAGCATTTCTGGTTATCCAGATTTAACCCCTGTAAAACTTACAGCGTATGCCGATGATGTTACTGTTGTTGTACGTAATGTTGATGATATACATAACTTGCTTAAATTGCTTTCAAAAAGCAACATCTGCACGTATAAACTGGGAGAAGTGTATAACATTTTTGATGGGAAAATGGAGGGAAATGGGACTTCCTCAATTACCTCAACAGTATCAATGGATTTGAGATGGTTTTAAAATCCTTGGGATTTACTTTGGGACTGAGTATATGGAGAAAAATTGGGAAGGACTTTCTGACCAGGTGATAGGAAGAATCCAGAGGTGATGATAAATTCTTCCACAGCTCTCGTAGAGAGGAAGAGTTTTAATCATTAATAATCTGGCAGCTTCAATGCTGTGGCATAAAGTCACAGTTCTGAACCCTCCTAAAGACTTCTTAAAAATACAGCAGGCATTTGTTGACTTTTTCTGGACTGGTCATCACTGGCTTCCACCTGGAGTTCTTTATCTGCCTGTGGCAGAAGGTGGACAGGGACAGGGAAAGGGACTCATTCATATGGATTGCAAACATTTGAAAAAGATACTTTATTGGACAGATAAAGTGTCTTGGATACCATTCAGCCTCATTTTGCTTCAAAATATGACCAATGTAAAGCTGGACAAACAGTTGTTTTAACTGAAAAGTCCTATGATCCAGACACTCGATTGTTTTATGCTGATTTTTATGCATCAGTGCTGAAAGCATGGGGACTGTTTAATATAAGAGATAACAATGAACATTATGGTATTCTTGAACCTCTGTTTTTTTAATCCATTGTTTAAAATACAATCAAATGTACTGAATACTATTTATTGCAATGTTTAGTAAAGCAGGGATAATAAGAATTATTGATTTGCTTGATTTGCACAATAGTCAATGGAAAAGTATACAGACTTATATATAAGTATAAGACTAAGTTGGTCTTAGATCAGTAAGGACTATGGATGGCTTAAAGTCTCTTTTCCTTCTGAATTCTTGTCCTTTTTAAATGAGTTTATTTACAATGATGCAGTGACTCAGACGTTTCTTGTTTTAAAGTTAAACCCAAAAATGTGGAAATAAATGTAAATGATCAGGGTCTCCTGTTGAAGGGGTATGAAACTTTGGATTTTCAATCCCTTGGAAAAAAAGATTGTGTATCATATATGTGTAAAAATGCTCATTGTAAACAATTAAGGAAAGGGTTGATAGTACATGGAGGGTTCATTTTTCTGCCCTTGAGGAAGTTACTCCTACTCCTTAGACTTTTATATAAGCCTCCAATACCAATGAGAAGTGGGGATCTTCAGTGGAGGATCATTCATGGTGTAGTGGCCACTAATAATTTTGTTTCTAGGTTTAATCCATTGGTTTCATCAACATGTCCTTTTTGTAATGATACTGATAATGTTTTTCATTTATTTTGTGATTATCGTTTAGTGCCTTTGTTTTTGTTGTTTGATGGAATGATGTCTAAACTTGGGTTTTTGTTCAATTTGTTGGGGCAGGCTATTTTGAAATCCCATCAGTGCAAGAATGAAAACCAAAATGTTGACTTGGTGATGTTTAAATCTTTGGTAAAATCTCGAGTAGTTACTGAGTACACGTATTATCAGCAAACTAAAAATTTTATTTTATTTGAAATGATATGGAAGAGTGGCCAGTGGGAAGCGCCTATGGAGGAGTGGCCAGTGGGAAGCGCCTATGGAGGAGTGGCCGGTGGAAGCGCCTATGGAGGAGTGGCCGGTGGAAGCGTCCATGGGGGAATGGCCAGTGGGAAGCACCTATGGAGGAGTGGCCAGTGGGAAGCGCCTATGGAGGAGTGGCCAGTGGGAAGCACCTATGGAGGAGTGGCCAGTGGGAAGCGCCTATGGAGGAGTGGCCGGTGGAAGCGCCTATGGAGGAGTGGCCGGTGGAAGCGTCCATGGGGGAATGGCCAGTGGGAAGCACCTATGGAGGAGTGGCCGGTGGAAGCGTCCATGGGGGAATGGCCAGTGGGAAGCACCTATGGAGGAGTGGCCAGTGGGAGGCGCCTATGGTGGAGTGGCTGGTGGAAGCAGCCATGGAGGTGTGGACAGTGGGATGCGCATATGGAGGAGTGGCCGGTGGGAAGCGCCTATGGTGGAGTGGCTGGTGGAAGCGGCCATGGAGGAGTGGGCGGTGGAAGCACCCATGGAGGAATGGACCGTGGGAAGTACCCATGGAGGAGTGGACAGTGGGAAGCGCCTATGGAGGAGTGGACAGTGGGAAGCGCCCATGAGGAATGGCCGGTGGAAGTGCTTATATGATATTTCACTAATTCCATTCAAAAAGTGAAACTTGTATATTATATTCATTCATTACACACAGACTGATATATTTCAAATGTTTATTTCTTTTAATTTTGATCATAACTGACAACTAAGGAAAATCCCAAATTCAGTATCTCAGAAAATGAGAACATTGTGTAAAGGTTGAATATTGAAGACACCTGGTGCCACACTCTAATCAGCTGATGAACTCAAAACACCTGCAAAGGCCTTTAAATGGTCTCTCAGTCTAGTTCTGTAGGCTACACAATCATGGGGAAGACTGCTGACCTGACCGCTGTCCAAAAGACGACCACTGACACCTTGCACAAGGAGGGCAAGACACAAAAGCTGGAGCTCTGTGTCCAAGCACATTAATAGAGAGGCCAAGGGAAGGAAAGGATGTGGTAGAAAAAAGTGTACAAGCAATAGGGATAACCGCACCCTGGAGAGGATTGTGAATCAAAACCCATTCAAAAATGTGTGGGAGATTCACAAAGAGTGGACTGCAGCTGGAGTCAGTGCTTCAAGAACCACTACACACAGACGTATGCAAGACATGGGTTTCAGCTGTCGCAGTCCTCGAGTCAAGCCACTCTTGAACAACAGACAGCGGCAGAAGCGTCTCGCCTGGGCTAAAGACAGAAAGGACTGGACCGCTGCTGAGTGCTCCAAAGTTATGTTCTCTGATGAAAGTCAATCAGGGTCCCAGAGTCTGGAGGAAGAGAGGAGAGGCACACAATCCACGGTGCTTGAGGTCCAGTGTAAAGTTTCCACAGTCAGTGATGGTTTGGGGTCCCATGTCATCTGCTGGTGTTGGTCCACTGTGTCAACGCAGCCGTATCCCAGGAAGTTTTAGAGCACTTCATGCTTCCTGCTGCTGACCAACTTTATGGAGATGCAGGATTTCATTTTCCAACAGGACTTGGCACCTGCACACAGTGCCAAAGCAACCAGTACCTGGTTTAAGGACCATGGTATCCCTGTTCTTAACTGCCCAGCAAACTCGCCTGACCTTAACCCCACAGAAAATCAATGGGCTATTGTGAAGAGGAAGATGCGATATGCCAGACCCAACAATGCAGAAGAGCTGAAGGCCACTATCAGAGCGACCTGGGCTCTCATAACACCTGAGCAGAGCCACAGACTGATGGACTCCATGCCACGCCGCATTGCTGCAGTGATTCAGGCTAAAGGAGCCCCAGCTCAGTGTTGAGTGCTGGACATGCTCATACTTCTCATGTTCATACTTTTCAGTGCCAAGATTTCTAAAAATCCTTTCTTTGTGTTGGTCTTCAGTGATATTCTAATTTTCTGAGATACTGAATTTGGGATTTTCCTTTAGTTGTCAGTTATAATCATCAAAATTAAAAGAAATAAACATTTGAAATATATCAGTCTGTGTAATGAATGAATATAATATACAAGTTTCACTTTTTGAATGGAATTAGTGAAATAAATCAACTTTTGATGATATTCTAATTATATGACCAGCACCTGTATGTGCGTGTGTGTGTGTGTGTGTGTGTATATATATATATATATATATATATATATATATATATATATATATATATATATATATATATATAAATAAATAAAAGGAACTCAATGCTGTGTCAGTAGCTGATGCTATGGGCATGTTAAAGGGGTGGTAAAACACGATTTCACTTTAGATAGTGTGTAATGTTGCTGTTTGAGCATAAACAACATCTGCAAAGTTACAACGTTCAAAGTTTAAAGCAAAGGGAGATATTTGCTTTGAAAGAAATCAATTTCTAAGGACTACAGGAAAAATAGCCGGTAGGGACTACAGACATTCCTCCAGGGTTGCTGACATCACTAACCTCAATGTTTACATAAACCCCTCCTCTGAGAATATTAAATAAGGGGGGCGAGGCCATGTTTTATTGCTGTGGAGAAGAGTTGTTCTTGGGAAAGAGAGTGAATCTGAGCACCAACTGTATGTCCAAAATATTAGAAAAAAGGTAAAAAATTATAAAGGGTTATGAGGTTGTACACTGGAGCTCTGGATTGTCCAATCAGCATCCAGGACCACAACTATCAGTTTTATAATAATGAGCATTGTGTTGTTTGATATCAAATGACCAGGACCAAAAGAGAATGGTTTATTAATTAATTGGACCAGAAGCAAAGTATTGCAATATTTTAATCAGCAATCAGTGTAATTCAGTCTATGTTATGGTTATGTTTACATTTCACTGCCGGTTGTATATTCTGTATATAACTGTGTATGTGACAAATAAAACTCTTGTATCGTGATATAACTGCTCCACAAGGCTTCAGGGGTCTGAGCTTCTTGTTCATCGGCCAGAGGAAAACTGGCACCCCAACTGAGCCTGGTTTCTCCCAAGGTTTCTCCTCCATCCTCACTACCCTCAATGGCGACAAGGCTAAGGGTTAAGTCAGAAAAAAATTAATTTTTAATTATTGGACAAAAAAAAAAAAAACTCTGCAAGTAGTAACCTAGAATACTGTCTAACACTCGATGGCTGCTCTGTCAAGTCCTCGTCGTCAGTGAGGAACCTGGATGTGCTCTTTGATACCAATCTTTCATTTGAAAGCCACGTTTCTAACATCTGTAAAACTGCATTCTACCATCTTAAAAATATATCTAAATTACGGCACATCCTTTCGATGCAAAATGCTGAACAGTTCATTCATGCGTTCATGACCTCAAGGCTAGATTATTGTAATGCTTTACTAGGTGGTTGCCCTGCTCGCTTAATAAACAAACTCCAGCTGGTCCAAAACGCAGCAGCTCGAGCTCTTACTAGAACAAGGAAGTATGACCATATTAGCCCGGTTCTGTCAACACTGCACTGGCTCCCTATTAAACATTGCATACATTTTAAAATCTTGCTTATTACTTACAAAGCACTAAATGGTTTAGCTCCCCAGTACTTGAGCGAGCTCTTAACGCATTATACTCCATCACGTCTATTGCGGTCTCAAAACTCTGGCCAGTTGATAATCCCTAGAATATCAAAATCAACTGCAGGCGGTCGATCCTTTTCCTATTTAGCGCCTAAACTCTGGAACAGTCTTCCTAGCATTGTTCGGGAAGCAGACACACTCTGTCAGTTTAAATCTAGACTAAAAACGCATCTCTTTACTATGGCGTACACACAGAACATTATCAATCTCTATTATTCAAATCAGTAAATGATTGTTAGGCTGCATTAACTAGGTCATCCGGAACCGGGAACACTTCCCATAACACCTGATGTACTCGTTACATCATAAGAAGAATGGCATCTACGCTAATGTTAGTCTCTCTGTTTATCCCGAGGTTTACTGCAGTCAGCCGGATCCGGGCCATATCCAGATCAGATGGTGGACCTGCGCCTGGACATGACCAACACATCCCAAAAGTGTCTGCAGAGAGCGTGTCAAATAAACTCCCTGCTGTAAATGCCGCATCAACACAACATCCTCATTAAACCCGTCTCCGGCATGACGACTCCAATCTTTCAAATAATCTTACGAATATCTATTTACCTAATATGAATTAAGACCTGCAATGTTGCCAGAATTATAATCATACACTGTTTGTTCGTCGGCCAGAGGAGAACTGGCACCCGACTGAGCCTGGTTTCTCCCAAGGTTTTTTTTCTCCATTCTGGCCCTGAAGGAGTTTTGGTTCCTTGCCACCGTTGCCTCTGGCTTTTGGCTTGCTCAGTTGGGGACTCCTAAATCTCATCTATATTACCGATCTGCCCGCATTGACACTATATGATACTGAAATTAGCTGGATAACATCACCGTTTCACCAGAACGGCTGTACAAATTCTGTTGCATTATTTTCCTGTTAACAATGTGAAGCTGCGTTGAAACAATTGGACTTGTTAAAAGCGCTGTATAAATAAAGGTGATTTGATATGTAAGTGGAGATCCCCCCCCCCCCAGTGGAGCGGTCTGTGGCGAACTGTGTCCCAAGACTGCTACCGACTGGCGGGGTAATCCGCGTCTCCCCTCCCGGACGTGTAAGTTCTCATCCGCACTAATGGGCAAAGCTTACACAGCCTGTGGAGAAGCCGTGTCGTCTCTGCATGCCATGGCGCTCCTGCAGCTCTGCCAGGCCAAAGTGCTAAAGGAATTGCACGAGGATAGTTCTGACCTAGGGGTTATTCAGGAACTGCGTGCGGCAATGGACGGCACGCTCCCTGGGTCATGCGATGTCCACGTTAGTTGTCCAGGAACTCCACCTGTGGCTGAACCTAGCGGATATGCGTGAGACCGACAAAGTGCGGTTCCTCAATGCCCCTGTCAACGACGCCATTGAGAACTTCGCCCAGCAGTTCTCGGTGGCCCAGAAGCAGACGGAGGCGATTAAAAACATCCTGCCCCAACGACCAGCTGCTGCCTCCACCCATGTGGGAGACCAACAAAGTGTGGATAGATGCACTTTTATGGACTTCAAAACAGAAAACAATCATTCACTGCCATTATAAAGCTTGGAAGAGCCAGGACATTTTTTTATATAACTCCCATAGTATTCACTTGAGGGTGAGTAAATTATGGGCTAATTTTCATTACTATCATTGGGTGAGCTATATTAAAAGAGTTTAAAGTTTAAATATTCACCAAAATTGTCAGGATGAGAACGCCCCCTTTGAGATAAATGGGAAATCGGATAGCACTCTATTATAAATAATTATGGTTAAATGAAATGCATTTCTGTTTAAATTGTTTTCTTTCTTGTTTTTTTAGCTGTTTAAAAAGGCAGCATTTGTAATTATCTATTAATGTGTTTCTTTTAAGTTAGTGTGAATTCTTGAATGAATGTCATGAATCTTCTGTTGTGTTCGACAGAAGAAACAAGTCATGGGTTTGGAGCGATATGAGAGGGAGTAAATGATGATTTCTAGGGGAATTATTCCTTTAAATAAACTTCCTTGAGTGAGTGCGTATAATACCGTGAAAGGATCACCGTCACTGAAATCCAGGGAAATGATGAGGTCGATGTCTCTCTCTTCTCTCAGCACTGAGAAGTAGGGTGAGTTGAGCAACAGCCCAGCGTCTATATAGTCTCTCGTCTCACTTTTCAGAAGAGTGGAGGGAACTGTTTTATCTGAGAGATCAGCATTATTATATTATTCACAATGAATTCCCAGTTAGCACCTGTCCATTTGAGTTTCTGTCCTCACCTGTCATTTTGTAGAGGAAGTTATACTTCCTGCCCCAGATCCACTGAGCCATGCACCTGCAAATGCTCAAGTAAACATCTGTAAAACAAATACACAGTGGTGCTTAAATTCAGTAAATGGTTCTGATATTCTTTTATATTCTGTATGTTTTTAGTTGACTATCTTTGGAGAAAAGTCTTATAGTTCCTTCAGATTTAAAGTACATCACTGGATGTCTAAAGGTTCTTCTGTGGCGTCAGTCTGTTTTGTTGGTGCTAATGGAAGCTTTATGGAATCTTAAAGTAAAGGCATATTTCAGTTTATGGATTAATCTGGCGTGAAAAATCAAAAATGAAGTACATTTTAGAAATCAACACATTGTAAAGACAGTTCAACCTACCAAAAGGCCAGAAACTGAAGCGAAGACTCAAAGCATTACACACATCCACAGTGTATTGTTCCATATACTGTTTTGCAGCTTCTTTATCAGCGAGACTCAGTTTTTCCTTTTGAAAATGTTTGCCTCCAGTGAGCTCTGTAAAAACAGGGGAATGTGCAGATTGAGTTCTCTCTCTATCTGATGCAGGTAACTATGTATCTTGTGTTAGTTACAGTTTTTGTTGGCAAAAACTGATCTTTTTGCATGATATTGTATTCATATTTGTTGCTTCATCAATTAGTTAGTAGTTGGTTTTACTGTTTAAATGTCGCTGAAAAGCCATTAAAGATACATTTCTAGCACACTTTAGGAAAAACTTACCTTTCAGCTTTGTTCTGATGGATTCATCAAGATCAGACGGATCGATGCCGTTCAAAACAGAGAGATTCATGTCCACCAGATCCATGAGCACCTGGAAACACTCGTCTATGGGAGGGCAGTCTGGATCTTCTAGAAAACACACATTGAACAAACGTGCACAGTGCAAAATGTCTTGAACGCAAGTGCTTTCTATCTGCAAATTTATTTACATTCAGATATCAGGGGGTTTTACTTGTTAATAAATAAAAGTAATAAGAAATGCTTTACCTTTGTTCATTTCTGTTTCAGGTAGGCCTTTTAAATTATTTAAGAACTCTGGGGGGAAATCAAATGGAATTAAAGTTCACATGATAATGAAATGACTGTCAGCTTTAGGCAGAACTGAATCTTGAGAATAAATATTTTTATATTATATATTTTATTTAACCAGGAAGGTCCCGTTAAGATACAATATCTCTTCTATCAGAGAGTCATTGTGAAGATAAGCAGCAGAAGACATAAATTACAAAAAAAAAAAAGAAAATCTGTATATCTGTTGATCTAGTATTATAGATATTAGTACATGTCAACAAATTAGAAATATACTGCGGTCATTTACCCAGTAAAACCTTTTAAATAAAAATAACATATGGTATTTCCTCCTCAAGTACATTGAAGTCCATTTTGTCATTTCATATAAATTACGATGATGTGTACGGACACTTGCACCTGTAGCAAACCGTAAAGCAGCATGATAGACTACATCCAATTTTTTCCAAATATTCAAAGGCGCTTGCATCTACACTCACCTGTCAGGATTATTAGGAACACCATACTAATACTGTGTTTGACCCCCTTTCGCCTTCAGAACTGCCTTAATTCTACGTGGCATTGATTCAACAAGGTGCTGAAAGCATTCTTTAGAAATGTTGGCCCATATTGATAGGATAGCATCTTGCAGTTGATGGAGATTTGTGGGATGCACATCCAGGGCACGAAGCTCCCGTTCCACCACATCCCAAAGATGCTCTATTGGGTTGAGATCTGGTGACTGTGGGGGCCATTTTAGTACAGTGAACTCATTGTCATTGATTTGAGCTTTGTGACATGGTGCATTATCCTGCTGGAAGTAGCCATCAGAGAATGGGTACATGGTGGTCATAAAGGGATGGACATGGTCAGAAACAATGCTCAGGTAGGCCGTGGCATTTAAACGATGCCTAATTGGCACTAAGGGGCCTAAAGTGTGCCAAGAAAACATCCCCCACACCATTACACCACCACCACCAGCCTGCACAGTGGTAACAAGGCATGATGGATCCATGTTCTCATTCTGTTTACGCCAAATTTTGATTCTACCATCTGAATGTCTCAACAGAAATCGAGACTCATCAGACCAGGCAACATTTTTCCAGTCTTCAACTGTCCAATTTTGGTGAGCTTGTGCAAATTGTAGACTCTTTTTCCTATTTGTAGTGGAGATGAGTGGTACCCGGTGGGGTCTTCTGCTGTTGTAGCCCATCCGCCTCAAGGTTGTGCATGTTGTGGCTTCACAAATGCTTTGCTGCATACCTCGGTTGTAACGAGTGGTTATTTCAGTCAAAGTTGCTCTTCTATCAGCTTGAATCAGTCGGCCCATTCTCCTCTGACCTCTAGCATCAACAAGGCATTTTCGCCCACAGGACTGCCGCATACTGGATGTTTTTCCCTTTTCACACCATTCTTTGTAAACCCTAGAAATGGTTGTGTGTGAAAATCCCAGTAACTGAGCAGACTGTGAAATACTCAGACCGGCCCATCTGGCACCAACAACCATGCCACGCTCAAAATTGCTTAAATCACCTTTCTTTCCCATTCTGACATTCAGTTTGGAGTTCAGGAGATTGTCTTGACCAGGACCACACCCCTAAATGCATTGAAGCAACTGCCATGTGATTGGTTGATTAGATAATTGCATTAATGAGAAATTGAACAGGTGTTCCTAATAATCCTTTAGGTGAGTGTGTATCACCATAGTCCAATACTGACAAAAAGGTACTTTCCACTAATCATTTTAAATGAAAATAGAAGGTCTCAATTGGTCCTTGGTCTCAATTTTTTTTTAAAACCTATCAATATGAGTACTAAAAGTCAGCTTATCATCAAGCCAGATACCAATATATTTATAGGATGTAACCCTCTCAAGCTGAGTACCATCAGAAGTATTAATCATAAAGTCATTAAGTGATAATCAATAGTCAAATGAAGTTGCACCTTGTATTCGTTTCCAGATTAATTTACGCATCCCGTCTCCCTCGGCTATTGCGCTGCCACACAGACCTGCAGAAAACACATTTAGGTGTAAAAGTGTTTACAATTAACTAAATGTATCATTAAGATAAAATGTGTAATACAGTCTGATTTAAGCTCTTATTGTTAAGCAAACATGCTCTTTTCTTTAAATCACTGTGTATGAGAAGGTTTATGTTGAAAACAGCTCCTCATTGTGTTGGTGAAATGATTTTTCAACATTTCTAATATATTCTAATATAATATTTATATTTCAGTTTTGACAGACCTGATCTCCAGATCAATCCCAGAAACTACTGATCTATTTTACACTATTCTCTAGTTCAGGTCGACATACAGTGTACAATGTAAGTTGATATTGTAAAAATGAGTAAACGCTCTCCTGTAACAGAGTTTGTTACCTCCATGTCCATTTCAGGCTGGCTCTTGATCTTACAGCCATTGTCAAACTCACTGCCAATATAGTACTTTCTAAGACTGTGAGCACTTCATTAAGATCATACATCATTGAGGGTTGTGGTATGTGATACTGACCTCTTTTACATAATCTGTGACGACCATCGCTGCCCAGACATCAGTGAAACTGAATATGTCTTTCCCATAGTAATATTTCTTCAGTTTGGCAAATGCATCTGTCCAGCTGACTCCAGGTCCGCTGAGTCTCTTGATGATCTTGTTTTTCACAGTCTCTAGTTTAGTGGACCAGTCTGGTTCCTGATATAAGGAGGCCATGCACCTTCAGAGCAACAACATTATATTACATTGTGTGGAGCAAATGCCCCCAAGGATAGTAAAACCTGAGACTGCGACCAGCCAGTGGTCCCCACGAGGGAAATTGATTAATAAACATACCAAATTATGCTTTCTGAAAATGTAAAAAAGTTTTCTGTGGTGGGTAGGTTTAGGGGTGTGTGTGTGTTGTTTGTACCAGGTGGATCCAGAGACTCCGCTCAGATAAAGGATGCAGTCCAGAAGACCTGTTTTCTGGAGCTGATCCAGAGATCCCAGCAAACCCACCATGGCTCTTTCTCCTCCTCCAGAACCCAGTAATGCAATGGCACCTCATTCTGATCACACACAGTTTGACTTTACAATGCTCATCAGATACAACATATTTTATAAACCCGATTCCAAAAAAGTTGGGACACTGCACAAATTGTGAATAAAAAAGGAGTGCAATAATTTACAAATCTCATAAACTTATATATGCAACTTATTAGGTCAATTGGCAACATGATTGGGTATAAAAAGAGCCTCTCAGAGTGGCAGTGTCTCTCAGAAGTCAAGATGGGCAGAGGATCACCAATTCCCCCAATGCTGCGGCCAAACATACTGGAGCAATATCAGAAAGGAGTTTCTCAGAGAAACACTGCAAAGAGTTTGAAGTTCTCATCATCTACAGTGCATAATATCATCCAAAGATTCAGAGAATCTGGAACAATCTCTGTGCGTAAGGGTCAAGGCCGGAAAACCATACTGGATGCCCGTGATCTCCGGCCCTTAGACGGCACTGCATCACATACAGGAATGCTACTGTAATGGAAATCACAACATGGGCTCAGGAATACTTCCAGAAAACATTGTCGGTAAACACAATCCACCGTGCCATTCGCCGCTGCCGGCTAAAACTCTATAGGTCAAAAAAGAAGCCATATCTAAACATGATCCAGAAGCGCAGGCGTTTTCTCTGGGCCAAGGCTCATTTAAAATGGACTGTGGCAAAGTGGAAAACTGTTCTGTGGTCAGACCAATCAACATTTGAAGTTCTTTTTGGAAAACTGGGACGCCATGTCATCAGACTAAAGAGGACAAGGACAACCCAAGTTGTTGTCAGCGCTCAGTTCAGAAGCCTGCATCTCTGATGGGATGGGGTTCATGAGTGCGTGTGGCATGGGCAGCTTACACATCTGGAAAGGCACCATCAATGCTGAAAGGGATATCCAAGCTCTAGAACAACATCTGCTCCCATCCAGACGTCGTCTCTTTCAGGGAAGACCTTGCATTTTCCAACATGACAATGCCAGACCACACACTGCATCAATTACAGCATCATTTTCTCAGTTTAAACATTTGATATGTCATCTATGTTGTGTTCTGAATAAAATATTAAAATCTGAAACTTCCACATCATTGCATTCTGTTTTTATTCACAGTTTGTACAGTGTCCCAACTTTTTTGGAATCGGGTTTGTATAAAGATATTTTAAGTAGAAGATGTTTTACCTCACTGCAACATATTTTAAGTTTATTCAAACTTTGTAGAACATCTTTTCTCCTTTTGGCTACAAACTCCTCCTCCTTCTTATTCAGAGAGTGTCTGATTCTCACCTCACCACTGCAGAGACAGACACACACACACCAGTGCTGAATAACATCACATACTGCTATAATCCAGTTTGTAGAGGTTAATGGTGATGTAGTATGTATATGAGGATATCCATCATAATATAATATAAGGAATATGAGCAGAATTACCTTTCCTGGGGTTCAGATGCACCCATCTATAAAACAATGGAGTCAACATTAAAGTTAAAATCTATAAATCCAAAAATAATTGGGAACATAATTTTACAATCTTTCAATCCACCTCACATGTAAATTAAGTCACAATTTTTTTTTTTAAACGCAAATTGGTAACTTTAAAGCATCTACTCACTGTTCTTGTACAGTCTTGTAAAATCTTGAGACTTCACCGATAGCAACACAGCCGCCGTCGACTTTCAGATCAGACTGAAGAGGCTCTTTTTATAGGCATTTTCCATATCATTTCCTTGTATTTAGGGTGTGGGGTGGGGTGGGTTTACATACCATGTCTAAATGCACAAAGAAAACCTAATGTGTTTGAACTATATGAAGGGGCGAGCAGATAGTTTTCAAATCACAAACCCACACAAATGAAATCAGAAACAGACAGGTTCAAACCTGCCCAAATAGTTGAAGAAACACCTGTAAACTCATTCACATAGCCACAAATAATAATGCATATACAATAATAATACATATAGGCCTAATATTAATTTTCTATATAATGACTTTACCTGCTTGTACATATTGATATTTCGCATGTTCATTGAGTTTGGTTTGATTTAGTTTGGTTCTGCTCTATGACTGTGGTGTCACTCCTTTTTTCAGTTTCGGTTAGAATTGTCGTTAAATGGGATTGTGAAATAAGAGCATTACATCCTGGGAAATCTGATAACGGATTCAAAACATCTTACCAGGGTTCTTACAGTTATCATTTTCATTACTTGAAATAAATAAAATGAACATTAACTGAAATAAAATATTATATTTTACAAAAAAATGTATACTAAAATAACAAACTATCTGAAATCAAAATAAATAAAAGACATACTATAACTAATAAAAATGACAAAACACACAACACAATAACTAAAAACGATAAGAAAAATTGAAAATATAATAAAATCATTCAACTAAACTAGTATCACAATTATACTAAAATAACGTTGAGTGTAACACATTTCTCAATACTTAACTTCCTCCACAGACCTAAAAACACTAACATCATAACTGATTTACACAACAAGAATGACATTCTCTACTGTTTATGTTCAAGATTCAAGATTCAAGAGTTTTATTTGTCACATACACAGTTATATACAGAATATACAACCGGCAGTGAAATGTAAACAGGTCCGCTCCATGGACAGTGCAAATTCACAGTTAAAAACACGAGGAAATTATAATAGAAATAGAATAAAAAGTACTATCTATCTATATATCTGTAGAATTATAAATAATCAAGTCAAGTAGAAGAAAAAAAAGTAAAAAAATAAGAATAAAGTGGAATAAAATAATTGAAGTAGACTGTGCAGTGAGTAAAGTGTAGACTTATAAATATGTGGTTAACAAATGTACAAAGAGTATAATGTGCAAACAGGTTTATAACAGGTTGTTACACAGTAACAACAAGAACAGAAAGTGCAGTGCAATGTCAGTGTATCGATGTTTATCCTGAAGTGAAGTCACGTGGTGTTAAGTGACTGAGTTCAGGAGTCTGATGGCCTGGGGGAAGAAGCTCCTCCTGAGTCTCTCAGTTTTGGCCATCAGGCTTGAAGCGCTACCAGATGGCAGCAGCGTGAAATGAGGGTTTGCAGGGTGATTAGAGTCCTTGATGATCTTGGTAGCTCTACCTTTGCAGCGTTTGGTGTAGACGTCCTGCAGAGACGGGAGAGCTGACCCTGAGATACGCTCGGATAAGCGTACGACTCTTTGCAGGGCTTTGCGGTCATGACTGGTGCTGTTCCCATACCACGCTGTGATGCACTTAATACACTTTCTATCACCCCTAAATAGAAAGTTTTCAGGATAGCTGGTGAAACCCTGAATTTCCTCAGCTGGCGCAGGTGGTACAGTCTTTGCCTGGCTTTTTTCACCTGTGTCTGAATGTGAGCAGTCCAGGTCAGGTCCTCGGAGATGTTTACACCCAGGTACTTGAAGCTGCTCACTCTCTCTACTGGTGACCCGCTGATCATGAGGGGGGAGAATGTCCGTTGCTGTCTCTTCCTGAAGTCCACAATCATTTCTTTGGTCTTGCCAACATTCAGAGAGAGACAGTTGTCCTGGCACCATGATGTTAGATGCTCCACCTCGTCCAAGTATGCCGTCTCATTGTTGTTGGAAATGAGGCCCAGGACAACAGTATCATCAGCAAATTTGATGATAGAGGTGGAGCTGTGTGTGGACAAACAGTCATGTGTGTAGAGAGAGTAGAGCAGGGGACTCAGGACACAGCCCTGTGGAGCTCCCACACTCAGGGTGATGGAGGTGGAGGTGGACTGGCCTATTCTCACCACCTGAGACCTGCCAGTGAGGAAGTCCTCAATCCAGTGGCAGAGAGAAGGATTCAGGCCGAGATCCAGGAGTTTGGAGGTTAGCTTGATGGGAACTATGGTGTTAAAGGCTGAGCTATAGTCAATAAATAGCAGCCTCACGTAGTTCCCACTTTTGCTGTCGATGTGAGTGAGGGAGGAGTGGAGGACATGAGAGATGGCATCTTCAGTTGATCTATTGGGACGATAGGCAAACTGAAGAGGGTCCAAAGTGTCAGGAATGAAGGAGCAAATGGTGTTTTTAATGAGTCTCTCAAAGACCTTCATGACTATAGACGTGAGAGCCACTGGACGATAGTCATTTAGGCAAGAGGGTTTACTGTTCTTAGGGACAGGGATGATAGTGGATTTTTTGAAGAAGGTGGGGACCACAGATGTAGCGAGGGACTCATTAAAGATAGATGTAAACAACCCGGCGAGCTGATCAGCACAGGACCGCAGAACACAACCTGAAATACCATCCGGCCCGGCAGCTTTCCTGACGTCCACACGCTTGAGTGCTCTCCGAACTTCATCCTCCGAGACAGAGATCACGTGGTTGTTGCTGCTCTGAGTAATTTCCTCTAACGCGCCACTTGGCGGAGTCGCGTTGCCGCGGTTACAGTCAAAGCGGCGTAGAGAAAGAGTTTAACTTCGTTCACGAGCAACGGTCGGCGCTCCCTCTGCAGAGGATTTAGATCCAAACGAGCAGATGGACCTCAGACCTTGCCACATGCGCCGCGAGTCGTTGAGTTGGAAATGAGACTCCACTCGGTCTTTATACCGGAGCTTTGCGGCTTTAACTGCATGCCACAGAGCATAACAGGATGATTTGTATTCATTCATATTCCCTGAATGGAGACCGGCGTTGTAAGCGGCAGTGCGTGCGTTCACTGCCGCGCGGATTTAATTGTCCACCCACGGTTTCTGATTTGAGAAGGACGTTATTGTTATTGTTTGCGTGGCTTGCTCTGTAAGCGTGTTGATGAAGCAAAGCGCCACGTCTGTGAACTCGTTTATGTCGGCTGAACTCGCTCGGAACATGTCCCAGTCAACGTCATCCAGAGCTGCCTGTAGCGCGGCCTCTGAGTGGGGCGACCAACGCTTAACTTCCCGCCTCACCGGGGGTTCCTGAACGAGCTTTTGTAACGGTTGGATGAACCAGAAACAGGTTGAAGACTCAGAAGATCACAATCAAACATAAACTTTAATCTTAACTTAACAGGAACATGCAGATAGGCAACGGAAACACAACCTACACTGTCAGAAAAAAAAGGTACATTGCTGTCACTGGGGCGGTACCCTAAGGTACAAAACTGAAAAGGTACTAATATGTACCTTTAAGGTACTAATACACTCTCTTAAAGTACTGAAATTTACCTTTTAGGGGTGAGTAAGGTACAAAAATTTACCTTTTCACTTTTGTACCTCAGGGTACCGCCCCAGTGACAGCACTGTACCTTTTGTTTCTGAGAGTGTAACATAACAGGTTAACATGGAGAAGCTCAGGACCATGGTGGCTCAGGCAGTTCAGGAGGCCAGGACAGCCCAGAACCTTCAGGGACAGCCTCTGTGGATGGGTAGCCCCTCTCCAAAATCTTCTTAGGAGGAGCTACGGACTCTGGAGCGAGGACAGGAGGGACAGGAGACTGAGTCCTCTCTGGACTCTGGTCACATGCTGGAGTCCTCGCTGGATTCTGGTCACATGCTGGAGCCCTCTCTGGACTCTGGTCACATGCTGGAGTCCTCTCTGGACTCTGGTCACATGCTGGAGCCCTCTCTGGACTCTGGTCACGCACTGGATTCCTCTCTTTATTATTGCTTAAACACGATTTCTGAAACTATGGCTCATTTTCTGAAAACTCTACACACAAAACGCACATACTCCCACAAAGTTGGGAGCATGACATTGTCCAAAATATCTTGGTATGCTGAAGCATTAAGCGTTCCTTTCACTGGAATTAAGGGGCCAAGCCCAACCCCTGAAAAACAATACCCACACCATAATACACCCTCCACCAAAACTTTACACTTGGCACAATGCAATCAGGCAAGTCCCGTTCTCCTGGCAACCGCCAAACCCAGACTCGTCCATGGGATTGTCAGACAGAGAAGCGTGATTGGTCACTCCAGAGAACACGTCTCCACTGCTCTAGAGTCCAGTGGCGGCGTGCTTTACTCCACTGCATCCCACGCTTTGGATTGCACTTGGTGATGTAAGGCTTGGATGAGCTGCTTGACCATGGAAACCCATTCTATGAAGTTCTCTATGCACTGTTCTTGAGCTCATCTGAAGGCCACAGAAGTTTGGAGGTCTGTAGCTATTGACTCTGCAGAAAGTTGGTGACTTCTGTGCACTGTGACCCTCAGCATGCGCTGACCCCGCTCTGTGATTTTACGTGGCCTATCACTTCATGGCTGAGTTGCTGTTGTTCCCAATTGCTTCCACTTTGTTATAATCCCACTAACAGTTGAGCGTGGAATATTTAGTAGTGAGGAAATTTCAGGAATCGACTTATTGCACAGGTGGCAACCTATCACGGTACCACGCTTGAGTTCACTGAGCTCCTGAGAGCGACCCATTCTTTCACAAATGTGTGTAGAAGCGTCTGCATGCCTAGTGCTTGATTTATACACCTGTGCCATGAAGTGATTGAACACCTGAACTCAATGATTTGGAGGGGCGGCACAATACTTTTGGCAATATAGTGTATTTACAAAATAAACAAATGCAAGTGTGACGTTTTGATTTCGATGTGTTTACGTTAGGTATATTTACACGATAAACAGAAATGAAAGGAGGTAAAAGTGTTCTGAAAACATTGAGTTTTGATTTCTAAGTCAACTAATTATATTAAAAGTGTTTTCAGTTTCACAAATGATCATTGGCTGTAGGTAATCGTAAATGAATGTGCCATTTGAATACCAATGTTTCCCAAATTAAACACGAGAGCTGATAGTTTTGAGTGAGGTACATGAGTGAATGGTTGAGTGAATAATCATAGGCTGTGTGTTCGACACTATAGATCATAAAATGCTCTCAGCAGACTATCATCACTCAATGGCTGGTTGTCTAAGTGGTGTCTGCAAAATAACGTAGGGTTCATAGACAATTGGAAAAGCTTTTGGGGCAGACCTGACCTGTTCAGTCAGAAACAGACAGGTTCAAACCTGCCCAAATAGTTGAAGAAACACCTGTAAACTCATTCACATAGCCACAAATAATAATGCATATACAATAATAATACATATAGGCCTAATATTAATTTTCTATATAATGACTTTACCTGCTTGTACATATTGATATTTCGCATGTTCATTGAGTTTGGTTTGATTTAGTTTGGTTCTGCTCTATGACTGTGGTGTCACTCCTTTTTCAGTTTCAGGTTAGAATTGTCGTTAAATGGGATTGTGAAATAAGAGCATTACATCCTGGGAAATCTGATAACGGATTCAAAACATCTTACCAGGGTTCTTACAGTTATCATTTTCATTACTTGAAATAAATAAAATGAACATTAACTGAAATAAAATATTATATTTTACAAAAAAATGTATACTAAAATAACAAACTATCTGAAATCAAAATAAATAAAAGACATACTATAACTAATAAAAATGACAAAACACACAACACAATAACTAAAAACGATAAGAAAAATTGAAAATATAATAAAATCATTCAACTAAACTAGTATCACAATTATACTAAAATAACGTTGAGTGTAACACATTTCTCAATACTTAACTTCCCTCCACAGACCTAAAAACACTAACATCATAACTGATTTACACAACAAGAATGACATTCTCTACTGTTTATGTAACGGTTGGGTGAACCAGAAACAAGCTGAAGACTCAGAAGATCACAATCAAACATAAACTTTAATCTTAACTTCACAGGAACATGCAGACAGGCAACGGAAACACAACCTACACTGTCAGAAAAAAAAAGGTACATTGCTGTCACTGGGGCGGTACCCTAAGGTACAAAACTGAAAAGGTACTAATACACTCTCTTAAAGTACTGAAATGTACCTTTTAGGGGTGAGTAAGGTACAAAAATTTACCTTTTAACTTTTGTACCTCAGGGTACCGCCCCAGTGACAGCACTGTACCTTTTGTTTCTGAGAGTGTAACATAACAGGTTAACATGGAGGCGCTGGAAGCTCAGGAGACCATGGTGGCTCAGGCAGTTCAGGAGGCCAGGATGGCCCAGAACCTTCAGGGACAGCCTCTGTGGATGGGTAGCCCCTCTTCAAAATCTTCTTAGGAGGAGCTACGGATTCTGGAGTGAGGACAGGAGGGACAGGAGACTGAGTCCTCTCTGGACTCTGGTCACATGCTGGAGCCCTCTCTGGACTCTGGTCACGCGCTGAATTCCTCTCTTTATTATTGCTTAAACACGATTTCTGAAACTATGGCTCATTTTCTGAAAACTCGCATACTCCCACAAAGTTGGGAGCATGAAATTGTCCAAAATATCTTGGTATGCTGAAGCATTAAGAGTTCCTTTCAATGGAACTAAGGGGCCAAGCCCAACCCCTGAAAAACAACCCCACACCATAATACCCCTCCACCAAACTTTACACTTGGCACAATGCAATCAGGCAAGTCCCGTTCTCCTGGCAACCGCCAAACCCAGACTCGTCGTGATTGGTCACTCCAGAGAACCCGTCTCACTGCTCTAGAGTCCAGTGGTGGCGTGCTTTACACCACTGCATCCCACGCTTTGCATTGCACTTGGTGATGTAAGGCTTGGATGAGCTGCTCGACCATGGAAACCCATTCTATGAAGTTCTCTACGCACTGTTCTTGAGCTCATCTGAAGGCCACAGAAGTTTAGAGGTCTGTAGCTATTGACTCTGTAGAAAGCTGGTGACTTCTGTGCACTGTGACCCTCAGCATGCGCTGACCCCGCTCTGTGATTTTGATTCATGATCACTTCATGGCTGAGTTGCTGTTGTTCCCAATTCCCAAAAGTTATTTTGTACTCAACACAAAATGTTAGTGAATAAAAGTCTTGAATCCAAAGTTCTTCATTTGACTGTTTAATTATGAATCTCAAACATAAAAAATTAAAACTTAGGATCTTTACTTTTCTTACAAATTAACTGTGCAGTTTTGTGTAGGTCAAAACACTGTGTTGCTCCAAAGTCGAGTGGCTTCTGACTTTCGCTGGGTTTTATTTCTTTCATACTAAATCTAACAGCCAATCAAATTACATTATACTAGATCACTGGTTAACTGTTTACATTCCTATTTTTACGTTTCACTTGCAACACAGGTTTTCTCAGGTTTTACTAAATAAACTCAAAATATTATTACTTCCATAGAAATGGCTTCAACATAACAAAAAATAAAGCTTCTGGTGGTTATAAAAGTACAGCAGTAATGACTTTATGAACTTCTTTACGTGTAAGATTGATAATATTAGGAAGAAAATTATAACCATGCAGCCGTCTACTACAGTGTCACATGAGACAGAGCATTGTTGTGTCACTGAGAAAAAATTACATTCATTCACTGCTATAGGAGAGGAAGAATTGGCTAAACTCGTTAAATCATCTAAATCAACAACATGTATGCTCGACCCTATACCGAATAGGCTATTAAAAGAGATGCTACCAGAGGTCATAGATCCTCCTCTTAATATCATTAATTCATCTACACTCACCTAAAGGTTTATTAGGAACACCATACTAATACTGTGTTCTGCCTTCAGAACTGCCTTAATTCTACGTGGCAATGATTCAACAAGGTGCTGAAAGCATTCTTTAGAAATGTTGGTAGGATAGCATCTTGCAGTTGATGGAGATTTGTGGGATGCACATCCAGGGCACGAAGCTCCCGTTCCACCACATCCCAAAGATGCTCTGTTGGGTTGAGATCTGGTGACTGTGGGGGCCATTTTAGTACAGTGAACTCATTGTCATGTTCAAGAAACCAATTTGAAATGATTCGAGCTTTGTGACATGGTGCATTATCCTGCTGGAAGTAGCCATCAGAGAATGGGTACATGGTGGTCATAAAGGGATGGACATGGTCAGAAACAATGCTCAGGTAGGCCGTGGCATTTAAACGATGCCCAATTGGCACTAATGGGCCTAAAGTGTGCCAAGAAAACATCCCCCACACCATTACACCACCACCACCAGCCTGCACAGTGGTAACAAGGCATGATGGATCCATGTTCTCATTCTGTTTACGCCAAATTCTGATTCTACCATCTGAATGTCTCAACAGAAATCAAGACTCATCAGACCAGGCAACATTTTTCTAGTCAAGTCAAGTCAAGTCAGTTTTATTGTCACATTACCAAAGCACATGTGCCTTGGAGAGTGAAATTCTTGGGAGCGTGCTCCAGACAATTGCAGTAACAGTTAACATAACCATACAACCTTAAGCAGGTAAAAACAGAAAAAAGTGCAATGTGCACATACATATAGTTAGTACACACAGTGTACTATTGGACATACTTACAGTCAGTACTACATTACACATTATACTCTGAAAGTACATGCATACAGTTAGCACCACGTTAAACACTATACACATTAAACACTAAGCACTATACACATTAAGCACTATACACATTAAGCACTATACACATTAAGCACTATACACAGAATATACACATTAGACACTATACACAGATATATACACATTAGACACTATACACAAACACAATACACATTAAGCACTATACGCATTAAGCACTGTACACAGAATATACACATTAAGCACTATACGCATTAAGCACTGTACACAGAATATACACATTAAGCACTATACGCATTAAGCACTGTACACAGAATATACACATTAAGCACTATACGCATTAAGCACTGTACACAGAATATACACATTAAGCACTATACACATTAAGCACTGTACACAGAATATACACATTAAGCACTATACACAAAATGTACACATTAAACACTATACACAAGAAACACTATACACAGAATGTACACGTTCTACATTATTGACATTTATACGTATAAAATGATGATGATTGTATGTGAACTGGATACAGAATGTCATGAGTGTGCATCGGATGTATCCAGTGGTAACCGGTAGATAGTGCGGTGATAAATGAAGTGTGTGTATATAGTCCAGTGTTGACTGTTATAGTTGAGTGCGGTGTGTGGCATGCCATATTGTGGGAGTATGCTGTAGAGAGTATTAGTTTTGAGCGTTCAATAGTCTGATAGCCTGAGGGAAAAAGCTATCCCTAAGTCGGCTAGTGCGGGATCGGATGCTGCGGAGACGTCTTCCTGAGGGCAGCAGAGAGAGCAGTCTGTGGGACGGGTGGCTGGAGTCACTGATGATCCTCCTGGCCTTCCTTGCACACCGCCTGGTGTAGATGTCCTGGAGGGAGGGAAGCTCACCTCCAACAATGTGGCTGGCAGTTCGCATGACCCTCTTCAGAGCTTTGCGGTTGCCAGCGGTGCTGTTTCCGAACCAGGCCGTGATGCAGCCCGTCAGGATGCTCTCTATGGTGCACGTGTAGAAGGATCTGAGGATGCTGGGGCTCATTCCAAACTTCCTCAGCCGTCTCAAGAAGAAGAGGCGTTGATGTGCCTTCTTCAGCACTGCGTCGGTGTGTGTGGACCAGGTGAGATCCTCACTGATGTTGACACCGAGGAACTTAAAGCTGTTAACCCGCTCCACTGGTGTCTTGTCGATGGTCTTCTAGTCTTCTAGTCTTCAACTTCTAGTCTTCTAGTCTTCAACTGTCCAATTTTGGTGAGCTCGTGCAAATTGTAGCCTCTTTTTCCTATTTGTAGTGGAGATGAGTGGTACCCGGTGGGGTCTTCTGCTGTTGTAGCCCATCCGCCTCAAGGTTGTGAGTGTTGTGGCTTCACAAATGCTTTGCTGCATACCTCGGGTTGTAACGAGTGGTTATCTCAGTCAAAGTTGCTCTTCTATCAGCTTGAATCAGTCGACCCATTCTCCTCTGACCTCTAGCATCAACAAGGCATTTTCACCCACAGGACTGCCGCATACTGGATGTTTTTCCCTTTTCACACCATTCTTTGTAAACCCTAGAAATGGTTGTGCGTGAAAATCCCAGTAACTGAGCAGATTGTGAAATACTGAGACCGGCCTGTCTGGCACCAACAACCATGCCACGCTCAAAATTGCTTAAATCACCTTTCTTTCCCATTCTGACATTCAGTTTGGAGTTCAGGAGATTGTCTTGACCAGGACCACACCCCTAAATGCATTGAAGCAACTGCCATGTGATTGGTTGATTAGATAATTGCATTAATGAGAAATTGAACAGGTGTTCCTAATAATCCTTTAGGTGAGTGTATATGATACTTGAAATTAGCCGGATAACATCACCGTTTTCATCAGAACAGCTGTACAGCCGAATCAAATTCTGTGGCATTATTTTCCTGTTAACAATGTGAAGCTGCTTTGAAACAATTGGACTTGTAAAAAGCGCTGTATAAATAAAGGTGATTTGATTACTAGAATAAAATGCAGTGCTTCATTTTGCAGTGAATACTGAACTGTTTTGCCAACATAAGAGTGTGTTTAGTTTGCTGTGTTAATTGGTTTGAGAGCAACTACGCTCATTTGGAGAAATGTGTCAAATCAATTGAGAAAACTGTAAAACAATCTTCACATAAACCCATTATAATAAATGTCATATTTACCAGTGAAATTGAATAAAGTTATAGACTGCACTGCATAAGTCCATCCATCCATCCATCCATTATCTTCCGCTTATCCGGGACCGGGTCGCGGGGGCAACAGTCTAAGCAGAGACGGCCAGACTTCCCTCTCCCTAGCCACTTCCTCCAGCTCTTCCGGGGGAACCCCGAGGCGTTCCCAGGCCAGCCGGGAGACATAATCCTCCAGCGTGTCCTAGGTCTTCCCGGGGCCTCCTCCCGGTGGGACATGCCCGAAACACCTCCCCGGGAAGGCGTCCAGGAGGCATCCGAAATAGATGCCCGAGCCACCTCAACTGGCTCCTCTCGATGTGGAGGAGCAACGGCTCTACTCTGAGCTCCTCCCGAGTAACTGAGCTTCTCACCCTATCTCTAAGGGAGCGCCCAGCAACCCTGCGGAGAAAGCTCATTTCGCCGCCTGTATCCGGGATCTTGTCCTTTCGGTCATGACCCACAGCTCATGACCATAGGTGAGAGTAGGAACGTAGATTGACCGGTAAATCGAGAGCTTCGCCTTACAGCTCAGCTCCTTCTTCACCACGACAGACCGGTACATCGACCGCATTACTGCAGAAGCTGCACCGATCCGCCTGTCAATCTCCGTTCCATCCTTCCCTCACTCGTGAACAAGACCCCAAGATACCTGAACTCCTCCACCTGAGGCAAATACTCTCCACCAACCTGACGTGGGCAAGCCACCCTTTTCCGACTGAGAACCATGGCCTCGGATTTGGAGGTGCTGATTCTCATCCGGCCGCTTCACACTCGGCTGCAAACCGCCCAGTGCACGCTGAAGGTCCTGGTCTGAGGAGGCCAACATGACAACGTCATCCGCAAAAAGCAGCGACGAAATCATGTGGTTCCCAAACCGGACACCCTCCGGCCCTTGGCTGCGCCTTAGAAATTCTGTCCATAAAAATTATGAACAGAACGGTGACAAAGGGCAGCCCTGCCGGAGTCCAACATGCACCGGGAACAAGTCCAACTTGCTGCCGGCAATGCGGACCAAGCTCCTGCTCTGGTCGTACAGGGACCAAACAGCCCTAAGCAAGGGGCCCCGGACCCCATACTCCCAGAGCACCCTCCACAGGACACCACGAGGGACACAGTCGAATGCCTTCTCCAAATCCACAAAACACATGTGGATTGGTTGGGCAAACTCCCATGAACCCTCCAGCACCCTGGAAAGGGTATAGAGCCACACTGGAACCACACTTCTCACTGCATAAGTGATAAATTAAATATAGATTAATCTTTATTAAAGCTAAAATTTGTATTGTTCTTTGATGAATATTAAAGTGCCCCTATTACGCTATTTTAAAGTTTCCAGCTCCAACAACAGGTTTACATGCATCATAGATCAAAAATATAAATTTTCTCATAATATACACTGCACATCACCACAATGTTCAATGATTCTCAAACGACTCGATGGATCAATCAGTCTCTCTAAATCCATCCTCTCCGCGAGCCTACTCTGCTCTGATTGCTACCCTGTTGCTGCTGTGCTCGCATGTGCTCTGCTCTGCTCTTTTGGGATTTTTATTTGCTATAATTCTCTGTTGTTTAAACTGCTAATTATAACCTACTCATCTTCATATATTGTCTAACATTGCCTACCACATTAAATCTGACATCACTAGCTTTTAATCTAAATCACTATTGCACGTTAGCTTTTCGCTAGCCTGTTAGCTTGCCATCTCTGCACCCGGGTTTCCTGTTTTCTGAGTTCACTAAACAACTGTGGTGAGTTGGATTAGTAAATAGACTCCATCAAACAACTTTGGTAAGTTGGATTAATCAACAAATACGGTAAGCCATGTCTTCTTCTCCAGTCATTGTCACTTGCACCGCATGTTTCATGTTTAGTGTATCTGTCTCCGTTGGCGAGCAGGGCTTCACATGTGATAAATGTAAGGAGATAGTCAGGCTGACGGAGAAGATTTCAGAATTAGAGACACGCATCCAGACTTTATTTGAAAGTAGTGGGAATGTAACAGCTTTAGACACTGCTTTGGATGCGACTAACTTAGTGAACGTTTTACATTGTTCGGTTCTGGCTGTAGAGCTCGAGCAGCAGGGCACGTGGGTGACGGTCAGACGGCATAGTCGCGGATCAAAAAAACACTCTTCCGTTCCGATTAGAACGTCAAACAGGTTCTCCCCACTCAGTGAGCTAAACTCGTTAAATCATCTAAATCAACAACATGTATGCTCGACTCTATACTGACTAGGCTATTAAAAGAGATGCTACCAGAGGTCATAGATCCTCTTCTTAATATCATTAACTCATCTTTGTCATTAGGATATGTACCGAAAACTTTTAAGTTGGCTATTATCAAACCACCTTATTAAAAAACTTGATCCTACAGAATTAGTCAATTACAGGCCGATCTCAAATCTACCCTTCCTGTCAAAAATACTGGAAAAGGCAGTGTCTTCACGATTATGCTCCTTTTTATAAAGAAATGGTATCTGTGAGGATTTCCAGTAAGGATTTAGACCGTATCATAGTACTGAGACTGCTCTCATCAGAGTTACAAATGATTTACTCTTATCATCCGATCGTGGTTGTATCTCTCTATTAGTGTTACTCGATCTTAGCGCTGCATTCGATACTATCGACCACAACATTCTTTTGAATAGACTCGAAAATTATGTTGGCATTAGTGGAACTGCATTGGCATGGTTTAAATCATACTTATCTGACCATTATCAGTTTGTAGCAGTAAATGAAGAGATGTCACACCGATCACAAGTTCAGTATGGAGTACCGCAGGGCTCGGTGCTAGGACCGTTGCTCTTCACCCTGTACATGCTACCACTGGGAGATATCATTAGGAAGCATGGCATTAGTTTTCACTGTTATGCTGACGATACTCAGCTCTATATTTCTTCACGCCCTGACGAAACGTACCAATTCACAAGATTAACGGAATGCATAGCTGATATAAAACATTGGATGTCTAGTAATTTCCTGCAACTTAATTCAGAAAAAAAAATTATTTTTAATTATTGGACAAAAAAACTCTGCAAGTAGTAACCTAGAATACTGTCTAACACTCGATAGCTGCTCTGTCAAGTCCTCCTTTCGATGCAAAATGCTGAACAGTTCATTCATGCGTTCATGACCTCAAGGCTAGATTACTGTAATGCTTTACTGGGTGGTTGCCCTGCTCGCTTAATAAACAAACTCCAGCTGGTCCAAAACACAGCAGCTTGAGCTCTTACTAGAACCAGGAAGTATGACCATATTAGCCCGGTTCTGTCAACACTGCACTGGCTCCCTATTAAACATCGTATAAATTTTAAAATCTTGCTTATTACTTACAAAGCACTAAATGGTTTAGCTCCCCAGTACTTGAGCGAGCTCTTAACGCATTATACTCCATCATGTCTATTGAGTCTCAAAACTCTGGCCAGTTGATAATCCCTAGAATATCAAAATCAACTGCAGACGGTCGATCCTTTTCCTATTTAGCGCCTAAACTCTGGAACAGTCTTCCTAGCATTGTTCGGGAAGCAGACACACTCTGTCAGTTTAAATCTAAACTAAAAACGCATCTCTTTACTATGGCTTACACATAAAACATTATCAATCTCTATTATTCAAATGGTTTACTGCAGTCAGCCGGATCCGGGCCGTATCCAGATCAGATGGTGGACCTGCGCCTGGACATGACCAACTCATCCCTGAAATGTCTGCAGAGAGCGTGTCAAATAAACCACATTGACACATCATCCTCATTAAACCTGTCTTCAGCGTGACGACTCCAATCTTTCGAATAATCTTACGAATATCTATTTGCCTAATATGAATTAAGACCTGCAATGTTGCCAGAATTATAATCATACACTGTTTTTTCGTCGGCCAGAGGAGAACTGGCACCCCGACTGAGCCTGGTTTCTCTTCTTCTGGTTTCTCTGAGCCAGGTTTTTTCTCCATTCTGACCCTGAAGGAGTTTTGGTTCCTTGCCACCGTTGCCTCTGGCTTTTGGCTTGCTCAGTTGGGGACTCCTAAATCTCATCTATATTCCCGATCTGCCCGCATTGACACTATATGATACTGAAATTAACTGGATAACATCACCGTTTCTCCGGCTGTACAAATTCTGTTGCATTATTTTCCTGTTAACAATGTGAAGCTGCTTTGAAACAATTGGACTTGTTAAAACCGCTATATAAATAAAGGTGACTTGACTTGATTGATTTGATTGGTCAGATGGCTCAGTCTGTTGTGATTGGTGTACTCTGCTCTGATTGGTCAGATGGCCCAGTTGTGATTGGTCTACCGTGTACAGCACATATTTCGGAAGATAAATGCCCATTACCATAATTGAACTCCAGCTCTGGAGGCTTCCTAAAGCTCAGCGATAGTACACACTGTAAAGACAGTAACGATGATGTTGATTTTACACCAATCCCAGTGTGAGTCTGAACCGATGAGGAAAGATTGGAAGAACTAGTTATTCAACCCAAACCTTGAGCAGGCGTTTCTCAGTGATGCTACTCAGTTTGAGGTACATTATGAGATGTTCCAAATGTAATTCCTCACCATCAGCATTAGCAAGTGTGCATCCATCAACAAACCCTGTGTGTGTGTGTGTCTGTGTGTGTGTGTCTGTGTGTGTCTCTAATGTATTGCGGTGCACATATGGGAACTGTATCAATAACGGTGCATACGTTAGCCCAGCTGATGTAAACATTAACGTTTGCAAAGCAAATCTTGATCCATCCTTTATCTTTACTCAAAGTAGTAAGAACGACAGACAATCTGCATCAATAGACAAAAGTTTTTTCCGAGTATGGGCCTATGTGACGTCAACAAGGGCGGAATTTCCTTGTATGGGCCGTACGGGTACTTCTCCCGATGATTGTTTTATAAACAGGGCCCAGTTCAACTCTGGATTTGCAGATCGTCTAATGCTGAAAGATGGAGCGGTCCCAACGATAAAGGTGCACGGTTGTGCGGTGGAACAGCAGGTGGTGAGTAAAACTGCTTCAAATGTGTGTGTGTTGTTGGCTGTCGGCACGTAGGTGCACATCAAGTAAACAACATGACTCTTTAGCTCCGCCCACACGATACACCTCCAGCTGCTCGTTCTTATTCAGAAAGTACTGTCAAGATTCAAGAGTTTTATTTGTCACATACACAGTTATATACAGAATATACAACCGGCAGTGAAATGTAAAATTTCACTGCCGGTTGTATATTGCCGGTTGTATATGCGGTTGTATATAAGAAATGTAAAATTTCTTTTATAAATATAATAAAACTAAAGACTCTTGGGAAATATGAAAGATGCAATACTACTATATACTACTCAAGATTGACATGAGATTGATACCACCCTTTGATGACAGACGTCATTAGTCGCTGCTGTCACTTTAAGATCTGGAGCACATGACGTGGATCTGACACGCTGTCACACGTATCTCACTCTCTCACAACTCTTTAAGTTAATTTAAGACGTTATTTAACTAATTTAAGACTATGAGAATACTCCACAAAACAGGCATTTCGGGCAAAATTCTGTCTGTTTGAAACTCTTTCTGAGCGTCTCTCTCTCTGTGTGTGTGTGTGTGTGTGTGTGTGTGTGTGTGTGTGTGTGTGTGTGTGTGTGTGTGTGTGTGTGTGTGTGTGTGTGTGTGTGTGTGTGTGTCATACAACACCCCTTCTAACAAAACCCCATCGCTTATCATCAGAAGACCTCCCCCCGGAGCCGTGTGGAGCACTTTTATGATGGATGCATGTGCTTTATTGAGCTTCAAACAAGCTTGGAAACATCAGGATATTTATTAATATAACTCTGATTGTGTTCATCAGAAAGAAGAAAATCATATACACCCAGGATGGCTTGAGGGTGAGTAAATCATGAGGTCATTTTAACTAATCCTTTAATGTAAACAAGTTTTCCCTGGTTTCACAGACAAGGCTTAACTCTCTTTTTCTGTTCTGTTTTTTAAAGTTTAATGCCAAAACATTTCGGCACAAGTGTGTTTCACTACTTCACCCCCATTTCCTTTAATAAATGTATTTTATATTTTATTTAATGTATGTACACACACACACACCCACACACACACACACACACACACACACACACACACACACACACACACACACACACACACAAGGTACACAAAATACACTCAGGACCTTAAGGATGTCCAAATAGAAATTTACTGCATTCTTTAATTCCAGGGCAATCTTTTTTGGCAAGGCTTTTTATTTTATTTACCAGATGGTGCAATTTTCTCAGGTTTGGCCTATATTTTCTGCTTCTGCTGTATTATAGAGCCAATTGGATAAATTATGCAGCTATAATTGTGTGTTTGTGTGTGTTATTATGGATTCAGAGTGTGGTTTGTATGTGTGTAAAAAAGATTGTTTGTGTGTGTAATATTTGAGAGAGAAACTCTACTGTACTGCAAAGCACAAATCCAAGCACTTTTTTTTTAGATATCAACCTAAATTTATCAAACTTATTTAGAATTATGGCATAAATGATTCTAGCAATTTTTGAGTTAAACTTGTTTTATTAAATAGTCAAGTCACCTTCATTTTTGTAGCTCTTTTTACAATATAGATGGTTTCAAAGCAGCTTTACAGTGATAATAGGAAACTGAAACGCATCCCTAGAGTTTTCCAACTAAAACAGGGTCTGCAGCGTTTCGGAAACGCCCAAGTAGTGTTGTACAGTCCATCCGTTAGCCCAAGGACGGAATCTAACGGCCTGGTCGAAGGACTTCTGCGTGTCTGCCTTCTCAGCACTTCGGTTAAATTCACTTAATTTATGACCATCGAATTTTAAATCTGACTCCATGAATAATTGTACTTTGTTACATTTGTAACTTAACAGCTGATCATAATTTTAATTGTGATTTAATTTAGGTCGTTGATTTCTCTTAGTATCTCTTAATTTCAAATATTCGTTCATCAAGGGACCCAATATCGCACAGGAACGAACCGTCCAGTTTCGCCCGCCCACAATCACAACCTAGCCAGTTCTGATATTAGTCAGAGGATTACAGAGTGAATATTTTACCTTTAAGTGAGTCGCACATGCTTACTCAACAAAAAGTGTAATTTTAGTAATAGTCACAAAAGCTGCAACTTGCTAATACAGTAATAGTCAGAAATCAGATTATCCCGCATGCTGCGCTCCATGCTTCAGTCAGGGCTCCTCGGTTTGATCTATTCTGGCAAAAGAATTGCGGAAATAAAGGACTCCGGTTTGATCAATACTAGAAGAAATGGTTTCAGAATAATACAAGGTAAATCAAGACAAAGGTTTATTTTGGCCAGACAGAACTTAAACATCATAATTAAACATGAATCCATGGTACACAACTTTCAGCATAAAATACAATTAAGTAATATGAAAATAGTTTCAAAGAGTCATATCTGGCACAATACATACAGTGTGTGTGAGTGTCTCTTATGACACTGACACAACACTGCATGGGGGCTTCTGTCTACAGAATGTTCCCCAATGGCAGCCCTGCTACCCTTCCTTAAATACCCAGACCAGAACAAAGGGTTGTAAATATTTGCAACACAAACACCTAGTTTGGGGGGAGAAGATCAGATATCTTTGGAGAGACCACTCAAAAAGAGAACACAAGTCTCATATGTTTCAATCTTTCTAACCCTACCAGTGACTTCAGTGATGTTGAGACCATTTTACCAATCGCACTATGACCTTTAAAAAGACACCAGACATGAAAGGGATAAAACAATAGATTCACAAGATAAATCATATGTAGTATATCTGCATTCTGGGACTTGAATCAGGGGGAAGGGGGAAAGGGAGGTAGAGAGGGAGAGAGGGTTTTGGTCAGGGCGGTGTCCTACAGTTCCTTTGTGAGATCTTCTCTTCAGATTGAGTTTGATTGTTTTATTGCAGGGCGCTGGATCTCAGCTTTTGTCTTAGCAGTAAAACCGCTCCTTACAGTGTAGACGACAGGTGTAACCGTAGCAAAAGTTATGCGTTTACTAGTTTAAACGGGGCCTGATATTAGTGTAGATGCCATTCTTCTTATGATGTAATGAGTACATCAGGTGTTATGGGAAGTGTTCCCGGTTCCGGCTGACCTAGTTAATGCAGCCTAACAATCATTTACTGATTTGAATAATAGAGATTGATAATGTTCTGTGTGTACGCCATAGTAAAGAGATGCGTTTTTAGTTTAGATTTAAACTGACAGAGTGTGTCTGTTTCCCGAACAATGCTAGGAAGACTGTTCCAGAGTTTAGGCGCTAAATAGGAAAAGGATCGACCGCCTGCAGTTGATTTTGATATTCTAGGGATTATCAACTGGCCAGAGTTTTGAGACTCAATAGACATGATGGAGTATAATGCGTTAAGAGCTCGCTCAAGTACTGGGGAGCTAAACCATTTAGTGCTTTGTAAGTAATAAGCAAGATTTTAAAATTTATACGATGTTTAATAGGGAGCCAGTGCAGTGTTGACAGAACCGGGCTAATATGGTCATACTTCCTGGTTCTAGTAAGAGCTCGAGCTGCTGCGTTTGGACCAGCTGGAGTTTGTTTATTAAGCGAGCAGGGCAGCCACCTAGTAGAGCATTACAATAATCTAGCCTTGAGGTCATGAACGCATGAATTAACTGTTCAGCATTTTACATTGAAAGGATGTGCCGTAATTTAGATATATTTTTAAGATGGTAGAATGCAGTTTTACAGATGTTAGAAACGTGGCTTTCAAATGAAAGATTGGTATCAAAGAGCACATCCAGGTTCCTCACTGACAACGAGGACTTGACAGAGCAGCTATCGAGTGTTAGACAGTATTCTAGGTTACTACTTGTGGAGCTTTTTTGTCCAATAATTAAAAATTAAGTTGCAGGAAATTACTAGACATCCTAACATGGCATCCCTAATTTTCATGATGACTCAGTACAGTGTGTAGAGCTAGAGCTATAGTGTCTTAGCCTAGATCTGTTTGCACTGTAGGCAGGATTGGTATGATGGTAGCTGACTTCAGGCAGCGTGGTGTGATGCCTTGTGTCAATGACTGATTGAATATATTAGTGCAAACCTGTGCAAGTTGATCAGCACATGCTCTGAGTACCTTTCCAGGTACCCCGCCTGGGCTGGTTGGTTTTTTTGGGCTGACTGACCTGAGCACCCTTCTCACCTCAAGCTCCTGTAAGGTGAGTGTGTTGGTGTTTGCTGCTCTCCCATCTGGGCCTTCGGGTCAACTGGGAAAAGAGCAAACTCTCCACCGTACACAGGATCTCTTTTCTCAGTATGGAAATCGGCTCGATCGCCATGTACACGCAGCTTACGAGCAAGTGTGCACAGTCATTACATTACATCTGTAGAGCTGCAGGCTGGGCAACACCCAACACATTTGCGAGATTCTACAATCTACATATACATCCCATATGCTGGTCATATGTGTATTCTGTAAGTCCTCCCTTCGGGCAGGCAGTGTGGTGCATATTTCCACCTGGAATATGCTACCCAGTGTACCTTGCTATTCTTGTGTATAGCCTAGCCCTTCGCTCGTGCTAGCCTCACTACAGAGTGCAGGACACTGGAAGACAGCTGTAGTGGCGAAAATAAATAGGGACCCTCATTCGTCAGTCACTGATGTAACTGAAAGGGAACGTCTTGGTTATGTATGTAACCCTTGTTCCCTGAAGGAGGGAACGGAGCATTATGTCCCCGTGCCACTACCGCTGTACCGCTGAAATGGCTGGGACGCTCAGTTTCGGCTCCTCAGCAGGTAAACATAATGCAGGCTTGCACGCACGGCTCCTTGTATACCCACGTGGGTGGGTGGAGTTCACGATGCAAATTCTGCAGCCTGTTGGTATTTTCATACCATTGGCTCGTTTTGTAGTACTCGAAGGTGATTGGCATTTAACAGGAAAGAAAACAGTGTCCGGATTTTACTAGTACAGCCAAGTTTCAGTTATAATTATTGCACAACAATGGCATACGTAGCAATTTTCGCAGATGTAGAGTTCCAGCTTGTCAATTTTGTGCACAATTGGTTTAGCGTTTGTAAGAAATAAACTCGCACTAGTGGCTTGAATGGATGTTTTCTGAGCTTTGGCCATAGGCCATAATACGCTCTGCCATATTGAATTAGAGTGTGGTTGGATATTCTAGCTCCACCCATTAGGTCCATCCTCGCCGGATGTCAAATGAGGAGGAGTTAGACTTAAGCTCCACCCATTTGCTTTGTCTAATGTCTAGTATTTTGGTTTTTGGTATGTCTTACCATTGTTATAGTCATGTTTCCTATTTGCCATGTGCTTCCCTTGTTTGTGCCATATTCTAGTCATGTGATCCTGCCATGTGCTCCCCTTGTCATGTGTTCTGTGTTGTCATGTTCTCATTGGTTCATTGTTTGATTGGTGTTCCTTGTCTAGTGATTAGTCTCTGTGTGTATTTAAGCCATCGTTTGCCATGCGTCTTCGTCTAGCTTTGTTATATGTAACTTGCTGTTGTTGGTGAAGTTTCCAAAGTCCAAGTCAAGCTTAGTTTGTTACATAAAACTGCATTTGGGTTCACTACAACTCACTCCAGTGGCTCAATTGTTACAGAAAGCTAGACTTTCAACAATGAACCCAGTAGTTTGTTTGCTTAACCTCTGTCAAGGAGCTCGATGCATGGAGGACTATGTGGAGGAACTCTGTGGACTTTGTTCACTGCTTCCAGGCGGTAATATATTCTGGTCCCTGGAGGAATATATTGACAATGCCTTGTTGTTAAGTCGGTCATGTTTTACTGTGGCAATTGTCGACAATTGCTTCATAATCCCACAGTGCACACCACAGCCCATCCTGCTCACGTCACACTGCTCCAGTGTCTCGTCCCAAAATGGCCGCCACGCCAGACTCTCCAGCCAAGATGGCCACCACACTAGACTTTGCCATGCATCTTTGTATAGCTTTGTTAATGTAACCCACTGTTGGTGAGTGTTCTGTTTATTTCAAGTCATGTCACTCAAGCTTAGTTTGTATTTAGTTTGTTAAATAAAACTGCATTTGGTTTAACTACAACTCACTCCAGTGGATCAATTATTTTACATTTCACTGCCGGTTGTATATTCTGTATATAACTGTGTATGTGACAAATAAAACTCTTGAATAAAACTCTTGAATTGTTACAGCTCTGACAAAGTACTTTTAACAGATCACAAGCATGATTCTTTCTACAGCAATATTACCATATGGGTTAAATTTCTCTGTGGTAATCTGTATTATGTAACATGCATTGCCTTATTTAAAACATTTTTAACTTTAGCATTGCCTGATATTTAAAAGTTCCATCGTTTTGACATAATAAATTGTATTTACCTGCTTTAGAAACATCCAGTAAACACTGCTAATATGATTAGAAGTGAAAAGGGGAGACAGTTTAAAACATCTGTGAGGATTTGGGGAGAAAATCAAGAGGTTCTTCGTGCATTCCAGTGAATTATTAATGGTATATATCTACAATTAAATCGGGAGAACAGATCACAAATGCAGAGTGTTGTCTTTTTTCATACTGTTACAATGTAGGAAAAGAAATTATACATTGATAATCCATAATATTAAAATGACAAAATTACATAGTTGTAACAAGGGCCCACCCCTTGGTTCTGTGACCGGGTGCTACACCCCTGCTTAGGCAGATATATGAAATATAAGAATTTTTACCGTATCATGTATGCGATGCTTTTTCAGGCTTTGTTCAACAGTTTTTCTCCTCATGGCTACAAACTCCTCCTCCTCCTGATTCAGAGAGTGTCCGATTCTCACCTCATTTGTGCATTGTCTACACAGACAGACAGACAGATAGACAGACAGACTGAATTTAACATTACATTCTGTTATTTCAGATTTTTTTTATTGCAGATTTAAATTTAACTGGGACCCAGGAAATAGACTTTTGTCCTCCTGTAGTGGACATTGTATTTTAGTGAATTTCTCTGACATCATACATGTCACAGTCTGGATGTCCTATAATGAGCACATTCAGGGCTTGTCAGAGATACCATATGTTTAGAAGATTCTCAGACACATGCCGCTCCTTGGACCTTAAAAATGATTGACATTAATTTAGCGATTCAATGTGACACTCTTATGGAAATATGATCATATTTTGTAATTATCATTTAAATCTGATTTATTTTTGAATTGTTTGTCATAAATCAACATCTCAGGAAAATGGTTATGGGGTTCCAAATCAAAATATGACTTTCCGTTACGGCATTGATTTCATACATAACCTCTGTAGAATCCCATTGTTTTTGCCTAGTCGTGCGTTTTTAATAATAATAATTTTTAAAAAAATGTCCTGGAGTCATAACATATATAAAATAAAAATATTTTTTTCTATTTTTTTCTTATGCTCTAAACAATGTAATGGTACAAAAAAAAAAACAATTCACAAAACCGTTTTTTCCTGGTTCTTGGGAGGATAATTCAGCCTGCAGTTCAATTCAGTCAGTCTTTACCCAGTCTTTAAAAATCAGTGTTTTTCCAGTTTGCTATAAACTTTAATTCTGTAATAATTGCAGTATAGTACTTATTTTACTGCTTCCATGAATCTGAGCAGAATTACCTTGAATTGGATTCACCCATCTATAAAACAATTGACATTAGTTATTAGTAATTTGATTCAAACTCATGAAACTTTCACTTTTTCATAAAAGCTTATTTTAAGAATGTTGTAAAAGCTTTATAAACTTATACTCACTGTTCTTGTATAGTCTTGTTAAATTCTGAGACTCCGCAGATAGAAATCCAGCAGCCGTCGTCTCTCAGATCGCACAGAAGAAGGCAGAGGTGGACAAAGTACAATCCTTTATTACTTGAGTGAAGGTACAGATACCGGTGAAAAATGACTGCATTACAAGTGAAAGTTGTAAAGACACATTTTTACTTCAGTAAATGCACAGAGGTACTTGTTTTATGTAATACTTCAAATACTTTATGCCTAGTGCATAAAGTATTTACGGGAATAAAGAGCTTCTAGAATGTTACAAAACCTACAGAAATTAAACAACTGCAATTGACAAAGAAAGTATAATCTTAATTTTTATGAAACATTCCTTCCTAAATTTCATTCTCCCACGATTCTCAGTGCCAACTAAACAAAATAACATGTACTTTACTAGAGGTTCTGACAAAATATTAATTACTGCACTCTATTTACAAATGTTTAATTGATTAGAATGAATTATGTTTGAATAATTCAATGACTCACTCATAAAGGCTTGTTTCCTTACTGGATGAATCTGTGTTTTTGAACAAATCAGTTGAGTGAATGATTCAATGACTCACTCATAAAGACTTCACTTGTTTCCTTACTGGATGAATCTGTGTTTTTGAACAAATCAGTTGAGTGAATGATTCAAGGACTCACTCATAAAGGCTTGTTTCCTTACTGGATGAATCTGTGTTTTTGAACAAATCAGTTGAGTGAATGATTCAATGACTCACTCATAAAGACTTCACTTGTTTCCTTACTGGATGAATCTGTGTTTTTGAACAAATCAGTTGAGTGAATGATTCAATGACTCACTCATAAAGACTTCACTTGTTTCCTTACTGGATGAATCAGTGTTTTTGAACGAATCAGTTGAGTGAATGATTCAATGACTCACTCATAAAGACTTCACTTGTTTCATTACTGGATGAATCAGTGTTTTTGAACGAATCTCTTGAATGAATGATTCAATGATTCACTCATAAATACTGTCTGTCACCTGCAAAGACCAATCATGTTTTAGAGAGGAAAAAAAATTCTTCCACTAATTTTCAAAGCTGTTAACGACTTTACTTGAGTATTATTTTTTTTTCTGGAAACTCGTGACTTTAACTTCACTACATTTGAAAGACAAATATCGTACTTTTTACTCCACTACATTTCCATCAAGGTCCTTGAATAGGAAGAACAGATACTCAAAGTAAATGTACTTCGTTACTGTCCACCTCTGGTAGAAGGGCTCTGAAACCACTCCCAAATCTAGACATCGACTAGATGGGGGACATTACCTTAAAACCACAGACAGAGATGAGATTCTTCCATGCAACTTCCTTGTAATTGAGAATGGCTGGCAGTCAGGTGATCACATCAATGTTGGGGTTGGGCTGTCAAATGTCATCCGTCATTGTGTTCCTTTAACATTCTTTACATTATCATCAACAGACACTTTTATGCCCCAGTCTCAGGGGATAATTTAGATTGTTATGCCCACAGTAAACATACATATTTATAGTTTGAATATGATTGATATTGTTTCCATGCATAAATATTAAGTTAACAATGTAATGTACTTGTTTCCCAAGGGCACAACAGTGCAAAAATCTGGAGATAAAACATGAGATATGTGAGGTAAGAAAAAATGAGGATGTTGTAGACCTCAATGAAGTTTATTGCAGTGCTGCAGTGACAAAGTGCACAAAGCACTTTGGGTTCAACAGAGTCAGAATGATAGTGTTGCATAGTGTTTAAAACACTATATTGCTAAACGTATTGTGCCGCCCCTCCAAATCCCTGAGTTCAGGTGTTCAGTCCCTTCATGGCCACAGGTGTATAAATCAAGCACTAGGCATGCAGACGCTTCTACACACATTTGTGAAAGAATGGGTCGCTCTCAGGAGCTCAGGGAACTCAGTCAAGTCACCTTCATTTATATAGTGCTTTTTACAATATAGATTGTTTCAAAGCAGCTTTACAGTGATAATAGGAAATTAATGGAAGATAGATTGTTTTGGCTCGAGAAGGAGGCCTTCACAGGGGAGTCTCTAGTTGACACGGTTTCTACTGACACTTCAGGGCTGCGTTGTGGTCGTGTCTCGGCGCAGGTCCACCATCTGATCTGGATACGGCCCGGATCCGGCTGACTGCAGTAAACCTCGGTATAAACAGAGAGACTAACATTAGTGTAGATGCCATTCTTCTTATGATGTAACGAGTACATCAGGTGTTATGGGAAGTGTTCCCGGTTCCGGCTGACCTAGCTAATGCAGCCTAATAATCATTTACTGATTTGAATAATAGAGATTGATAATGTTCTGTGTGTATGCCATAGTAAAGAGATGCGTTTTTAGTCTAGATTTAAACTGAGAGTGTGTCTGCTTCCCGAACTGTAGAGTTATATGGTATTTCCCTTTAAGTCACATAAACAAAAAGTGTTTGTCCCCTCTCAAATTTTCCTTTGGATCAGACTGAAACATGCAGAAACTTGTTTAACATATTAAAACACAAAAAGTAACACAATGATCGGCCATTCCACATGTGTCAAAAATGTCAACATTAAAAAATCATCAAAACAAACAGTAAGGACTTTTCCGCCTCTTTTCAGAACATTGCACACCACTGATATTCATTACTCATTGTGTTTTAATGGCCAGATGAATCTCCTCCTTCAGTTTGTCTTTGTTGTTTGTGATGTTGTTTCCAGTGACCTCCATAAGATCATAGATCATCTCAGCGCTGTAAGGACCTTGAAAGGTCTTATATGTGTTAATCCAGGCCTCAATATCATCTGTAGAAGCATTAACACACTTAAATCAGAACACAGTTGATATTTCAGTTTTATTCAGGACTACTGTAAGATCATAAATTACCTCCACAGTTGACCACATTAAAGAGAGGGATGTGGATCACGGTTGGAGCGTTTTGGCCATCGAACACATAGAAGTCCTTCGGGTTCTCTGAGTGTCCATTGGGAATCTTGACCTCAGGGAAAGGGAAGTTTAGTTTCCCGCACGTCTCAGCAGCTTCCTTCACCGTCTGCAGTGGAAAAGCATCACATTATTGTTTGATTAAAAGGGTTGGACCATTTTAATTGAAATCGTCAGGATGAGAATCCCCCACTGGGATCTGGGAATGCTAACACATAGCACTGTTATGAATAAATATGGGTAGATGAAAACCCATGAACTTATTTTTAAATGTTAGGACACATTTTAGATTAGTGTGAACTAAAAATGCTTACATTAAGAAGGTGTTCCCAGAATGTTTCAGCTCAAAATACCCCACAGATCATTTATTATAGCATGTTGTATGTTATATGTCTCCGTGTTTTTACTGTTATACGCTAAGAGGCGCTATTACACATCTTCTGAATGAGTATAGAATCTCCTGATCAAAACACAGGTGAAGAAGACGTAGTAACAAGCAATCTCATATGTAAGCAGATGCGTATGTAAAGTAACGTGATCATCAACATTAAACATCATATAAATCAAAACTATCTAATGGTACTGAATGAAATGTCAACCCAGGACAAGCTACAGGACTGAGCAAACATTAGGGGTGTTGATGGACTCGTTAGGGGTGTTGAGCTGGATGTAGTCTTTGACAAAAACATGATTTTCTCAGCTTTTTGCTCAAAATGTTGCTTTTTTTATGAAACGTAAGGGTAAAAAAAGCTTAGGTGGTATGGGTAAGTTTAAGGGTAGGGTTAGAGACAGGTGTGGTGGTGTGGGTAAGTTTAAGGGTAGGGTTAGGGACAGGTGTGGTGGTATGAGTAAGTTTAAGGGTAGGGTTAGGGACAGGTGTGGTGATGTGGGTAAGTTTAAGGGTAGGGTTAGGGACAGGTGTGGTGGTATGGGTAAGTTTAAGGGTAGGGTTAGGGACAGGTGTGGTGGTATGAGTAAGTTTAAGGGTAGGGTTAGGGACAGGTGTGGTGATGTGGGTAAGTTTAAGGGTAGGGTTAGGGACAGGTGTGGTGTGGTAAGTTTAAGGGTATGGTTATGGACAGGTGTGGTGGTGTGGGTAAGTTTAAGGGTAAGGTTAGGGACAGGTGTGGTGGTGTGGGTAAGTTTAAGGGTGAAGTTAGGGACAGGTGTGGTGGTGTGGGTAAGTTTAAGGGTAAGGTTATGGACGGGTGTGGTGGTATGGGTAAGTTAAAGGGTGAAGTTAGGGACAGGTGTGGTGGTATGGGTAAGTTAAAGGGTGAAGTTAGGGACAGGTGTGGTGGTATGGGTAAGTTAAAGGGTGAAGTTAGGGACAGGTGTGGTGGTATGGGTAAGTTAAAGGGTGAAGTTAGGGACAGGTGTGGTGGTATGGGTAAGTTAAAGGGTGTAAGGACCAAATGAGACCACTAAATATTTGACCCTGAGAAATGAGACCGTATTTACCACTCGCACTTCTGACATGAGTTTATCATGTGTTGTTATTCTTATGTTCTTGTGTTTATCCAACAACTCTCTTTTCCCATCTCACAATAACCAGAAAGTCATCAGTGTTCAATTATTGCATGGTTATTCAGAAGTTGTTCAGGTGTCTCACACACAATGGAGCATCATCAGTGAAATGATTCCTTCACCCATGGAGATCTGACCTGCCCGGCAAACCAAACCTTCTGCTTGAAGGTGACCGAGGACTTCTCAAAGGGTCAGCTACCTAAGAATCCTGGGGAGGACAGGACACAGATGCTTCCTCAAAGTGTAAAGACACTTTCCACTGACACTTTCTGCTAATGGACACAACAGACTTGGGACAACAAGTCATTCTACAGACTGAAAGCTATCGCAATCAAGTGTAGGTGGAAGCAAACCTGACCAACAGGATCATAGATATCCTGTCCAATTGCGACAGCATCCAGTCAGCGCAGTACGCCTACACCTAAAGGGACTGTGCCAGAGGTGTGTTTTGCAGTGTTTTCATCTTCATGTTCAGCCTGTCTTAATGTTGTTATTTCAGGTGACTACTTGATTCCTGCACCCATGGACTTGTGCTGTTAACAAGGATCAGCACCATGAACACTCTGACAACTTCCAAAATATGGAAACAGGGAATATCCAAATATGTCCCCTTGGAAACTCATATGAATTTGTCCCAAGGGACCAGGGGTCGCCTGTAAGGAGCGGTTTTACTGCTAAGACAAAAGCTGAGATCCAGCGCCCTGCATTAAAACAATCAAACTCAATCTGAAGAGAAGATCTCACAGAGAAACTGTAGGACACCGCCCTGACCAAAACCCTCTCCCCCTCTCTACCTCCCTTTCCCCCTTCCCCCTGATTCAAGTCCCAGAATGCAGATATACTACATATGATTTATCTTGTGAATCTATTGTTTTATCCCTTTCATGTCTGGTGTCTTTTTAAAGGTCATAGTGCGATTGGTAAAATGGTCTAAACATCACTGAAGTCACTGATAGGGTTAGAAAGATTGAAACATATGAGAACTGTGTTCTCCTTTTTGAGTGGTCTCTCCAAAGATATCTGATCCTCTCCCCCAAACTAGGTGTTTGTGTTGCAAATAGTTACAACCCTTTGTTCTGGTCTGGGTATTTAAGGAAGGGTAGCAGGGCTGCCATTGGGGAACATTCTGTAGACAGAAGCCCCCATGCAGTGTTGTGTCAGTGTCATAAGAGACACTCACACACGCTGTATGTATTGTGCCAGATATGACTCTTTGAAACTATTTTCATATTACTTAATTGTATTTTATGCTGAAAGTTGTGTACCATGGATTCATGTTTAATTATGTTCTTTAAGTTCTGTCTGGCCAAAATAAATGTTAATCTTGATTTATTCTGTATTTTTCATAAGTCATTACTCAAGTAGTGTCGCATGAGGAGTTTTGTAGGAGTTTCCGTAAATCCTTCTGTCAGGGCAGATTCATACGGAGGACCCCATGACCGGAGCATGGCGCTAAGCATGAGGGGCAATCTGATTTCTGGGTGTCACTGTTATTAACAAGTTACAGCTCTCGTGACTATTGCTAAAATTACACTTTCTGTTATGAGTAAGCATGTGCGACTCACTTAAAGGTAAAATAGTTCACTCTGTAATCCTCTGTAATATCAGAACTGACTAATTTGCGTCCGTGAGGTAATGTAATTATAATCATGAGCATTATCTCTGAGCGACTCCGGGTCCCATGGAGGAACGAGTATTTGAAATTAAGAGATACTAAGAGAAATCAATGATCTAAATTAAATCACAACTAAACTTATGATCAGCTGTTAAGTTACAAATGTAACAAATGTAACAAAGTTACAAAGAATTGGAGTCAGATCAAATTATTCATGGAGTCAGATTTAAAATTCGATGGTCATAAATTAAGTGGATTTAACCGAAGTGCTGAGAAGGCAGACACGCAGAAGTCCTTCGACCAGGCCGTTAGATTCCGTCCTTGGGCTAACGGATGGACCTTACAAGGGTGAAGTTATGGACAGGTGTGGTGGTGTGGGTAAGTTTAAGGTTAGGGTTATGGACAGGTGTGGTGGTATGGGTAAGTTTAAGGGTAGGGTTAGGGACAGGTGCCCTGAATGTGATGCTGGGTCCCCCAGCAGAGGGACCAGCACCAGCACCTGAAAGCTATGGGATTGGCCCAGCAGGAGAGCCCCCACTGTAACCCTCAGATCACCCTGAGTATCAGCCAAAGTAGCCCTCTGCAGGACAAAGTAACTAGATTGAAGGATAGCTAAGGGGACCTCACCTCTTTCAAGGTATTGAAATCGCAACGCAATGGTCTTCTTCCCACAGTGGATATATGACTCATCCACGAACACTCTCTCAGCATAATCAGGGCCCAGACATGTGAGACAGCGATTGTGACTGTCAATTGGAGAAACACAATCGCACGGATCACCCGTTGGTTGCTGTACATTCTCTTACGTTTAAGGCAGTTTAAGGTAACACCTGTTTCTAATACCAGGAACTGCCAGAGACACATGATATAAGCCACAAGCATTCCTGGGAAGGGGAGAGCGAGAGAGCTTTTGCTACATCTGTACCAGGAAATGATGGAAAAATCTGATAACGCTTTACAATAAGGTCTCATTTGTTGTTCATTGACTCATGTTAGTTCACAGTGCATTAACTAATGTTAATGTAACCCTAGTAAGTACACACTAGGTTAGTTTGAATGAATATACAAAAATCCCAAATCACAATTCACCTTAGAGAATTGAAATCACAACAACAAGGATTTGGATACAAAATTAAACTTGTATTGATTGAACAACAATTGAAATAAACAATTACTATAAATGATGTTTTATTAACAAGGTTCGGGAGGAGCACGTTCAGATAATTGACATAGGTGGAGAGCACTCAGCTAATCAACAATAAGAGGTATATATATGTAGCAGCCTTACCTCCGTTACTGACAGTTTATCAGCATCTTGGCTCGCCGTTTTTTTTTACAATGTCACAAAGCCAAAGCTCTTCATCTGACGATGAAACAAACATCCCCAGGGATCCGCCACCGCATTCCGCCAGCCCCAGTACCATCCATTCTACACCGGACATCGCACTTGAGCCCCAGGCTTCTTCGCGCGGCCGCATGCCTACTCGAACAGGCTTGCGCTCGCCCTAAAATATTCAACATGCTATCAGAAGCCGTTTACTGGATTTTGTTGAACAATTACACCATTCCCCACCTCATTCACTCACTAGATGATTTTTTTAATAATCTCGCCTCCTGATGCCATCCCAGCCGCATATATCCTCACAGTTCAAAACTTTTTTTTTCTGAGCTTGGAATTCCCATTGCACAGGAGAAATCCATGGGGCCCTGCCACATCCACTCGGAATTAATTTAGATTTAGCCAAATTCCAGGCATCCCTGCCCAGAGAGAAAATCGACTGAATAATTCTCGTCTCATCTACTCTCCTTGAAAAATCAAATTGTTCAAAACGCGAACTTCTATCCCTGCTCGGCCATTTAAACTTTGCAATGCAAGATCACAAATCTAGCTGGGTGGCTCGCCACTTCCATCCGGAAGAGAGAATTCAAGGAGGAACCAAAAACCTGGCTGAGATTCAATGAATGTTCTTTCCGAAATCAACAAGAATTTAAAATAAATCTTCTGATCCATGTACTCTTTTCAACTCTCAATCCAGCTTTCAACAACAACCATTTCGTTGTTTATGCAGCTTATTTTTCTTTGCGCTCTGAATACGTCTCGCATTTCCCGCTGCACTCCCACACATACACCGAGCATTGTTTTACAACCAATCACAATTACCTGTTCATGACTGCTTAACAATTGCTATGCAGATTTACTAAATTCAGGTTATTTGTAGCATTATGATTGGAGGAATAATCTAAGATACAATAATATAATATCACATAATAATAAGATAATAATATAATAAGTTACAAGAATTACATCCCTATAAGAACTTCTTATGGGGGTTACATTAACAAATACAATATTTGATTTCCATAATGTAGTACAGCTTTTTACAATCACTTATTTCAGATCCTTAACGTCATTTTTGAAAACTCTAGTCACAAAACTTCATTTGTAAACGTCAAAAATCATTTGTAACACAAAGCTGTCTAATGTTCAAAACTTTGCATTGTGCATTGCTATCTTTAAAGCAAATCTTGCACATCACCTACTCTGTGATACACATTAGTGTGTGGTCATTTGACAATTGAGAGTAGCATAAGGTTTAGTACATGTTGACGACTTACCGGTTCTCATTGTGGAAACATCTGATTAGACAGTGAGGCCACTGTTGACCTTCTGAGGTTTGGTTGTATCATTGTAGCCGCCTCAGTCATTGTCATCCCATGATTTATGACATGGTCTACAACTATTGCTCGGATTTCATTGGACACTCTTAGCTGTTGTTGCTGCTGTCTTGGTCCGTGGCCTTGTCCTCTACCATGTTCCCCCACACCTCTCAGACGAGGCCCACGACCACCTCTCAGAAGGGCCTGGTCCCCTGCCATTCCTTTGACCAACACGTCTTCCTCCCACCACTGCTTGACCTCTATTGTGTCACCTGCCGGCCTGTTGAAAGACCTAAAGCTCCTAGAACATTTCCGGTGGAGAAGCAAATGGCCAGGCCATTTGACCTCTTATACACATAAAATAAAACCTTAAATGTAACACGGTATTCAACTGGCAACCAGTGAAGTGAAGGCAGAACAGATGAAATGTGTTCCCTCTTTCTGGTCCCAGTAAGAAGTCTGACAGCAGCATTTTGTACCAGTTGTAGGTGGGATAAATAGGACATAGCCAGACCAAGATAAAATGAGTTACAGTAATCTAGCCTGGAGGAAATAAAAGCATGAATCACTGTCTCTAAATCTTTTGGTGATAAAAACGCTTTCAAATGTGCAATGGATCAGAGATGATAAAAGATACTCTTCACCATTGAATGTATTTGATTTTTGAAGTGTGTGCCATAGATATCCTTGTGTTTCAAAGGGAAGTACACCTGGGTATCATCCGCGTAAAAAAATGGTAAGGAATATCATGCTTACGAAAGATTATTGTAAAGTGATACTGGAATGTGTACCAGGAAATTATATGCAAAACTTTCCGTCCTCTGTTGTTCAGGTTCACCGCCTCCACCTCCCAGGAGGATATCTAGAGTTTCCTATAAAAGATCCGACCACTCCTGTCCGATCTGAGAGTCGACGGTGGCTGTGTCACTACTGGTGAAGTCTCAAGATTTTGCAATACTATACAAGAACAGTGAGTACATGCTAAAACTTTTACAACAGGGCAATTAATAGGCTTAA
>CM031947.1:319238-326738 GCA_018749465.1 Paracanthobrama guichenoti | reverse complement strand
ACTTGAGACCGGTCTTAAGACCATTTTTTGAAGGTCTTGGTCTTGTCTCGATCTCGACCGCATTTATACTCGGTCTTGTCTTGGTCTCAGACTTAGAGGACTCGGGAGTCAAGTCAAGACCACAACTGCTGGGATATCACATTAACATCATTAATGTGATTTGATGTAAAACTTACTGCTGCTGGGTTCATAAGCAATATGACAAGAGCAAGAGAACTGTTTTCATTAATATAAGTGTGATTGCAAATGATATTTATATAGTTTATATATATACTACTATATAGTTAATATTAAATTACATTTTAAAAATGTATTTTTATGTCTTTGCTAATTCGGCAACGTTTCATTATTAAATGAATCAGTTGCTTTGAACAAATCGGTTCAATAAATGATGCTGTGAATGTTAGTTAAATAATGTTAATGTTTTAATGTTAAATTAATTATTTAACATTATTTATGAAGGTGTAATTGTACCAATTCAGATGCAACTTCTGTGCCATTCATTTTATTGTCAGTGATTTTAATGATAACAGCGCTATAGTATCTTACTATTCTAATTATATGTATTCATTAAATATAAGGCATTTCTCAGACAGTAGATAGGGATCTTTTACATGAATTTAAGGAGTGCTGGTCTGGTCTTGGTCTTGACTCAGTCTCGCCCTGTCTTGGTCTCGGTCTTGTCTTGGTCTTGTCTTGGTCTCGGCACACGCTGGTCTTGGTCTCAACTTGGTCTCGGTTTAGGTGGTCTTGACTACAACACTAACAATTGGAATCCTTGTTTCAAGACGGACAGACATAGCTCCAAATTAATTTCCATCATTAAAAAATTTGAATTCCAAATTCGAACTCCTCATAAGCCGTTTGTCTGATTCACTCGAAACTTGACATGCATCTAGACACCCTCATGGCAAAAAGTTGTCAAATGAATTTAGATTCACACTTGTGACGGGACGCCAAAATGTTTGAAATAGGCAGGGCCACTTTCACTGAAATGGCTTTAACTCTTGAACACAATGAGATATTTTTACCAAACATAACAAAAAAACAAAAAAAAATCAACAGCAATTCGCCACTTGGTAGCACTACAATATGAGAGGGAAAAAAAAGCTATAACTACATAACCATTAGTCCAATTGACTTCCAGAAAATAAGTCTTTGTTCCAGTTCCCCGCGGCAGGAGCCCCGCTGCTGCCGAGACTCAACGGTGGCTCATGTCGTGGGGCTCGCAAATGGATCTCAGCCTTCGTATTTTCACCCCGCAAACGTCTGTTTACAGTACTATCTCGGGGTTGAAAAGACATGGTTATGGCCAGATGCCGGCGGTCAAGGAGACACTTGCAAGCCATCTCTTGCCCCAGTCCACATCGGCCATAAAGGCTCCATCCTTGCCCACTAAGCCTCTTAAAGTCACCTCTTCGTTAGTGGGCAAGGCATACTCTGCAGCAGGTCAGGCCACTGCATGTCTGCACACCATGTCCATCATGCAGGCATATCAGGCGGACCTGCTGAAAGACCTGGGTGAGAGCCACGAGATCGGAGCCGACGTTATTAATGAGCTCCGGTCGACAGCAGATCTCGCTCTCCGGGCCACCAAGGAGACGGCCAGATGTGTCGGTCGTTCTATGGAAGCCCTGGTGGCCACGGAGAGACATTTGTGGCTCAACCTTACGGAGATTAAGGAACGTGACAAGAGCTTTTTGCTTGATGTGCCGCTGTCTCCGGGAGGCCTGTTCGGTGATGCTGTCACCTCTGTTACCGACAGGTTCCTGGAGGCAAAGAAGCAATCTGCGGCGCTCAAGCAGTTCCTTTCCCATAAGCCCCAGGTCTCGTCTGCTGCTGGGTGGGAGCAGCAGACCCCAAGTATGAGCTCATATGACTCGCGCCGTCTGAGGTGCTCTCCACTGTAGTGGGCCCCGAGCAGGCTCTGGTGATGACTCAGGAAGTACAGACTCTGCTGCAAAAGGGGGCTATAGAGAGGGTCCCCCTCCAGACAGAGAGTCAGGCTTTTACAGTCGGTACTTCATAGTGCCAAAGAAGGATGGAGGGCTGCGCCCCATCTTAGATCTTTGCATCCTGAACCGAGCAGTGGCAAAGCTCAAGTTCAGGATGCTAACACACAAACAGATTGTGTGTCAGATCCGCAACACAGGAAGTACCTGAGGTTTACTTTCAGGGGAGAAGAGTACCAATACCGGGTGCTTTCCTTCGGTCTAGCTCTTTCGCCCTGCACTTTCACAAAGTGCATGGACGCTGCTCTGGTTGCCTTGCGTATGCAGGGGATCTGTGTGCTCAATTACATCGACGACTGGCTGATCCTAGCACAGTCAGCTCATCTCGCGGTCCAACATCGAGATGTTGTTATCGCGCATATGAGGAGGTTGGGGCAGAGACTCAACTCCAAGAAGAGCGTTCTTTCTCCTGTGCAGAATATCACTTATCTGGGCGTGAGTTGGGATTCGGTATCTATGCAGGCCCGTCTGTCAGAGCCTCACATAGGGTCGATCCTCTTGGCCATGAAAGGGGTGAAGCTAGACCAGTCACTCACTGCAAAGCAGTTCCAGAGATTGTTAAGTCTGATGGCGGCAGCATCCAACGTTATTCCTTCGGGTCTGCTGTACATGAGGCCTCTGCAGTGGTGGCTCAAAACCAAGGGTTTTTCCCCGAGGGGAAACCCCTTTCGCATGATCAAGGTTTCGCGGCGGCGTCTCCGCACCTTAGTTATGTGGAAGGATCCTTGGTTTCTGGCCCAAGGCCCGTCCCTGGGGGCACCGTGTCAGTGTGCGTCTCTGACCACGGATGCCTCCCTGACGGGTTGGGGGGCGACCATGAGCCCAGGGCCTGTGGCAGGAGCACCATCATTCATGGCATTCATGGAAATGTTGGCAGTGTTTCAGGCTCTGAAGCACTTCCTGTCACATCTCAGGGGCCATCATGTGCTTGTGCGCACAGACAGCACTTTATATGGTCTCCTATATAAACCATCAGGGAGGTTTAAGGTCCCATCGCTTATATAAGTTGGCGCGCCTTATCCTCCTTTGGGCTCAGGGGAAATTACTGTCAGTCAGGGCAATGTACATCCCAGGGAGCCAGAATGTGGAAGCAGACATCCTGTTGAGGCAGGGGCCGAGGCCCAGGGAGTGGAGACTCCACACCGAGGTGGTGGAGCTCCTTTGGGAGAAGTTTGGCAGGGCTCACGTGGACCTGTTTGCCACTCATGAGAACGCTCAATGTCGTCTGTGGTTCTCCCTGTCGCCCCCAGCTCCTCTCAGGCTGGACGCGATGGTACAGGAGTGGCCGAGGCTGCCCCTGTACGCTTTCCCCCGATTGCTCTGCTTCCAGGAGTTCTACAGAGAGTGCGGCGGGACGGAGCCCATCTTCTGCTAGTAGCCCCATTCTGGCCAGGCCCGAGTATGGTTCTCGGACCTTGTGTCTCTCCTCAACGGCTCTCCCCTCGAGATTCCGCTCAGGAGAGACCTTCTCTCTCAGGCGGGCAGTGTCTTCATACACCCTCGCCCGGAGTTGTGAAAACTGTGGGCCTGGCCTCTGAGGGGGCCCAGCTCATAAGTTCTGGTCTCTCAACCGAGGTTGTTGAGACCATTCTACACTCCAGAGCTCCCTCCACGAGGAAACTTTACGCTCTAAAGTGGAGACTTTTCACCTTGTGGTGTAGAGATCGCTTGTGGGATCCAGTTAACTGCCCTGCGAGCGTGGTGCTGGAGTTACTGCAGGAGAGGTTCTCCGCTGGGTTAGCTCCCTCCACATTAAAGGTGTATGTGGCGGCCATAGCAGCTTACCACAATCCTTTGAGTGGTGTTTCTCTGGGGCAACACCCACTAGTAACTTGTTTCCTCCTTGGAGCCGTGAGGCTAAGGCCTGTGACACGCACCAGGGTGCCGGCCTGGGACCTATCCATCGTCCTGCAGGGTCTTTCCAAGGCTCCCTTCGAGCCGCTCGAGGAAGTTTCTGAGAAGTTTCTCACTTAAAAAACAATATTCCTGCTTGCTATTTCTTCTTTGAAGAGAATAGGAGATTTACAAGCCCTCTCTGTTGCACCCTCGTGCTTGGAATTTGCCCTGGGCATGGCCAAGGCCTTCCTCGCTCCGAGGCTAAGGTTCTCACTAATCCTGTGAGACCTATTGTTCTCCAGGCCTTCTGTCCTCCTCCTTTTTCGACGTCAGACCCGGAAAAACTGAATCTGCCTTGCCCTGTTCATGCTTTAGACACATATGTCCACAGAGCTGCCCTGTGAAGGAGAACCGACCAGCTGCTTGTCTGTTTTGGACCACCCTCGAGGGGGGGCCCAGTCTCAAAGCAGAGGATGAGCAAGTGGGTGGTCGAAGCCAACTCACTCGCTTATGTGGCGGCCAGAGAGCCTTCTCCTTTGGCTGTTCAGTCCCACTCCACTAGGAGTATGGCCGCCTCTCTGGCACTTTTGGCAGGGGCCTCCCTGCAGGATATTTGTGATGCGGCAGGGTGGTCCTCTCCGCACACCTTTATTAGATTCTATGAACTCGATGTTAATGTTACTCCAGGGTCTCGGGTGTTCGCCTCTTAACTCCATCCAGTCTCATATGGGGATGTGGGTATTCTCATTCCCAAAGCAGTGACAGCGCGAGTTCCCTTGAAAGGGAACGTCTCGGTTACGACTGTAACCTTAGTTCCCTGAATAGGGAACGAGACGCTGCGTCACCCTGCCATACTCCCCGCATGCCCGCAAGCGCCTTGTTTCAGGCCTTTTCAGAAGCTAACGGCATGTGTTTGCCGGTATGCTATATAGTTTCTAGGTCTATGACGTAACCCTAACCCTATGACGTTCCGTCTCTCTATTGGACTGATGACATACGTCTCGTTCCTTATTCAGAGAACTAAGGTTACAGTCGCAACCGAGACGTTCTCATTATGATTAATAAACCTGAAAATGGGGTCTTAAAACGTTTGAATTCTGTTATTTGCTGATTGCAGATATATTCATAATATCAACTTGCATTCTACAGATTCTCTTTTGTACACTGTATGTTGACCTGAACTAGAGAATAGTGTAAAATAGATCAGTAGTTTCTGGGACTGATCTGTAATATAAATATTACAATTAGTAATGTTGAAAAATATTTTCAGCAATTTCACCAACACAATGAGGTGCTGTTTTTCAACATAAACCTTCTCATACACAGTGATTTAAAGAAAAGATACTTTTTGCATGCTTGTATTACACATTTTATGTGATACATTTAGTTTATTGTAAACACTTTTAACCTTAAATGTGTTTTCTGCAGGTCTGTGTGGCAGCGCTTTAGCTGATGGAGACGAGATCCGTAAATTCCTCTGGGAAAAAATTAAAGGTGCAACTTCATTTATTCTGAAGATTCAGTTCTGCCTGAAGCTGACAGTCATTTCATTATCATGTGAACTTTAATTCCATTTGATTTCCCCCCCAGAGTTCTTTAAACATTTACTACTAATGGAGATGTTTGAGGAAATGAGAAAAGGTAAAGTATTTCTCACAGCTTTTATTTATTGACAAGTTGATCAATCTTTTGTGTCTAATGATCTATTCAAATAAATAGTTAAACTCTTTAATGATGAAAAATAAAAGTGAGCTATAATGATGATATCTGAATGTCATAAATTTGAGGATGAAAAGCACTTGGTTGACGACATTTTGCACATTTGTTCAATGTGAAGATCCAGACTGCCCTCCCATAGACGAGTGTTTCCAGGTGCTCATGGATCTGGTGGACATGAATCTCTCTGTTTTGAACGGCATCGATCCGTCTGATCTTGATGAATCCATCAGAACAAAGCTGAAAGGTAAGTTTTTCCTAAAGTGTGCTAGAAATGTATCTTTAATGGCTTTTCAGCGACATTTAAACAGTAAAACCAACTACTAACTAATTGATGAAGCAACAAATATGAATACAATATCATGCAAAAAGATCAGTTTTTGCCAACAAAAACTGTAACTAACACAAGATACATAGTTACCTGCATCAGATAGAGAGAGAACTCAATCTGCACATTCCCCTGTTTTTACAGAGCTCACTGGAGGTGAACTGATTTTTCAAACAGAATCACTGAATCTCGCTGATAAAGAAGCTGCAAAACAGTATATGGAACAATACACTGTGGATGTGTGTAATGCTTTGAGTCTTCGCTTCAGTTTCTGGCCTTTTGGTAGGTTGAAATGTCTTTACAATGTGTTTTGTATAATGTAATACATTTTTGATTTTTCACGCCAGATTAACCATAAACTGAAATATGCCTTTACTTTAAAATTCCATAAAGCTTCCATTAGCACCAACAAAACAGACTGACGCCACAGAAGAACCTTTAGACATCCAGTGATGTACTTTAAATCTGAAGGAACTATAAGACTTTTCTCCAAAGATAGTCAACTAAAAACATACAGAATATAAAAGAATATCAGAACCATTTACTGAATTTAAGCACCACTGTGTATTTGTTTTACAGATGTTTACTTGAGCATTTGCAGGTGCATGGCTCAGTGGATCTGGGGCAGGAAGTATAACTTCCTCTACAAAATGACAGGTGAGGACAGAAACTCAAATGGACAGGTGCTAACTGGGAATTCATTGTGAATAATATAATAATGCTGATCTCTCAGATAAAACAGTTCCCTCCACTCTTCTGAAAAGTGAGACGAGAGACTATATAGACGCTGGGCTGTTGCTCAACTCACCCTACTTCTCAGTGCTGAGAGAAGAGAGAGACATCGACCTCATCATTTCCCTGGATTTCAGTGACGGTGATCCTTTCACGGTATTATACGCACTCACTCAAGGAAGTTTATTTAAAGGAATAATTCCCCTAGAAATCATCATTTACTCCCTCTCATATCGCTCCAAACCCATGACTTGTTTCTTCTGTCGAACACAATGGGAGATTTTTTTTAATAATCTTGCTGCTTTTTTCCTTATGACATTCATAGTGACCACAAGAGTTCACATTAACATAAAATGTACAGGGTTATAAACACACCGTAACAGATACTAACAAATGCTCTGTAGCGGTCTTGTCCTGTTTTGACGGTCTTTTGTTCATTTATTGCCATGTTCCTTTTGAGTTCTCTGAGATTGTGTTTCCATGATTATTCATTAGTTCCTCACCTGTTCGTAGTTCCTTTGATTTCTCTGTCTGTGTATTTAAACACTTAGTTCCCTATCAGTCAAGTCCTTTGTGACTGATGAATTGGGATTTCATGCCCAATCACTTTTAAGTGGCAACAGAAAGAGCCAATGCATGTTAGCTAGTGAGATTTCCATCGCAAACTGCACCCCCGCTTCCGGGCATATAAGGGCCTGTGTGCAATACTCACATCGAGCTTTCGCTTGGGAGTCGAGTGGACATTTGTTTCATTCTGCTATACAATCATCGTTGTGTGTTCCAGTTCCAGTGTTGGTGTGACAGGGCTGGTGCACACGGCTTTCCCCTGGGCGCTTCAACGCTAAAGAGCTTACATTTCCCTAAAAGGGCAAATCA
>CM031947.1:311738-314238 GCA_018749465.1 Paracanthobrama guichenoti | reverse complement strand
TTGGCAAGACCAAAGAAATGATTGTGGACTTCAGGAAGAGACCGCAACGAACATACTCCCCCCTCATGATCAGCGGGTCACCAGTAGAGAGAGTGAGCAGCTTCAAGTACCTGGGAGTAAACATCTCCGAGGACCTGACCTGGACTGCTCACATTCAGACACAGGTGAAAAAGCCAGGCAAAGACTGTACCACCTGCGCCAGCTGAGGAAATTCAGGGTTTCACCAGCTATCCTGAAAACTTTCTATTTAGGGGCGATAGAAAGTGTTTTAACTCAGTGCATCACAGCGTGGTATGGGAACAGCACCAGTCATGACCGCAAAGCCGTGCAAAGAGTAGTGCGCTTATCCGAGCGTATCTCAGGGTCAGCTCTCCGTCTCTGCAGGACGTCTACACCAAACGCTGCAAAGGTAGAGCTACTAAGATCATCAAGGACTCTAATCACCCTGCAAACCCTCATTTCACGCTGCTGCCATCTGGTAGCGCTTCCGAAGCCTGATGGCCAAAACTGAGAGACTCAGGAGGAGCTTCTTCCCCAGGCCATCAGACTCCTGAACTCAGTCACTTAACATCACGTGACTTCACTTCAGGATAAACATCGATACACTGACATTGCACTGCACTTTCTGTTCTCGTTGTTACTGTGTAACAACCTGTTATAAACCTGTTTGCACATTATACTCTTTGTACATTTGTTAACCACATATTTATAAGTCTACAGTTTACTCACTGCACAGTTTACTTCACTTATTTTATTCCACTTCTTTATTTTTATTTTCTACTTTTTTCTACTTGACTTGATTATTTATAATTCTACAGATATAGACATATATATATATATATATATATATATATATATATATATATATATATATATATATATATATATATAGATAGATAGTACTTTTATTCTATTTCTATTATAATTTCCTCCTTGTGTTTTTAACTGTGAATTTGCACTGTCCATGGAGCGGACCTGTTTACATTTCACTGCCGGTTGTATATTCTGTATATAACTGTGTATGTGACAAATAAAACTCTTGAATCTTGAATCTTGTCTCTCTGTCTCTCTCTCTGTCTCTCTATGGGCTGCTTCTGAAATTGCATACTCTCTTGAGTGGGTACTTATTTTGAATAAGCAATTACTTCGCAACCATTAAAAAGGTATGTTCGATGTGAATGTGTGTAGTATGAATGTAATCCAGACGTACTACATTCCATTGTTGTCATTATCATGTGATGAACCAGTGTCAGTTGTGCCACGTCACTGCCATTCACAAATCCTCTCCTGTGGCCTGTGCAGTGATAATAGGAAATAAATGGAAGAGAGATTGTTTTGGCTGTACATCAGCTTAAGTAAGTTTATGATTGATTCATTTCCGTTGTAAGAAATCATTAGTTATTTACTTTGGGGCCACTTAAACGACACCATCCTCAAATTCGGACACAGGCTACTTCTTTTGTCACATATTGTATTTTGCTTACTATATGGTAGGGAAGTATGCGATTTTGGATGTGGAAAGTTTCATAACTTTGAATCAATTGAACCAATTGCTTCACACAATGATTCACTGCCGCCTGCTGGTCAAAATGGTGTAAATGCAACGAAAACTCAGCCCAAACATGCATAAAAACCCTCTGTCTCATGGAGGAGCGGCGACAGTGCAAGACTGTCGAGGCACACTCGTCCGTGAGGGGCTGTCCGCGGTTTACTTTCATTTTGTATTTATTTGGATTAAAGTCTTTTAAATGTTTGCCGGTTCCCGCCTCCTTCCTTCCCATATCTACAAACTTTGCTACAAACACATTTTACAAACCAAGTGCAAATGTTCTAAGTCCAATCCATGTTAGCTTCACTAATCTGATCATGCTTGAAGGCAGCATAGATGTATCCTGCGCTATATAAAGATATGTTGACAGGTAGGACATCCAATCACTGCTTTCGGACCGAATGCAATGATTGGATGAACAATTTTTGGATGTATGTATGACTTTATATAGCGTTCATCATACACAGTGTTGGGGGTAACGCATTACTTTTTCACATTGCTTTTAAAATTTACAACAAAATAAACTTATAACACAACAAAACAACAAATAAATAAAAGTTACTTTTTCAAATAAGTAACACAAATTACATTGTTTTCCCATTTGTTGACTGACAGCTCTCGCAAGTGCAGAGGCGTTGTGTGTGAACATGATGGTTATTGTAGTTCTCGACTAACTGTGAGCATGCATTTACTCTTCTCACTATTGCTCAAAATAAAACCAGTCAAATGCAAAATCAGCAAACTGTGCAAACCTCCAATAATTAAATATGTTAAATAAAACAAACATTTTTATGCTTTTAGTCTCACTTTATTGACCAGTGAACTTTCTGCTGACCTTTGATGATTCAGTTAAACCATGAGCAAAAATGACTTTAGAGTTTTAGTTTTTATTGGTGAAGTAAGTCTTTCTTCGTTACCCAGAATAGCAGCACAGCTGAAAGGTTTGTCTGA
>CM031947.1:304238-306738 GCA_018749465.1 Paracanthobrama guichenoti | reverse complement strand
AGAATTAGGGCAGATTATTGAGCCGGTCAGTGGCGCTGGTGCGTTGGTGCTCGAGTATCTGTCATTGTACGACTGAACACAATTTTGGTGTAGAAACTATTTTCGCTACACTCAAAAAAAAACCAAAACAAAAAAAAGCCTTGTTGAATTTACTTAAAAAAGCAGCGTCAAGTGGTTCAGCGCAACTATATTGAGCTATTTAGTTATATGAATCGGATATCAAATCGTTTTAATTCATCACTGGTACTTAATATTTACATGTGCCATTATATTATGTTAGGTGAACACATTTATCGGTTTAATTGAGCATATTTTTAGTAACAAACAGCAACTCCAGATTAATGTGTATATGAGTGCCCTAAACACGGGCGCCGCTCTTCTACATAATGCTAGGCACAAAATTACATAAACTCCTGTAAATGCACAACATAACTGAACATTAAACATAAACTAACGACATTTTTCCCTTCGCTGAAAAACACTTGAATCCCTAAATTTACTCTCCTAATGCAGTGTCTTGCAAAGCATGCTGGGAACTACAGAGCCACCGGCCAGTTTGTGCGTGTCCCTCAGCGATGTTAAGTTGAGCGAGCAAACGCTTAAGTAAAGCTGTCGATGCTCATTTTTAGTAGAAACTCAGTAAATTTAAGTTCATGGAGTTGCATGAGTTTACGAGGGTGATTTGAGTGCAGCTAACAACAGTGAAAGTTTTTTTTTTTTTTTTTTTTTTTAGTGTACAAAATTGCTGTAACACTTGAGGGTCTCGCTATTAACTAGTTGCTTATTAGCATGCATATCATTGGCTGTTTATTAGCACTTATAGGATTAGTTCAGTTTAAAATGAACATTTCCTGATGGTTTACTCACCCCCATCTCATCCAAGATGTCCATGTCTTTCTTTCTTCAGTCGGAACAGAAATGACGTTTTTTGAGGAAAGCATTCCAGGATGTTTCTCCTCATAATGGACTTCAATGGGAACCAACGGCTGAAGGTCCAGATCAGTGCGGTTTCAGAGGAAGGTCTTCAGAGGCTCTGCACGATCCCAGAGGAATAGGGTCTGATCCAGACAAACCATCAGACATTTACTAATAATAAAAATAAACAGTTATACACTTTTTAACCTAAACTGCTCATCTTGCTCTGCCGACTCGCCACGGATTGCGCAATCACGTCGGAAAGGTCACGCTTGACTTAGGCGGTCAATTATTATTATTATTTTTTTCTAAATGTCCAGTGGTTTGTCTAGATCAGACCCTATTCCTCTGGGATCGTGCAGAGTAGGGGTGTTCAATCCCAGGTTTTTTGGAGTCGACTCCGATTCCCGACTCCCACTGTAGGAGTCTACGGAATCGACTTCATTTACTTTACATCAAAACAGGGTCAGACTCAAGACAAAATTGCAGTTGTTACACACTTAAATTATTCCCCCCCGACACAAAGCTTTCAAATCCCCTTATTAACACCGCACACTTTTAGCGTGACCATCCAAATTAGTCCAATTTATGCAAGTATTTTTATGATTTATGGTTAGTTTAATGATTATGAACACGAGGTTAACCATGGAAAACCAAATCTATATTTACTTCATTAATATACCATCAGTTAAACTAAAGCTAGCACGGAGGACGCCTGAGTTTCTGCGACAGCTCTCTGGCGCGGTGTCTGAATTCCTCGCTTCAACTCCTTGCTTATATAGTGCACTCAGCTGCCACACACTTTATAGGGATTAGAGAATCAGTAAACAAGTGAGCGGACACCGCAACAGAGTCGACACCGAGAGTCGATTCCTGTGCTGGAGTCGACCCCGACTCGGGCTATCGAGGAATGGACTCTTTTGGAGTCGTAGCCCTTCCTTTGAAACCGCACTGATCTGGACCTTCAACCGTTGGTTCCCATTGAAGTCCATTATGTGGAGAGAAATCCCGGAATGTTTTCTGTTCGACTGAAGAAAGACATGGACATCTTGGATGAGATGGGGGTGAGTAAACTATCAGGAAATCCTTTAATATCTACAGCCCTAAAACTACCTTACTAACCGGGCAAACTGCAAAACTGCATTCCCGCTCATCCTGAAAAATCTATCTCGGAAACGCATGGGAAATTAGATAAATGTAAAAAAAAAAGTTTATCACTGGCCCAAAACAATTACCGTTGGTTGCAGAGACGTTGCGTGATACTCATTACGCGCGCACATATATGACTGATACCGTCGTTTTTATTTGTTATATATTTGATATCAAACACCTGCTCTGTCGTCCTGCAGCTGAAGGAGTTCCAGCAGAAGACTGTCCCATCCACAGGAAGCGCTGGACCAAAGAAGAAGAGGAAAGTGAAAGGAGGCGATCAGACGGACGCTCCAGCTGACAGACGCTCTCCGGATAACGTGAGTCATGCGTAATCGACCCACGCGGCGTGAACCCTGTGCTTCGCCGGCCGGATGAGATTGAATGTCGACTGTGTCTGTTTTGTTTGTGACGGATCGGTTAGCGGCACTTTCCC
>CM031947.1:281738-286738 GCA_018749465.1 Paracanthobrama guichenoti | reverse complement strand
CTTACGTAACAATATACACTACCGCTCAAAATTTGGGGTCACTCATTTGTTTTTCTGTGTCTTTTGGAAGAAACTAATATATTTATTCAGTTAATCTGACCTGTTTATAGTCCATTTTGTACAGTGTATAAACCAAGACAAGATGATCACAAGTTATAGTAATAATTCTAGTAGTATTAATAGTAAAGTCCTCTGATTTCATTTTCAATACAATCAAAAACAGAGATGCAAGTTGCGTTTGAATGAAACGAGAGAGCGTGTTTGTTATGAGGCGTGGATGTGCGCTGTTATAATGCGTTGCTATCGACGACGGTCATTATAAGGAAGGAAATGCCACGGAATATATCATCTTCCTTAAAATGTGTAGAGCTGCGTGTTTTATGTGGTGTTTGTTGATCAAATATAAAACTAGTTGAAATGGTTTCAGTGTGTGCATCTGTTCTTTTTGAACACTTTCATCTCATCTGAACAAAATCCCTACCGCCTGCTGTTCCACCTCACGACCTTTATCGTTGGGACCGCTCCATCTTTTAAGCATTAAACGATCTGCAAATCCGGAGTTGAACTGGGCCCCGTTTATAAAACAGTCATCGCCGCAATGCGCAGCAGCTCCTGAAAAACAAACTCCATCCACTGTCCCCTTAACGCTGGGTTCTTTGGGAAGCTGAACAGGGTTGTCTTGCCACAACCCTGGCAACCAAAAAATGACATGCGTCAGAAATGCGAACAATAGTATATGAAAGTCGAAAGGAGGCATAACAATATAAATAAATATACACCTTAGATTTGTGTATAACCTAGCTTGCTACTTTATTCTGTCAAATCGTACACACTGACTGCACAGAAATGCTGTTAATTCTGTATGTTTATAATGCATGTTAGCATATCTAAAGGGTCTATTGTGTAAAGTTGGACTCGTGTTTGTGTTTGCAGGCCGCTGTCGTCCACAGAGAGCCTGAGACAGCTTTCCCAGCAGCTGAATGGACTCCTGTCTGATGTGAGTCACGCCACCCGTCTGTCTGCTTTAATGTCTGTCTTTGGGTGGGCTGGGATGCTATGATGTTATTTTTCCTGCCCTCTTTGGTTACATCAGTAGAAAAGTAATTTCAGAAGTATTCACGACAGTAACATTATCTATTCTTTATATCATTAACTCCAATGGTTCCTCCCAAATGAACCAACAATATTTGTTCATTTTTGTGCCTTGTGTTGAGTTACTATGCATGATACAAGCTGTTAAATTGTTACCGAACACTTGCAAATACCCCACATATCAACCGTTTCAGGATTATTAAATTCCCAAAGACGCCTGATTCATTTTGTGTTGTGTAAATGTTAATTGTTTTTACTTCCATCTTTGGTGAAATGCAGTCAACAGCATACATCAATGGAGACAGCGATCCACCGACAGTCAGCGAGAAGGAGCTGGAGGTATTCCATACGTTTAACTATCAATTCACCTCTGCTTTTTTAAAACATAAACATCTTTTTTTGTGCAGAACTTTATTGCTGCACTGTAAGGAGTAGAGGTTTATAATTAACACTCCAAACGGTCACTAATCTCGCTCAAGCAGGAGATAATCTTATTGCCGTTCTTACGTCTGTAGGACTTTATAGCGCTGGTCTATGTAAGAGCGCCAGTCACTTGATATCATTTTCACAATTATATCCCAGATTGATTCCTTCATAGTTTACAGACCAAATCAAGAACAATTTAAACATTTCTTCTTGGTGCTCTGTGTTGTGCACTGCTTGAGTCTTTAATTGGTGTGATTAGTGTTTCTCTCAGTATGTGCGTTACACATGATCTCCTGCCACACACTGAACAAACATCCTGTTTCAGCTTCACAAGCACCGGCTGCTCGACAGAAAGAGGCTTCGTTTATTCAGTCTTACTGAAAAGTTTAAAGAAGTCTCGTCTGCTCACCAAGCCTGCATTTATTTGATCAAATACTCCAGTGTAGGTCAGCTGTTCTCTATGTGAATATATAGTAAAGTGTGATTTATTCCTGTGATCAAAGCTGAGTTTATCATCATTACTCCAGTCTTCAGTGTCACATGATCCTTCACTGATCATTCTCAGATGAGGACCTGATGCTCAAGAAACATTTGGTTATCAATGTTAAAAATGAATAGATTAATGAATATGAAGTTCAAAGGAGCCATTTGAAATAGAAATCTTTTGTAATATTATTAGTAGTGCTGTCAATCAATTTTTTTTTTTTTTTTATAATCACACAGTGTAGTCTGAAATTAATCGCGATCAAAAACGAGTTTTAAATATTTTTATATTGTAATTTCCCAGTTACTCTTCAAATTAATTTAGAAACAACTTAAAGACAGTATATTTTAAATATTTGTTGTAATGACATCTTTTTATGAAGGCCAGTATCACTGATACTGATGTTTCTATGAAAACATTAAAGTGTAACTCAACCGCTGGTCCGAGCCTAACTCCACCCACTGGCAATATTTTAAAAATGCTGGAAAAGTGGGCAGAGCCCAGCGGAGACAGAGGGAACGAACCGGGGGCGGGGCTGAGCAGGGGCGTGCACCTGAGACCTGCAGTGATGGATTGATTGACAGCTGTCAGACTCGCAAAGATTGAGAGTGACTGGAGTGACGCCAGTAGCTTTGCAACAGATCGGTCTTTTGAAGTAGAGGACTGTTCTCCCCCACCTTTAGCTGAGGGTGAATTGTCTGTAGACACAGGGCCAGAGCCACTGGCTCAAACTGTGCTAACTCCTGATGCCAAGGGCGTGGTCAGCTTGTGGGCGTGGTAGTGAGAAAATTCAACTGCAACCTTAAGAGGGCAGCATTCAGATGTTTTACACCATATATTGTAGAATTAAAACACTTAATACCTAGGCTGGTTAAAACCAGACCATTCTCAGTAGTAACTGAGTTATGGTCTGGCAAAGCTTCATAGACAAATAATTTCCAAAGGGATGTCGCTCAAATACCTCTGGGCGCATTTTGATAGACCTAAAACCAATCAGAGCGATGAAGGAGATGATGTATGCAGAGCGACAGAGAAACATCTGAAACTCTGACAGCAATTCTCTGTTTTTAACGAAAAAGGAAAAGTTTAAATCGCTTAAAACAGACGCGATAGCTGATTCGAACGAGTGATGCTCCACGGCGGCATCCATCTTTGTACAAAATCTGCTTCACCGTCGCTGTGCTGTCGTCATCGTGTAAAGCCCGCCCCAACATTTCTGATTGGTGCCGCGATTTCAAGGGATTAGAAATGGGCTTGCATGGGCTCTTTGCCAGACTAACTTGCAGAGCAAATCTAAATTTGCCGGAAGTTGTCTGGGTTTTCCCAGGCTACTTTATACCCAAATGTCAAAACATTTACGCCAATCAATGAACGGCACTAATAAAGCCCCAGTCTTGCAGATCATTAACTAAAAAAAGTTGTTCTAGGGTTTAGTTTAGTTAAAGATAGACATTCAACATTACAGCATAATTGAAAGCTATATCAATTTCAACATTTATTAGGCTTTAAAAAAAAATTACTTTTAATTTAAGTGAACTTTGAACACATAATAAATGTAATTTTTACCTGTTGCCTTCTGAAATTTAATAACGTTATCAAACACTTTACAGTCTTTAACTGTATAAATGATAAATATAGATTAATCCTTACTGAAGCTACAGTTTTCTCTGTTCCCTTTGGTCTGTGATCAACATTAATGACCTCATTAGTGCTGCTGTCACTGCTCCCGTGCTGTGCGGCTCTGACACACTATCAAAAATTAAATAATACTTATCTGTATTGTAGCTGCATGATGCGTCGGCATGGAAATAATACTTTGTAAAAGAACGGTCGCTTTAAAACTAAACCTCGCGCTGGGGGCTCAGCTATAGACTGACTGTGACCGATTCTTTGGTGGAAATAAAGCTTGGCTGTTTGGTCAGTTAATCCAGTGTGTACAGTAGTGGCCTCTGTGACTCTGATAAGCTCGGCGCTTTAAGATGGTGCACCGCTGGTGTAACTTGTTTTTCGTTTTGTGCAAGTTGGAACAGTTCCGTTCCGTGCAAAAGAAACACTTGTGTAGCAGAGCCTTTACGGTTTATTAACCGCAACGTTTTTAAGTGCGGTTAATCAAGAAATCGGTTAATCACTGCAGTCATAGTCAGGACATTAACAAACAGCGTGCTCTCTTCTGTCGTTCTGTGTGTGTGTGTGTGTGTGTGTGTGTGTCATAGTCAGGACATTCACAGTCAGCGCGTTCTCTTCTGTCTTTCTGTGTGTGTGTGTGTGTGTGTGTGTGTGTGTGTGTGTGTCATAGTCAGGACATTTAACAAACAGCGTGCTCTCTTCTGTCGTTCTGTGTGTGTGTGTGTGTGTGTGTGTGTCATAGTCAGGACATTCACAAACAGCGTGCTCTCTTCTGTCGTTTTGTGTGTGTGTGTGTGTCATAGTCAGGACATTCACAAACAGTGTGTTCTCTTCTGTCTTTCTGTGTGTGTGTCATAGTCAGGACATTAACAAACAGTGTGTTCTCTTCTGTCTTTCTGTGTGTGTGTGTGTGTGTGTGTCATAGTCAGGACATTCACAAACAGCGTGCTCTCTTCTGTGTGTTCTGTTCTGTCTTTCTGTGTGTGTGTGTGTGTGTGTCATAGTCAGGACATTCACAGTCAGCGCGTTCTCTTCTGTCTTTCTGTGTGTGTGTGTGTCATAGTCAGGACATTCACAAACAGTGTGTTCTCTTCTGTCTTTCTGTGTGTGTGTGTGTGTCATAGTCAGGACATTCACAAACAGTGTGTTCTCTTCTGTCTTTCTGTGTGTGGGTGTGTGTCATAGTCAGGACATTCACAAACAGTGTGTTCTCTTCTGTCTTTCTGTGTGTGTGTGTCATAGTCAGGACATTCACAAACAGCGTGCTCTCTTCTGTGTGTTCTGTTCTGTCTTTCTGTGTGTGTGTGTGTGTGTTTGTGTGTCATAGTCAGGACATTCACAGTCAGCGCGTTCTCTTCTGTCTTTCTGTGTG
>CM031947.1:219238-279238 GCA_018749465.1 Paracanthobrama guichenoti | reverse complement strand
AATCTTTTTATTCTAGTTTTAATTTTTAAGGGATTGGATTGTACATGAGAAGATTTGATGTTGTTGGTGTGTGTGTGTGTATTTTTATTTATTTATTTATTTATATATATATATATATATATATATATATATATATATATATATATATATATATATATATATATATATATATATATTATTATATATATAATATATATATTAATATAATATAATATAATATAATATGTAATATGTACGCGTGTGTGTTAGGGGTGGCACGGTTCACAAAACCCACGGTTCGCATTACGGTTTTCGGTTCTGTACGGTTCTTGTTGTTTTTTCTTTTAATCATTAACACTCCAGAAATTCACTTCAGCATATGATATATAGCTTAACTATCCACAATGTAGGATACAGTATTAATATCCTGTAGAAGTTGTTTCCCGTTTCATGTTAATCATGTCAGTATTGCTCAGAACAATGCACTGTGGCTTTAATTCAGCGTGAGCAACTTTTTGCCCAAACTTCAAAGGCCTGTTTAAATTATTAAAACTAGAAGCATATCTTAACTTTGTTACATTTATCATGTAAATATGCATGTTATATGCATGTGTGTTTGGGACAGAGGGGAACACGGGTGCATTTGCAGCAGATATATGCTGCCCATCATAAATCAAACGAGACAGACAGGGATCAGAGGAGAACACCGGAAAATGTGACAGAATGGCTGATATTCGTCTGTATTTGCAATACACGAGCCGCGGTTCAGCTGCACGAGACAAACGCTGCCAGTGTGAATGCACAACGGGTGCGCGCGGCTCCCGCTCTCCATACGCACTGCTCCTGCCCTGCCAACGCACTGCTCGCGCGTGCGGTGTGAAGCCGGCATTAGGCCAGCTACACCGGCTGCATGGCGTGTCCGTTTTTATTTCGGCTCCCATGTTAACAGGTTAGAGCTTGCACACTGCCTGCGTGACACACTCAGGCTCGGCTCGAGCTGTGCCGAAAACGTGTGCAGCCTAGAAATAGCAAAATAGAATAGGAAATACGGAAAGCTGCTTATATGTCATTTTGACAAATAAATATTAATAAATGACATTTTCATGTTTGAAAGTCTCTAGGTTGACATAAATGCAGATATAGGCCTGATTGTAATTTAAAAAAACAATAATTATCGATTTTGAAATATTGCACCTGTCAATACAGAACGAATATTCCATTCCGTCAGTACTGCCGACGTTGTTCTTTGCTGTATCAGTAGGCTATTTATGTTTAACATGAAGTATAGGCCTTCACTGTCACCTAGCAGTAGCAGCACCGTGTCAGACACGTTTCTGGTGTGCAGAGACATAGAAAACGCGATGTAGCTGACACGCAACAGAAACGCCACGCAGCCAGTGTGTCGCCGGTCTTATACGACGCTGGCGCAACCTTCCTTATCTCTCCCACTTGTCATTTTTTACACGTGACATGACCTGCAGCACTCCACTTTTACTGTATGTCCACACACACACACACACACCTCTTATTTCGTGCGAAAAGGACACCCACTGTCTGAGGTAACATGGGCACGAGGCTATATTGCGCATGCGTCGAACCGTTCGGATGTTTTTCATGTACTGTGCCACCCCTAATGTATGTATGTATGCAAATAAATATAAATAAAAATTTTCTGTTTTCAGACAAAGCAGTCTCAGGAGCTTTCTGATCAACTACAGAAGGTAAGCATCCAGCAGTGTTGTTATATTTCTCATTCATTTATTAATGTGCGACGACTTATTGTGTGTTATCTCTTCTCCTCAGGAGCGGAAAGAGTTTGAGCAGAAGTTCAGTAAGGAGCAAGGAGCGATGCGTGAACAGCTACAGGTGAACACGTTATACTGTACTGTAGTCATGGCTGATTCGCTAATCAATAAAGCTACTTTAAGATGACACAATATTTGGCCATATTTTCTTTAAACGGATCTTGTATATTTGGTACTTTAGCTGGTTGTGTGGGATAAATACAATCTACAAAAAATATTTTCAATGCAGGAAAACCCCTGTTAATGTCAGTGCTGTTATACAAACGTGAAGTTTTGTGTGTTTAATGATGCATTTCCTCATTCAGGTCCACATTCAGACCATCGGCATCCTGGTGTCTGAGAAATCAGAGCTACAGACGGCCCTGTCCTACACACAGCAGGCAGCACGACAGAAGACAGGTGAGTGTGTGTGTGTGTGTGTGTGTGTGTGTGTGTGTGTGTGTGTGTGTGTGTGTGTGTGTGTGTGTGTGTGTGAGAGAGAGAGAGTGTGTGTGTGAGAGAGAGAGTGTGTGTGAGAGAGAGTGTGTGTGTGTGAGAGAGAGAGTGTGTGTGTGTGTGTGTGTGTGTGTGTGTGAGAGAGAGAGAGAGAGAGAGAGAGAGAGAGAGTGAGAGAGAGAGAGAGAGAGAGAGAGAGAGAGAGAGTGTGAGTGTGAGAGAGAGAGAGAGAGAGAGAGAGAGAGAGAGAGAGAGAGTGTGTGTGTGTGTGTGAGAGAGAGAGAGAGTGTGTGTGTGTGAGAGTGAGAGTGAGAGTGTGTGTGCGGCAAGAGTGTGGCCAAAACATGTCTGGTAAAAATATAACTGCACAGTCACTTTTAAAAGTAAATTTTTCAGCAACGAGCCTGAACTTTTGAGTGTGCAGTTATATTTATACTTGCTGACTTTGCTCACACAGGATGTAACGACTTCCCAAAAATATTTAGGAAAAGTGTGTGCTTTCTTTCAGATATTATAACACTTGTGGTGTTCCGGGTCAAAAAACAAACAATTATTGGCAAATATCAGATTCAATCTTTTTGTTAACCTGAGTTCTTTCAATTAGCACACGTTGTGTTTCTTTTTAGAACTGATTGATCGTAGGCCTTACTGAACACGCCTTACTGAACACTGAGATCGGTCTTTTATTACACTTACGTGTGTGTGTGTGTGTGTGTGTGTGTGTGTGTGTGTGTGTGTGTGTGTGTGTGTAGCCGAGACGGAAGACCTGAGCTCACGGCTGCAGGCCAGTAAACACCGCGTGTCCGAGTTAGAGAGAACGTTATCTTCGGTCTCCACACAACAGAAGCAGTTTGAGAAGGTAGCAGATCCTCTGTTCATATTTATTATCAGCTGTTTGTCCTAAAACACACGGTTAAGTTTCACAAATCCATGTTTCTACAGCATAATAAAGAGCTTGAAAAGGAGAGAGACAGTCTGCGATTGGAGGTCCTCAGGTTTAAGTAAGTCTGTACTCCTCATTTAGTAGCATGAATAAATGTGTTGTTACATTAGATCCAGCTTTATTGTCATGGTGTACAAAGCCAACGAAATACAGAAGCATCTAACCAGATGTGCAAAGAGCAATATGGATAAATATGTTTGTGTACATAAAATTGTATTAAGGTGCATTTAAAGGAGTGGTTGACTGTGTTCAATCACTAACCCTGAAACTTACATAAACCCCGCCCCCGGGAACACACAACAAAGGGGGTGAGATTATCATGACAGAATATGCTAATCAATGACTTGATAGTTAACTCATAAATTCATCAACTAACCATTCAGGAACGTCTCATTCTATATGTTGTCTCTTCTTGAGTCTCTCCATCAATGTCAGACTCCGGTTTGAACATAAAAGGCTGAACAGTTTCATTGCCTGTCTGCATGAGGTAATCCGAGCTGCTAACATGAGCTCTTGAAGCTCCGCCCCATGAGCAGCAGCTCATTTGCATTTAAAAGGGACACACACAAAAACGGCGCGCTCACCCTCAAAAAGTGACAATTTTGAGCTAAAACTTCACATACACGCGCATCAGAGACTTATTTTACATCTTGTAAAAAGGGGCAATCAATCACCCCTTTAAGATCCAGTCAGTGCACATAAGTTTGTTCTGCTTGTGAAGGAGGCAGAAATGGTAGAGTATTGTCACAGTGCAAATAGAAACAGAAGATATCATGTGAACCCGGTTGTTAATATGAGATGTTTTATGAGTATATTGTGTCTGTCAGTAATTTGAGCGAGGAGTCCAGGCAGCAGAGCTCGGAGCTTTCTGAGCAGCTCAAGCTGAGAGTGAATGAGAACAATGCCTTGAAACAGGAGGTCGATGAGCTGCGTAAGCGACTGGAGATGGCCGACGACATGCTGCAGCAGGTGAGAAAACACCGGACGCGTTAGGGCCAGATTTACTAAACAGGGCAAATGAGACGGCAATCCCATAAAGGTAAAAAGTTCTACGGATGCTTGCTATAAAATAATTTTGATTCTGCTTATTGATTCCTGTGTGCACATTTTTAAACCATTCAAGAGAACTCAATTCAATATTCGCACAATCTTTGAGATGCGGCTTTCTGTGTGCGCTAAGAAAACGTGCAGGTTCTCTTTCATGACGGACATGTCTTAAGTAAACATAAACAACTGAGAAAGAAAACGCATGTGTAACAGTCATAGACTGTTAAAAAAATATGGATGTAGTGTCCGTGACGTCTCCCATAGGATCTGAAGAGCAGTTCTGAAGTGTAAAGTAGGGTCGAGCTGGCCGTCGCCATTTTAGCAGCTTGTCATCGCGCGTCAATCCCGGATGATAGACAATGGGCAGAGAGGCGGGACGTGGGCGGAGCTGAGGTGACGAGATGACACTTTGAGTGACGGCAATTCACCTGTCACTCAAAGTGGCCACGCCCTTAATTATGCAGAACTTTAAGGCTTTATATAATGTAAACGAATGAGTTATAAAAACATTCACCCCCTCACAGTCGTCATGAAGGGCAAAATTAGCCATATAGACCAAAACCACAATTTATACCTGTAAACGTGTTATTCTGCTGTAAAGTTGGGCATTTTAACATGGGGCTCAGTGAGATTCTGCTCCCTTCTGGAGCCGGTCTCTAGTGGCCAGTCCATGAACTGCAGGTTAAGTCACTTCCGTATTGACTTCAAGAGAGACCGCAGGAGGAGCCGCTTGGTAACAGTATATTGGATCCGTGCATTCTCTCTTAAAGTGACAGCAGCCTAATATACCAGCTGCCGTCTGTCAAAGAGATCACTCGCTGATCTCGACTAAAAAGTATTTCATAAGGATTTATCTACACTATTTATAAAGTGAAGACTATGCTGTGCTGTTTTACTATTTCAATATCTTTACCTGAATACTAGACCTGAAACAAAACACTGTTTATTTCATTTGTATCTTTGTTAGATGGATTTAATTTGTGCTATTGCTAATTTGTTCTCATTTTATTACTGAATGTTAATCCGTGTTAAGTTTGTCATATTTTAGTCACCTGGATTGTTTTTAGTTTTCATCACGGTGAAAACGTGTTCATCACGTTACAATCACGGTGATGTGATGCTTAAATGCTCAATTAATGCATTACAACTGAACTGAACTCATTAGATTGAGTCAACTAAAACTAGAGTGTTTTAGTGGACTCAATCTAATGAGTTCAGTTGTAATGCATTAATTAAAGCATCACATCACCGACTGTTACTGAATACATGACAAAACTGACATTTAGACATAATCGTGTTTTTCATGAGCGCACAATTCACTTTTTTGTTTTTTAAAAACATATATATATATATATATATATATATATTTTTACAATGTTGTATTTCAGTTTTAGTTAGTATATCAGGTTCAAATACATTTATTTATTTTATTTCAGTAACATTTATTTAATCTCAAGTATTGAATATGTTTTAATGGCTTTAGTGAACTATTATAACCCTGATACGTTATTGAATAATGTGTCAAATACGGTTCTTAGTCTTTCCTCCTGACTGTGAATTAAATGGGAATGAAATTAAATAGTTTATTGTGTAACTAAACGTGTATATAATGCGTGACTTTTAATTATAAACCAGCTCAAATACACCGGGACTCTTATTTTGAAATGCCTTACTATTGCAGTTCAGATGAGGAGATAAATATGCCGTCTGAATCATATTAGCATATAAACATGGTACAGCAAACACTGTGATTATTCCTCAGCATTAGTTCATAAACATAACCTGTCATAAATGTGTGTTATTCCCTGATCGAGCCGCTCTGAAGCGCTGTCGCGTGAGCCTGGAGAAGCTCCACAGCTCCGTGTTTTCCCGCCGTTAGATCCGCACGTGTGCTCATCCCTTCTGACAGGATCTCTTCCCTAATCCTCCCTCACTAACATTTTCCTCTCGTTTTTATTCCCTGACGATGACAGTAGATTTTCCTCATAGTTTTTGTCATCCAGCACTGGTTTTTATTTAGTTATCGTCTCGTTTTTGTTTTTTCAATTTTTCTAATTATTTGTCAACGAAATTAACACGGATGTTAATGGTGTTTAAAATTTTATATTAGATAGGCAAGGTACTTTTGCTGTGGACTTTTTGTTAAAACCATAGGCAAAAGTTTTTGACAAGTTTTGCATATAGACGACAACATTGTCAAAACAATCCCCGTTCACACGGATCTGCGAAATCAACTTAAATCTCTGTATTCTGCTGGCAGGCCAGTAGATGGCGATGTCACTTTGTAAAGAAACTATGCGCCTATAGACATGTAATACACATGCGCATGACATCACCATTTTCACAAATTTGTATTTTGGTAGTGTGCGCACAGACAATAACGCTATCGTTTTCAAAAGTGCATTTTCAAGCCCCCAAAATGCCATTGTCATGTAAATGAACTGCCAAAACACATTTTCCATTTTTAGTTGTAAACGTGTCGTGTAAACGGCCCCTGCTGATTTACATTTATGGTATTCAGCTGAAATGTTTTGCAAAAAGACAGAATAAATATGTCTTATATCTAATGTTTTTTTGTTTTTTTTTACATCATTGGAATCGAAACAGGGAATCGATAAGAATCGGAATGGCTAAAATTCAAACCAACTCTAATGGGTTAAGACATGCTTTCTTTGGACATTAAATAATGGCGCAAATACCAGTAAACTGACTACCGCAAACCTTAGTAAGTCACGTTGTGTGATTCATTTAAATATTCTCCTCACATACATTTTGCATCTGAAAGGTTAAACCCCTGCAAATGCATATGCATTAAGACCAGCCACAAAAATAACCCTGTCCACGCCTTTTCAGCACTAATCTTTCACTGAGTGTCTTCAGTAAATCCTGACAGTAGTTTTTTAACGCCAAAAGAGGGTAGTAAATCTGGCCCTTACTGTGCACATGATGTAACAACAGCTCATGAAGTAATTCCTGTCTGTTAAAATAAATCCTCCAGTTCTCCAGTCAGTCGGGTCCTCCATCAGAACACCAGCAGGTTCAGCTCCTCCTGGAAGAAAAGCACCAGTCTGAGGCTCACGCGGCTCAGGTGTGTGCGCTGAAGAACTTGTATTTTGGGAGTTGTTGTGTCTGTATTTTTCCGCTGTCATTCTGAATTTCTTGTGCATGTCTCTGTGCAGCTGATGGAGTCGGTCGCTCAGCTGCAGGTGGAGAGGGATCAGTACGCTGCACAGATTCAGGAGGAGGGACGAGTGTGGAAAGACAAAACTGAACAGCTCCTGTCTCAGGTAAACGCATACTCTGTGTATAAATAATAATTTTTTTTAAGAAACACGTTATCTTCCCAAATGCACATTTATTCGCTTTTTTGATGTCATTCAGCCTGAACACACACGTTCATACCCTCCCGGGCGGCATGTGTTGATGTATTGTGTGTGTGTGTGTGTGTGTAGGTGCGTCTGATGTCAGAGGAGAGGGACAGCACTGCTGCTCAGATCCACGAGCTGCAGGAGAAGATCACAGAACTGGAGAATGCTGCAGGTACAAGACATGAGATCCACACCCATTCACGTTCAACACAACACAATAAGGGTGTGTTCACAATTGGCATGTTTGGTTAGATTAAAACGGGCCCTGGTGCGATTACTCTGTTAGTGTGGCTCATTTGAATAAGTGAACACTTTCAAACAAACATGGAAAGGAACTAAAAACAGGACATGATGTGACCCTAAAAAGGACAGAATGCTCAAGCATACGTGTTTTTCTCATCATAGTCGTGACGTTGCCCATCACAGTTCGGTACAGGCATTACAACGTCTCCTTGCAGCAGATCTTTGTTTGTGTGCGTGACGGAGGGATTCCTGGTGCTGTTGTGACTCCTTTACACATTTTAGCTCTTCATGAGTTGTCAGCTCCATACACCAGGGCTCCAGACTGCGACCAAATGATCGCATTTTGTGCCCTTTTTTTCCTGTGCATTTTTCCGGTGCATCTAAATTTTGTTGCCTTGTGCCTCCACCACGTTGCCCAACTGATAAGAGCTGCCATTTCTGTTACATATGAGAAAGGTCAAACAAAACGAAACCACACTAGCACTAACCATGGACTGTTAATCAGATCAGAGCAATAAAAGACAGCACAGCAAGAGCTTAGAACAGGTTTACTCACGGACGATCTTGAGCATGCAACACTGTTAATACAGGGCGCTGGGAGGTCCAATGAGAAAGAGGTTGAATTCGCCGTAAAATTAATAACAACAAGAGGCAAGCGTTCAAATTCGGTGCAGAATTCTGTTATAAACAGATATCAGGTTAAACAGCGCTGATGTAGAAACCAGGAGAAACATTGTGCCATGAATTAAGTTATAGAAGGCTTTCCAGTCCACAAATCACCAACATTCACCAGGGATTTAATGTAGTAAAGCTAACTGTAACCATGGTATTGTGGCAGAAATAATCAAAAGTTGTTTTTTTTTTTTGTTGCATTATTCATCTCAGGGTTCGTTCGACCTTTTGAGAGTAAAATTCAAGCACTTTTCAAGGACTTCACACTTTTTCCAGCACTTCAAAGCTCTATATATTATCCAATTTTAATGCTATTTTTAATGTGATGATCTGTAAAACTAAAGGTTTAAAGATGTAGGAGAACTAACACTTCGTAGCAAACAAACACTTTTATTTAAAGGATTAGTTCACTTCAAAATGAAAATTTCCTGATAGTTTACTCACCCCCATCTCATCCAAGATGTCCATGTCTTTCTTTCTTCAGTCGAAAAGAAATGAAGTTTTTTGAGGAAAGCATTCCAGGATGTTTCTCCTCATAATGGACTTCAATGGGAACCAACGGTTGAAGGTCCAGATCAGTGCAGTTTCAAAGGAAGGTCTTCAGAGGCTCTGCACGATCCCAGAGGAATAGGCTCTGATCTAGACAAACCATCAGACATTTTCTAAAATAAAAATAAATATTTATACACTTTTTAACCTAAATTGCTCATCTTGCTCTGCTCCGTGACGTGCCACAACACGCAATCATGTCGGAAAGGTCACGTGATGTAGGCAGAAGTACCACCCCCGTGTTTACGAAGCGCTCGTGTGAAGGCTAATACTAAACATCCTTTAGCAAAAAAAGGTTAAACAACTATGTCGGACGATTTTAAAGTTGGAGGTTTTTTGTAAAGGGCGTTTGTATTAGTCTTTGCACGTTTGCTTGGGGGTGGTACTTCCGCCTGCGTCTAGCGTGACCTTTCCAACGGGATGAAATCCTGGAATGTTTTTCTCAAAAAACGTAATTTCTTTTCGACTGAAGAAAGAAAGACATGAACATCTTGGATGAGATGGGGATGAGGGAAATTATCAGGAAATTTTCATTTTAAAGTGAACTAGTCCTTCAAAAAAATGGCATGAAATGCCCACTATAACCAGTAGATGGCAGCAGAGGAGCACTTATTGATTTATTAGCCATTTCCACTAATATATGGAAAAATAGGAAGTCACAAAGTTTAATGAAAAACAAAAACTTTTCTTCAGATTGTGACTGAATTACCCAGAAAACAAGTAAAGAGCTCCTTTGATAATCACTGGAGCTGTCGGTCAGTGTGAGACTACAGAAGAACAATGGTTTACATTTTATTAAGTGTAGAATATTACAAATTTCCCTATAAAAATAAGGTTTTTGCAGTTAATTTCATCTGCATATCAATTCAAGCTCAGTGCTTCACTGTTAAATTTCCAATAAACAAACATGCAATATTATTATTAGTAACTGCACTTATTAATGCAAAACTTTGCTTAAATGATTTTGAGTTACTGCTCTCAAATGTTAGTCTGGAGCCCTGTATACCATCATTTGTACGCGCATTTAGCCCAGCACACAGCATTGCTTTGGACGTTCGGCAAAATGTACGTCATAAAAGTAGGTCTTTTTGCTTTGTATCTTCAGGTTCGATGTTTAAAAACGACAGTGTGAACACCAAGCGAACCAGGACTAAATGTATAATTTTTGGGTTCAGACCAAGAGAACTGAACTACAAGTGTAAACGCACCCTAAATCATTTACTTTTTCCCCCAGTTGCCAAAAAACTAAACACAGGCCCAAAACATACACTACATAAATACTACTTCTTGCCTTACACTCTTTAGACAGAAACATGACAGGTTTGTCTTGTGTCCACAGCTCTGATGAGAAAAGAGCAGGAGTCGCAGGCCGTGTCACAGGTCTCAGGCCCTTCAGAAAGTGAACTGGCCCTTCAGGAAACCATCAGCAGCCTTCAGCAGGAGAAAGATGCTCTCAGTCTACAGTACCAAGCACAGGTGACCTGCGTTGACCATGTGATGCATGCTTTGTGTCATGCATTTACTGTGTTCAGCAAGCGTTTGTCTTACAAAGTTCACAGTTCACTAACATTTGAAAATACTAGATCATACAATTCTTATTGCAGTATATTTAGATTAATACATTTCTTAAATGCATTACAACGTTGTAATGCATTTAAGTGGTTTCCATCAACCTATTTTTATGCACATTTTGGGATATCGCATAAAAGAAACGCTGAATGCTCAATTGTGGCGGATCCATTTTTCATCCGATAAGAAAACGCGTGCATAAACTATGATGGAAATGCATTTATCGAATAATTCCTCAAAACCCTCGGGTACTGGTCTAACCAGCAATGGTGTCGCAGCATCTCAAAATGTTGGTTTGGTGGCTGTGAAAGTCTGTGATCAGAATGATTTGGTTTAATTCCTCCAGAAGCGTCTCACACGATTGCGTTCCCAAACACCGGCATCCCAACGCAAGAGAACATGACAGCGTTTATTGGGTTTCATCAGTTATGATGGAGGGGAAAAGAGCCTGATTGAAGCAGCTTAAAGTTGTATTACAGATATTTTGAGCCAATTCACCATTAAGTGACTTTTGTTCTCTTGAACACATGGGATGGAAACGCTGCTTTGTTTGCACGTTTTATACCATAATCCAATTTTGTGTAATCGAAGTGCGTATATGCTTGTGACAAACATGGATGATGTTTTCATGTGTAGATTTGTGAACATGTTGACATCAACGTTGCACGACATAATGCAATGTACAGGTGCTGGTCGTATAATTAGAATATCATCAAAAGTTGATTTATTTCACTAACTCCATTCAAAAAGTGAAACTTGTATATTATATTCATTCATTACACACAGACTGATATATTTCAAATGTTTATTTCTTTTTAATTTTGATGATTATAACTGACAACTAAGGAAAATCCCAAATTCAGTATCTCAGAAAATTAGAATATCACTGAAGACCGATACAAAGAAAGGATTTTTAGAAATCTTGGCACTGAAAAGTATGAACATGAGAAGTATGAGCATGTCCAGCACTCAACACTGAGCTGGGGCTCCTTTAGCCTGAATCACTGCAGCAATGCGGCGTGGCATGGAGTCCATCAGTCTGTGGCCCTGCTCAGGTGTTATGAGAGTCCAGGTCGCTCTGATAGTGGCCTTCAGCTCTTCTGCATTGTTGGGTCTGGCGTATCGCATCTTCCTCTTCACAATAGCCCATAGATTTTCTGTGAGGTTAAGGTCAGGCGAGTTTGCTGGGCAGTTAAGAACAGGGATACCATGGTCCTTAAACCAGGTACTGGTTGCTTTGGCACTGTGTGCAGGTGCCAAGTCCTGTTGGAAAATGAAATCCTGCATCTCCATAAAGTTGGTCAGCAGCAGGAAGCATGAAGTGCTCTAAAACTTCCTGGGATACGGCTGCGTTGACCTTGGACCTCAGAAAACACAGTGGACCAACACCAGCAGATGACATGGGACCCCAAACCATCACTGACTGTGGAAACTTTACACTGGACCTCAAGCACCGTGGATTGTGTGCCTCTCCTCTCTTCCTCCAGACTCTGGGACCCTGATTGACTTTCATCAGAGAACATAACTTTGGAGCACTCAGCAGCGGTCCAGTCCTTTCTGTCTTTAGCCCAGGCGAGACGCTTCTGACGCTGTCTGTTGTTCAAGAGTGGCTTGACTCGAGGACTGCGACAGCTGAAACCCATGTCTTGCATACGTCTGTGTGTAGTGGTTCTTGAAGCACTGACTCCAGCTGCAGTCCACTCTTTGTGAATCTCCCACTCATTTTTGAATGGGTTTTGTTTCTCAATCCTCTCCAGGGTGCGGTTATCCCTATTGCTTGTACACTTTTTTTCTACCACATCTTTTCCTTCCCTTGGCCTCTCTATTAATGTGCTGTGCATTGGGGTATGAGAACAATGGCAGTAAAAATAACCAAAATTCTTAGCAAATAATTAGAATAATGGAAATTGCATGTAAACAGGAGTTGAAGAGGTTTGCTCATGTCAAGTTAACATCTCACTGCAATTAAGTCTTTACTCTGATTATTGAAAATCTCATTAGTGGTGCGCGTGTAAACATAGTCAATGTGACGTAGGCAGAAGGCATTTTAATACTTTTACCAAAACATATTAGTCCATGAAAAATGCCACGCACAAAGTATATCATTAAGCATCACTGTGTGAATATTGCGATTCACCACCAGCAAAACCTTGGCATATACATTGTTACATCATTCAGTCCTCGCAGACACTCCTTACGTAAGTGTCTGAGCGCTCTCTTGTGTCCTGTAGGTGCGGGACAACGAGCAGCTGAGCCGACTGGTGCAGGAACAGGAAGTGAGGCTGGAAGAGCTGGAGAGAGAGGCCGAACGGGCCGCTGAGGACGCTCAGGATCGACTCCGTATTCTGGAGGACGTCCAGAGCGACAAGGCCACCATCAGCAGAGCCCTGGCTCAGAACCGAGACCTCAAAGACCAGCTGGCCGAGTTTCAGAACGGTTTTGTCAAGCTGGTGAGCTCTAGTGAAAGATGACGTACTGTATGTGAACGTGACTTCTGAGTGATGATGACCTCTGACCTTTCTCCTCCTTCAGACCAATGAGAACATGGAACTGACAAGCGCTCTGCAGTCCGAGCATCACATCAAGAAGGAGATTGCTCGTAAGATGGGTCAGCTACAAGAAGATCTGCACAATGCCAAAGAACAGGTTCGTGTCCATTTAGAGGAAAATGCCACGGTGATGAAAAGCAAATCATTAAATGTATTCAATGTAAAATTAAAGTAAACAGGCTTGCATAATGTTACAGTTAGAGTTATACTTTATTGTCCTTTTACAAGGAAATTAGTCTTGGACTCTAAAGCCCCAGTGATGCACAACAAACAACACCATACACCAATTGACACAAGCTAAAAAAACACATTTAAAAAAGCCATACTGAATATTTTATTCCTGCATCTTACTACTTAAAATATGAATGGATACCTGTACAAATGTTTTTTGTAACTGTTGCATTCACATAATGGAACCCTAAATGTTTCCCTGATGGTAATAATTGATACATTGTAGATAAAACTGCGGATGCATGATATATCGGCTGATATACGTTTGTGTTATCATTATTGTCCCAATAAGAAATTTCATCCGATATATTAAAGCCAATAAATAATGTATTACTCCCTTCAGCTGAGACACTTCAGATGCACACTGTTCATCTTGATGGGACTTTTGTTTTTGTGATCAGACTCTCAAAAATTATATACAAACTTGGATTTAGATTTATCGGCCAATATATTGGTTATCGGCTTTCAAAATATGAAGAATTATCGGTTATTGATATCGGCCAAAATGTTCATATCGGTGCATCCCTTAAAACAATGGTTTGCCGGCAGTGTCCTGCCTTAATGCAAGCGGTTTTATGAAAAAAGAACAAAAAAAGTGAGTGTCAATAATACGCATGGGGATGATTTATCGTGTCATATCGACGACATAAAATGATCATGAGAACGTCATAAGTGTGTGTTTGGGACATGGATTTAATGGTGAGATTTTAGTTTTTGTAATCAGGCTCTCAAAAATGATATAGCATTTTGGATTAAGATTTATCGGCCAATATATCGGTTATCGGCTTTCAAATATAAAGAATTATCGGTTATTGATATCGGCCAAAATCATCATATGCCTCCCTAGTCCCGAATTGACCTAAAATCTAAATCTCGATTAATTGAACATTTTACCTTGATTACGATTAATGAACGATTATTTTGCTTTTATTTTATTTTATTTTATTTAGATGTATCGGCTAATATATCGGTTTTCGGCTTTCTAATATATAGAATTATCGGTTATCGGCCAAAAATGTGATATCAGTGCAGCCCGATTTACACGTTTGCATAATTTCCAACATTTTTGCAGACGTTTACAGCATTTCACCAGTAATCTGCCAAAACAGAAGCTTGAGGATTTGAACTGTTCGAACATTTGAAAAGTGCAGAATTTAATACTTCAATATAAATTGAAGATTGATACCGCAGTATCCGGTCACTGAAACCGGACTTTTTTTGTAAACTCCGGCCAGGGTGAAGATTTTTAGCAACTCCGGTTGCAGCGTTGTCGTGTAGATGGTGAAAACAGAGATTTCGGCTTGTGAGGTCGAAGTGTACGCCGTTCTCTCCTTTGTTTGACGTCAGATTGTGTGCCGTTATCTCTTTTGTTTACATGAGTCGAGTCTATGCAATGGCGGACTTAGACAAAATATTGCTTTTAATAACTCTGCTAACAGCGCTTATCACATATGTACAGATACATGCGCAGTTATCTCATTGTTTTGCAGAACAGAGGCGCCAGGATGCAATAATAATACAAAATAGTAAGGCAAGTGTGTGAAGCTATTACAGTCCACTTGGGCCCTGTGTATATACAGTTACCTGACAGTCATGGCATCCCTCAGTGCCGTGGATGGGACCCATGTGGAAATCAGGCAGCCAATCATAGCGTGTTTTTGCATTTTCATGTGGACAGTGATTTTTTTTTTTTTTTTTTTAAACCGTGCATGTGTGGATGCAATTATTTTTTAAATACCCGTATACGTGTGGACTAAGCCTTACTCACTTTTTTCCATAAACATAATAACCGAAGGTTTGTCGGCACCTATTGTATCCGTTGGCGTTCTTATTATTCTTCCATTCCTTCATCCGCTCTGGATGTCTATGGCAGCCCATTGAACCACTTGCAGGAAAGTTATGAAATTTGGCACACAGATAGAGAAGAGTCTGAGCTGTCACCATAGCAAATTTGGAGTCTCTAACTCAATCCCTCTAGCGTCACCAACTGTCCAAAGTTGCACATACGTTTGTGTTAATAACTTTTGAACCCGTAAGGGCTAGAAACAAAAGTATTTTCCCCTCTGATTGCTGGTTGGACCCTGACCCCCATCATCTTCAGACAATGCCAACAAAAAGTTATGGAATAACTAGTCAATCCATCAAAGTGTTTTCCAACAACGTGAAAACAAATAGACATAAGGCTGCATCTCTGCAACTCTTTATCGTATTCTGACCAAACTTGGTACAGATCATCACAAGCATGACCTGAGGCTACATGCTGTGTTTTGGTGCAGCGCCAACTACTGCTCCGGAAATGCGTATAAATGCTTATAACGTCTGAACGGTTGGTCCATAAATCATAAAAGTGATCTCGTTAGATTCAGCGGCCGAGTCGAATGATATCCTAATTTTTCCATATCAGCCATTTTAGGCGTCAGCCATTTTGAATGTTGTAGTAAAATGCTGTTTTTTATGAACGCATTAGCGTATAGTTATGAAACTCGGCATGGGTCATCGGCATGATGCCCTGATGGAGCCTGAGAAGTTTCGAGCCAGCGCCACCTGGTGGTAAAATCAAATATTCACATGCTTATAACATTGGATTTGATTTGACTTATTTTCACATAGATTCCTGAATCCTTGCCGAGTCCAACGATGCCAAACATGCTAGGTTTCACCTTATGGTTTGTTCAACATTGTAATTTAGTGTTTAAACAACTTTAGCGAATATCTTCAAAACCATTAGTCCAACTGAGACGAAACCACTGTAGGAAAATTGGAGTCTTAGTGGCTTGACCAAATGCTTAAGGCCAAATGTCAACATTTTGATAGTAAGTGGCAAAAATATGCAATTTAAGTCAGGTGTGGGTTATTTTTTATATGCTCATAAATACAAATGTCTAACTTGTAAACAAAATGAGATATTTTCACCAAATTTGACACGCTTGTGTATGGGGGCACTCTCAGGACACACACAAAAAGTGGTGAGACTGCGCCACTCGGTGGTGCTATAATTAAACAAAACATGTAATTGGCTTAATACAACTCAATGTATTTATGGGTTTTCAACCTTTTTGCTTAAAATTGTCTCAATGTCTTTACAAATTTTTGCTGATTACTTTTTTGCTTTTGTTGTGCTTGCCCTGATAATCACTGCTTGCAACTATATTGTTATTGTTGTTGTTGTTATTCAATTTCATAGGGTTCCTAAAACATTAGTATGAAAGTAATGTGGATTGAGACACTCTAAAGAGTTCTTAGTCAGCTACAAAGTCAAAATAAATGCTTAACAAAGATATTAAAGATTTTATCTGTTTATTTGCATGACCATTAACTGCCATCTGAGAACCGTGAACATGTAAATGTGTTGTTAAATTATTTAAATATTGACTTCAAGGGGAAGATATTTTACGCCTAAAGCGTTCAGCTGACAAAAACGTTTAGGGATACTTGAACTTGTACGCAGCTGTAGTCTTTTTACCCACCGTAACCTGATTATTCATTCATCTCCTCAGCTGCTGGAGAAGTCAAACGAGGTGGCGTCCGTGCAGGAGCAGCGGGATCAGTATCTGAGCCACCTGCAGCAGTACACGGCCGGATACCAGCAGCTGGTGGCCGAGCGAGAGCATCTGCACAAGCAGTTCCTGCAGCAGGCGCAGCTGATGGACCGACTGCAGCACGACGAGGTGCAGGGCAAAGTGCAGCTGGAGCAGAGCCACATGCAGCTGCAGGAGGCGCAGGTAAACGCCATGACAAGAGCTAGTGCTGTATTAGCATCCACACAAGCAGACAATAACGTTCTACGCTTATTCTAAGCCTGGCACTTTAAATGCTCGATAATAATCCATCCTGCTTTGCTCTGCAGGAGAAACTAAACCAGCTGGCCAGAGACAATGAGGAGCTGAAGACGGAGGTGCAGGAGCTCCTGAACAGCTCCGTACTGAACACGTCACACAGAGACGAGGGTGAGTCTCGCGTTACGCTGACGTGTGTCCCAGAGGGGTCTGTTTTACCACAGTGGCTTTACTGATTTATTACTCTACTTGTGTTTAAAGGTGATGGGTTGGAAAGTCACTCACTCGAAGAGAGCTTCCAGAAATCACATATTGTCATTCCAGAAGAGTTTGAGAGCAGAGAAGAAATGGTGAGTTCATTAAACTGATTGGACTTCTGTGACATTGGATATGGAGATTTACAGGCAAAATGGACTTCCTGGTCTTATTGTGAATGATTCGTCTATGGAAGCTTGTTTCAGTCACGCAGTAAAACAATTTAAAAGATAATTGTGTCACGCAATTCAGACTTTTTTTCTTAGAATTGCAAGTTATAAAGTCAGAATTGCGGGATACAAAGTCGGAATTGCGGGATATAAAGTCACAATTACCTTTTTTACTTTTTGTTCTGTGGCGGAAACAAGCTTTCATATTCATCAGTGCACATCTGAACTCGAAAAAATTATATTATAACATTTACATTAATAAATACTATTAATAGCAATATTTATTTTAAGATTCAAGAGATTTCAAGATTCAAGAGTTTTATTTGTCACATACACAGACTATACAGAATATACAACCGGCAGTGAAATGTAAACAGGTCCGAGGAAATTATATAGAAATAGGATAAAAAAAGTACTATATATATATATATATAATATATATATATATATATATATATATATATATATATATATATATATATATATATATATATATATATATATATATATATATATATCTGTAGAATTATAAATATATCAAGTCAAGTAGAAGAGAAGAAAAAAAGTAAAAAAAAATAAGGATAAAGAAGTGGAATAAAATAATTGAAGTAGACTTTGCAGTGAGTAAACTGTAGACTTATAAATATGTGGTTAACAAATGTATAAAGAGTATAATGTGCAAACAGGTTTATAACAGGTTGTTACACAGTAACAACAAGAACAGAAAGTGCAGTGCAGTGTCAGTGTATCGATGTTTATCCTGAAGTGAAGTCACGTGATGTTAAGTGACTGAGTTCAGGAGTCTGATGGCCTGGGGGAAGAAGCTCCTCCTGAGTCTCTCAGTTTTGGCCATCAGGCTTCGGAAGCGCTTACCAGATGGCAGCAGCGTGAAATGAGGGTTTGCAGGGTGGTTAGAGTCCTTGATGATCTTAGTAGCTCTACCTTTGCAGCGTTTGGTGTAGACGTCCTGCAGAGACGGGAGAGCTGACCCTGAGATACGCTCGGATAAGCGCACTACTCTTTGCAGGGCTTTGCGGTCATGACTGGTGCTGTTCCCATACCACGCTGTGATGCACTGAGTTAATACACTTTCTATCGCCCCTAAATAGAAAGTTTTCAGGATAGCTGGTGAAACCCTGAATTTCCTCAGCTGGCGCAGGTGGTACAGTCTTTGCCTGGCTTTTTTCACCTGTGTCTGAATGTGAGCAGTCCAGGTCAGGTCCTCGGAGATGTTTACACCCAGGTACTTGAAGCTGCTCACTCTCTCTACTGGTGACCCGCTGATCATGAGGGGGGAGTATGTCCGTTGCTGTCTCTTCCTGAAGTCCACAATCATTTCTTTGGTCTTGCCAACATTCAGAGAGAGACAGTTGTCCTGGCACCATGATGTTAGATGCTCCACCTCGTCCAAGTATGCCGTCTCATTGTTGTTGGAAATGAGGCCCAGGACAACAGTATCGGCATATTTTTTTAACATATTAATTAAAAATATAGCTTACTTTTCATGATCCAGTCATGTTCAGAAGCGTAAACTCAAGCTCCACCCAACATTTTCTCCTCATTAAATATTCAGTTCTTCTTTTCGTCTGATGGTTGCAGGAGGAGTTTATTCATTCCGCCCTGTCCCGTCTGGAGGATGAGAAAGATGAGATGAGCCGCCGGTTCGAGGAGGAGAGGAGGCTTCATCACGTCACCCGGCAACAGATGGCGGCCATGAGCCAGGAGCATCATCTTCATCATCATCATCACCAGAGCACATGTGCAGAGACAGGTGCGGCTTCATTATGAGCTTAAAAAACAGCCACTGCACTGAAATCCCCTGGACTTCTACACACTTTTGTGCAGTGCTTATTGTGCAGACTCTTTCACACGTTTGGTTTTAGGTCTGTCAAATTAAAATTCAAAAATAAAAATCCACATTCAAATGCACAAATGGTCGAATTTTAGGTGTGCGTCAGGCAGCCTGTTGCGTTTTAATGTTTTTGTTTGCTTTCTCATGTTTTTAAATGCAAAAAGTACTCAGTGTGATTTAAACTCTTTGTATTAAACTATACATAAATACATGATGCCGTTATCTTCATAACTCTTCATGCAATTTATGAAATTATATTTGATTGATAATCGTTAGTTTAAACATAATGCACCTTTTTAACCAACAATCATGTCATTGCTTTCAATAAATAATTTAATGCGGTGCATTGATATTTTATATATAATATTGATAATGAGATCAAATATGTTATATCTCATTGCGCCCTCTTGTGGCCCCAGAGACAAGCCAAAATCTCCCCCCCCCAACTGAAATTATGCCTTTTCAATTTAAATATAATTTGAATATTAGTAATATTTAAGTAATTAAAAATACAGTAAAGCAGTGTAATATTCCTCCAATGTAAATCATCTGTTCTCTGTGTGAATATATAGTAAAGTGTGATTTATTCCTGTGATCAAAGCTGAGTTTATCATCATTACTCCAGTCTTCAGTGTCACATGATCCTTCACTAATCATTCTAATATGATGATTTGATGATCAACACACATTTATAATTATTATTAATGCTGAAAACGTGGTGCTTCACATTTTTCTAGAATTTTACTATTTAAACGATTACTACTACTGTTGCTCTGTTTTTGCTGCACTGCTGATTTTGTGTGTGTGTGTGTGTGTGTGTGTGTGTGTGTGTGTGTGTGTGTGTGTGTGTGTGTGTGTGTGTGTGTGTGTAGGAGGCGCTGATGGGGTTCCGGTGGAGGTGCATGAGGCTCTGCGGGTTGCCATGGACAAACTCCAGGAGCGTTTCACCAAGCTCATGCAGGAGAAGGTGGATCTGAGGGAGCGATTGGAGGAGTTGGAGCACCGCTGCATTCAGCTGTCAGGAGAAACCGACACCATCGGTGAGACATCTGTCAGCACATCTGATATTGTGTGTCAAAATGCATTAAGTTTAATATATTTTTAACATACACTATATTGACAAAAGTTTTGGGATGCCCCTCCAAATCACTGAGTTCAGGTGTTCAATCCCTTTATGGCCACAGGTGTATAAATCAAGCACTAGGCATGCAGACGCTTCTACACACATTTGTGAAAGAATGGGTCGCTCTCAGGAGCTCAGGGAACTCAAGCGTGGTACCGTGATAGGTTGCCTTTCCTGACATTTCCTCACTACTAAATATTCCACGCTCAACTGTTAGTGGGATTATAACAGTGGAAACAATTGGGAACAACAGCAACTCAGCCACGAAGTGAAATCAGAGAGCGGGGTCAGCGCATGCTGAGGGTCACAGTGCGCAGAAGTCACCAACTTTCTGCAGAGTCAATAGCTCCAGACCTCCAAACTTCTGTGGCCTTCAGATGAGCTCAAGAACAGTGCGTAGAGAGCTTCATGGAATGGGTTTCCATGGCCGAGCAGCTCATCCAAGCCTTACATCACCAAGTGCAATGCAAAGCGTGGGATGCAGTGGAGTAAAGCACGCCGCCACTGGACTCTAGAGCAGTGGAGACGTGTTCTCTGGAGTGACCAATCACGCTTCTCTGTCTGACAATCCCATGGACGAGTCTGGGTTTGGCGGTTGCCAAGAGAACGGGACTTGCCTGACTGCATTGTGCCAAGTGTAAAGTTTGGTGTTTTTCAGGGGTTGGGCTTGGCCCCTTAGTTCCAGTGAAAGGAACTCTTAATGCTTCAGCATACCAAGACATTTTTGACAATTTCATGCTCCCAACTTTGTGGGAACAGTTTGGGGACAGCCCCTTCCTGTCCCAACATGACTGCGCTCCAGTGCACAAAGCGTCGGTCCATAAAGACATGGATGAGCGAGTTGGGTGTGGAGGAACTTGACTGGCCTGCACAGAGTCCTGACCTCATCCCGATAGAACACCTTTGGGATGAATTAGAGCGGAGACTGCGAGCCAGGCCTTCTCGTCCAACATCAGTGCCTGACCTCACAAATGCACTTTTAGAAGAATGGTCAAAAATCCCCATAAACACACTCCTAAACCTTGTGGAAAGCCTTCCCAGAAGAGCTGAAGCTGTTAGAGCTGCAAAGGGTGGGCCGACTCCATATTAAACCCTACGGATTAAGAATGGGATAGCATTAAAGTTCATGTGCATGTAAAGGCAGGCGTCCCAAAACTTTTAGCAATATAGTGTAGCTCAATAAAGCTTCAGCAATTATCGTGATGTGAAAATGTGATTTCTGTGAAATGTGTAAAACCGCTTTTAATAGTTATTATGAGTGATAAACCAGCCAAACACCAATCTGCCTATGTTTGACCATTTGAGTCTATGAGCATTGGAGGAATTTTTCTGTTAATTTTTTCTTTCGTGTAGGTGAATACATCGCACTGTATCAGAACCAGAGAGCCATCATGAAACAAAGACACTTTGAGAAGGAGCAATACATCAACATGCTGGCCAAAGACAAGGAGGAGATGAAGGTACGAGGAGCAGCTCTGTGATGATGTGATGTCTGCGGCGTGATGTTGACGTGCGTGTGTTTGTGTTGTTTAGGTGAAGTTAGCTGAGCTGCAGGATCTGGTCATGCGTTTGGTGGGGGAGCGTAACGAGTGGTACAGCAGATACATGAGCGCTGTCAGTAACCACGACCTCCTGCCGTCTGAAGGAGACCAGCTCCATCCTGCTGACGGACACATGGACATCAACAGTGTGGACAGTCCAGGTATAACGGCACATTAACACTCGTACACACACGTGTGTGATTCAGTTTTTTCAGATTTGATCTGATGCTCATGGCGAAGGCGCACTTAGGGCATGTTGAATCCACGTTTGCTAGTTTAACAACGGAAAAAAACGGTCTGCGCGTCAGGCGTATGGTCCAAAAGGGTAGTCCCTCGTCTCTTAATGAGTCATGGGTGTGTTTTGGGCGTAACGTGCAATAAACCAATCAGAGTCTCATCTCCCTTTCCCTTTAAAAGCCAGTTGTGCTCGCACACCATGGTGGAATTTGCGAGCGGAAAGACTGAATGCTTCTCCAGAGAGGAATCCTTTTATTTTTTTAATATTTAAAAGTGTGTGTGTGTGTGCTGCGTGTCCGTGTGTGTAATAATCAGAGTGTACACGTGTTGTGCACCGCCAATAGGCTCATATTACTAACACACCTATTGACTTTAGAGCAGGTTTGTGTTGGTCAATGGCGCAGTCGTTTTCAGTTCCTCATAATAGCATCACATTTGTAATCGTGCTGATATTTGGAGAAAAAAACTGCACTCTTTGTGTCATATTGGTGAACTATATTAAATATAAATGTAAAGACATACCGAGGTTTTGCCCCTTATCTTGAACATTGACGGGATTATAAATGCATTTTAATAGAGTAAATCACACTGTGAATGTCTAACCTACTAGACTACATATCACCTAGTGTATGCGTGCACCCTCTAGATGTGTGTTATGTGTAAAGTGAGGGACATACTCCGTGATAATGTCAGATTGCACACTGTTAAAACAACAGTCTCGCTCACCCCTATTTGCATCATTGATTCTCTCTTATTTTCATGTTTATCACTGAAGCTGCTTTGAGACAATCTGTGCTGTATAAAGCGCTGTAGAAATAAAGCTGATTTAAAAAACTAACAGTCTTGGAAAATCTATAGGATGAGAACTATAGCGATAACTATACTAACGTTCACACCAGGGGGCGGTAACGCTCTGTTTACTCTAAGCGTGCGCTGCCGTTGGTCTTCTGTTGCTCTAAATGAGCTTTTTAAAAAGTTTTAAATTTGATTTATAAACTCTGATGATCAGACTTGGTAAACATATCATAACTTACTGTTCTATTATGTGTCTCATTATAATCCGCTTTATTTTCAATGTGCTTTGGTCAAAGCTTTAAGAAGCCATGATGCTGTTTTTATGGTTCAAACCAACATGTTTACTCAAAATCAGCTTTATTTCTATAGCGCTTTATAGATTAAGATGGTTTCAAAGCAGCTCTATGAGGACTTAATTAAATAAGTGATTTTAATTTTTTATTTTAGGGAGAACTGTCCCTTTAAACGCTTTGCAAATCTTTTGAGCGAGTCACAAAAAAAAAAGATTTGTTGATGAATCATGAATGAAACAAAATTCTTTGAATCTTTGCAAGGGTGTCATTCGCATATTTGGTTATTTATCTCATGAGTTCTGTGTCAGGTTAAGTCTAAAATCTTCCCTGTTCCCACAGCCGTTCTGGACATGAGCGCAGCGGTGGACGCGTCTTCATCGGCCCAGTCCAGCACAGATCCCGAGACCCGCTCCCAGAGTTCAGAGAGGCCCGGAATCGCAGCGGACCCCACGGCCGGCCCGTCCCTGAGGCCCAGAGAAGATGGCACGGCCCGCCAGATCATGCAGCTCTTACAGGAGATTCAGAATCCTCAGGCCAGACCTGCTCCCTTCCTGGGAGAAAACCCCTGCATCCCGTTCTTCTACCGGCCGGATGAACACGACGAGGTCAAGATCCTGGTGGTCTGAAAGCGTGCGTCACGTCTCTGTGTGTCTGTCTGACGGGGTGAATCCGAATCTTTTTGGCGACATGGACACGTGGGTTTGTTTCTCTGGTTTCTACAGAGAAATTTGATTCTCCTGAAGCTCTCAATTTGGTTTGTGTGTAAACCAGTTAATCCATAAGAATATCAGTTCTCGCTGCTCTTTCCCTGATCGACCTGTCCCATTAGTTCACTAAATATAGTGCAATAGACAGGCGCAGTTTCCTGATGATTCATATCAGTAAGGTTGAACTCGTTACTCATGATATGATTAGAGCAGGTCTGGACTAAAGAAGATGAAGTGTTTCTGAACGAATCATGTTTGTGCGCATGTAAAGCGGAGAATCGAGAAGGTAACGTAATGGAAACAGTCAAGTCAGCGGCGTCTAATATGACCATCTGACGCTTATGTTTGCTTTTCTTTGGCCATCATTGGGATTTGTTGAAAGATGTAATTATAATTTCTTCCCCACTGTTTTTCCCAGACTACGTGACATGATTGTTTGCGGCGAACTCCATGACGCTGTCGGCCGAGAGTTCAGAGTGGCGTTCGTCGACGTTGGGTGAATGATTCAGTGAGTGCAAGTTTACGAGAGCTGTACAGAAACGATAGACAACAGAGTTTGCAATAATCCCTCCTTTTCACGTGATCAGCGCTAAACAACGTCCTCCACCGTCAGAGACTTTCAAGAGCGTTATGGGTATTTGTCAGATGGGTTTGACGGCACTTTCTATGAAGCAATGCAGTTTAACACGTTCCTTTCATGGCTACACCTTTAAAGAGTGTAATGCATTGCATACGCCTGTTTTAAATGCATTGAGCTCTTTAGAAGTATGTGCATATCAAGCTTACAGGTATTTACAAAAACACAAGTAGAATGCGTTATATTTACACGCAGGCTTCATAGAAAGTGTTGGCATATCTATATATTCACCTAAAGTGACCCGGCTATAACTGGAAAGGTATTTGACCCTAAAGCACTTTTATTAGTCACATCTGTGAACGTCAAGCTTATGCATTTAATATCTGCGTGCTCGTGTATGAATATATTTTCCAGTGATTATTTTGGGGCGTGGGCTTTAATCAGATATTTTCCGATCATTTTGCAGACGCCGCACCCTGAGCTTGTTGATGTAACAGATGTGTAAATAGTGTAACTGTGTATCATACTGTATATTCATGGAGGGAGAAGGATGCTTGCGTTTGCCTTGTGGGAAGGAAGGACGTGTGGTTTCGTACTACGGCTGAACTAAAGGAGAATTATATTTATTTGGGATAATCAATTACACACTAATCTGTTTTAATTTCGACTGATGGAACACAATGAAGGAATAATGAGATGTGGTGATTTTCCTCCTAAATAAACCTTGATTGAGCAAAACTAAACCTGTTTAGTTTCTGACGTTAATGATGTGGGAATTACACTCTTTTCATAAGACTTTTGAGGTTGAAAAGGTGCAATATGTAAGATTTTTAGATTAAAATGTCCAAAAAACACTAGAACAGTGTTATGTATTTTGTTGACTTGTGTGCATTATCCCGAATGTTTAAATCCAGAGATTCATCATCGATTTTAATCGTGCGTGTGCCTCACCTATCAATGACATCATACTTGCATTACTGTCCGGTGTTGTCGTGTAGAAACCATGGAAACACCAAAGCCGCTTTAATATCTGATGTGTTTTATTATGGCGCTTTTCCACTACACAGTACCAGCTCGCCTCGACTCGCCTTTGTTTGGTTTTCCACTGTGTAAAAGTTGTACCTGTAACGAATCATTGTTCTCCAGCTCAACACAGTTAGTCTGATTGTTTAAATCTGGTGTTGTTGTACCATGTTTTACCATGGCTAATATGATCTCACTCACTGCAGTGTGAACAAGTGTCTCATAGTAGCGCCGAGTAGCATTATAACATCGCTTTAACACACTCACATGTGTGTGATATGATCAAACACACACACGCATGAGCGGAAGAAGAGGAAGCGCTCGCGGCAGAATAAAAGCCCCGCCCACTCAAGTCAAGACACGCCTTTGTTTTGAATAGGCGACCTCTAGCGGACGGAAAAGTTACATAGTGCACCTTTAAGATTTTAAGACCATATTTTACCACATTTTAAGATCTCATTATCGACTTTATCTCATCATTTTGACATAATTATGATTTACCAAAGTATTTATTTATTTTTTTCTTATGTGGCCAAAATGGGCGTCCATAGAAATGCAAGGCACGTCATATCATATATTCAACTCAATATGCCAAAACAAATTCTCTTTATTTTGAAGAGTTTAGACCATCTCAAGACAAGGAAAACAGCACAGAAGCAGATTTTTTTTGGGTACACTGAACTTTAATGATGACAAACTGGTCCGAGCAGAGGACACGTTACACGTTCACTCATCCATTCATTCGTTCACGCGTTACACACTCGGTGTTGTTACAGCTTTCTGTCCAAACGCAGAAAGAGGCCCGGTTTATTCCTCTAGATACTCCATTTCTCACTTTGCACATGATCGTAAGCTTAATTTAAAGAAATTACTTATCCATAATAATTTAATATTCAATAATCATACATGTGGACTACACTAGTCACAATTTGCATAAATGCACCACAAAGATACGCGACACACTCAAGATACAGTATGCCCATGACAGACATTTGAACTCTTAAATAACAGTAATTCTTTTCTCATTAGTGGGTTTTACTAAGACTCGGAGTGGATTCAGGGAAGGTTTGGACAGAAACGTACAATTGATACGGCACAGACGGTCTGGTCATGCCACACAACGTCAACTATTAGCAACAGGGGCTTTTTATCTTTATTATCAGCATTATTATTATTACAACATACAACAGAATTACGAAATACAGTCCACTGGTGTGGAAGGTTGCGCTCATATTTTCAACCAAACAAACGAATAATGATTTCTATGCATAGACCAGCAGTGATTTTTGCTTTCATAATGAACACTAAATTACAGACAGGAAAATCAGACGTGTGCATAATTTCAATGCACAGCTCATATTTTGGGACAGTTTGGTCTCACACACAGAAAAAAAATGTTTTTCGTGCCATATAATGTCCCAGCAAAATCTAATTTATAGCCAAGGAAAAACTCTGTTGCTTTGTGTGTTGATTAAAATCGCTAAAAATATTTTACAGCACCTTAAATCATATGTGGATATGTTTCGAGCATCATACTAGTTAGTATTTCTGCGGTATATAGTATGTACACTATGCGCACATTGTTGCATACTACTGTTTAGCATTGAATAGTGCACTTTCACATGCTATTTGTTAAAAATAGAAAGCAGTATACACTGGACAGCAAGTATTCAATTCCAAACAGTCTGTGTGTGGAAAACCTTCCCGGCATGACGGATGTTATGGGCCCTTATAGAGACACTCAACAGTCTTTAGCGTTACAGTCTTGACTTCTTCATGAAATGATTCAAACACATAAGAACGTCTGTTCACCCTAAAACTGCACTATTAACCCAGACATCAACATGTGTCGGTCCAGATATATGTGTACCAGATGTGGGTCGGATCTGAGCCGACACTATATTGTTGTCTGGGATGTTTTTAATGACATGCATGTAGATATGGCTGCCGCCGATTTATATTGCACTCTCCAATTGAATCCAGCCCCACTAAATGTTCAGATTTCACTAAGTGAACGAATGATTTCTGTGCACGATCACGAAGGGTGAACACACGTCCTCCTCGTACCTGAAAGCTTTACGCCATCACAACAACATTTGCGCTGCAAAAAACAACAACTATTAATTAGTGCTTTTGTCTGGTTTTCTGGTACCTAAACATCTTGAAAATGAGACAAAAATACTGATTTCTTTGCAGCGTGGGAATAAATGGCTTTTGAATACAACATGAGGAGGTCATTTGAATGATTCGTTCCAGGAAAGGCCGCCGCCTTGAGGAGTTTCTAGAAGATTTAACCAGACGAGGGCGCAGGAAACATCTTGTCTTGTTGTTTTTGCTCATCTTCATGGCTGTGCTGGTGGGTTTGGGGTTGTTTTACTCAATGTGGGAGGGAAACCGAAAGAAGAAAGCAGAAAAGAAGAGGGTGCTAAGGGTCACGTGGAGAGAAAGGGACCGTCGGGGCTGCTCTTGTTTGACCAGCTGAGCCATGAAAGCAGAAAAAGGGGAAAAGACAGTTAGCATTGAGACAAATGAACCCTAGAAAGTGTCCTCAGAGTCCACACGCAGAGAAGACAAACCCCACGTTCCCTCATACTGTATAGAAGTGTACTGTTGATAATATATACCTATAAACTAAACTATGAAAGTTGCATAATGGTTTACAGATCATTCATTTATATTCAAGTACAAATGTGTAAGTATTTGTTCACTTAAGTCACACTTAAAAATGTCTAAATGTCATTCAAAAATCAATCAAACGCATATTTATATGGTCGCATGACCAAAATGTTGTATTAAAATATGATTTGCAAGCTATAGCAATGGCATTTTTTCGTTATTAAATAATGAATACATCAAATTAATAAATTTATTTAGTTTAATTTTTACACTTCCACATTAACTATCAGTACTGTCTTCACGTTTAGAATTTCACATCGTACAAACTTATTTTTTGTTGTTGTCAAAAATGCTTTAAGTTTGGCTTGAAAACATTTTGTAATTTAAAAACACGGCTTTCTGGAATACTAAATTCAATCACGCAATTTAGCGGTCCCCGAATAATCAGCGCTCATCAGTTATATTGTATTATTCAGTTAAATGTTTAACTGTAATCTAAAACAACAGCAAATATTGATAAATGTGTTGTAATCAATATAATACATACTAGCGCTGGTCCGTTAAACCGCTTTACCGGGAACTACTTTCGCGTCTCCTATCACTCCGCGCTATTCATTCAAATAGGAAAATGGCGCCAAACAGGTCTGTTAAAATCCCCTCAGAGGACATTTGTTTTACTTTTATGGTGAAAATAAGACTTCTGACTGAATTTTTTAATTTTTAAATAAAACCCACGATGGTGCCCACATAAACATACGTGTGTTTTCAACTGAAGACTTGGTTAACTGTCAAATAATGAGGAGAAATGTTGGCGCTTCAGCATCCCTGTGGTACCGACGACAGGTAAGGTTTTAAGATTTTGGTTTATTCTCTCTAAATAACATCACTATTAACAAAGTGTTCAATGATTATAGTAGCCTTGGAACTTTTCTTGTACTTGTAAGAGATATCAGGCAGTATCTTGCGCACTGACGGGTGCTTTCAATTAATACAGTTTAACTGATCTCAGGTCCGTTTCATAATTTAGTTTTAGCTTTAATTACCAGCACGTGTGTAGGCCATAATGGAAAAATGTTTAAATAATTGTCTGTAACCAAGCCCTCTTTTAAACAACACAAAATAAGTAACGTTAATTGAATAAATCCCAGGAACATGAAAATAAACTAAATAAACGTAAATACAAACATCCACGTTGTATTTAATGATTTAGAATACATATATATATATATTTTACATTTGAACACTGGGTTTGTAAAGGTGTCTTTAATAAAGGTGTTTTAAGTTTTGTTATTGTTTCCATGTTTTCAATTCCTGGTTTAGTTCCTTTCTGTCTCTATGGTTACTCTAGTTTGTCTCTATAGCAACTAATTACCCACACCTGTTCCTTGTTCCCTTGATTTAATCGGAGTTTCTTGTGTGTGTGTTTGTTTGTTTGTGTTTTAGTTTCTGTTTTCCCCATGTCTGGATGATCCATGTCCTGTATTTACTAAAATACCACTAATGTAATGACATTCAGACATTTAACTCTGACTTAAGTGTCAAAATATGTTTATGGCCACCGTATATATTTTCATGTTTTATACTGAAATGTATGTTAACTACTATGGAAATGACTTATCAGTGCGAGTTATTATAAAGTGTTGCAAAACTTAGTGACTTAACGTTTGTTTTAAGGTTCAACATGTAAAAATGTTCTCAGCTCATGACGCAGACAGGGAAAGACTCGTGTGGAATGACTGTGGAACTATGGGAAAGTTTATTACCCTTCGGGGAGTTTGGTGTCGTCTTCTGGCCCGTGAGCTCAGGGACCACTGCAGCACGACACATACGAAACAAAAACAAAAAAACCCCAAAAGTAATGTACAGAAATACAAACGCACACAAGCACATTCCAGGAGATGCAGTTATCGTGAGACTCCAGAACACACTTTGGAGAGATAATGCATCCCATAAAGAGAGGGAAATCAAGCGTCTGCTGACCGGGCAGGAAACCAAAAGAAGCGTAAAGATGGCAGAAAATAAAATAAAGTGAGAGAAATGCATTTGTCAAACCCAAAACATTTCCTGCCGAGCTTATTCCTTAGGATAAACTCCTCAACCATCTGTCAAAGAGTTGGAGTTCATAAAAACATCCACATTTTCTTAAACAGGTTTTCAAACTTCCGCCCAAAAAATGCCAATAGTTTCCTTTTTTCTGAATTTTGGTTTGGCCTTCAATGTTGTATATTATCTGTTAGCCTAACGCAGTAATTACTCTTCGCTTTAAAAAGTAAAGTAATGGATTACTTAATTGAATTACAGTTACTTCTAATGTAACTGCATTACTGTATAGACTATAGAACAATTCTATATAAAACGGTGGATTTAACATAGTTTAATGTCACATAATTTGTTGGTTAGATCAAGAATAACTTATGAAATTTTAGTTGAAACAATTAAGAGCCGTTTCATGTCTATCCTTGTATTGTATGGGATTTAGAAAGTAATCCGATATTTTTTAGAGCGAGTAATTGGTACAGTAACCTAATTACACTATTTGTAGCTATTAATTAATTACGTTTTAAGAGTAACTTACCCAAGTGTTAGTGTAAAATGTGTTAAATAAATAAGAAATAAATGTAATAAAATAAATAAATTACATACAATAAATTATGCACAGTATAAATTGGATCTTTATACTGTAGCTTTTTAAATGTTAGCGGCCCTCGCACCAGGACGATTATATTTGGAGGCCCTTGCATCTGAAAGATTGAAAACCCCTGGCCTAACAAACACACATTTGAGTTTGAGATCCGTGACCTGCACAAAATGAGAACTTAAACTTGTGACAGAGGGTTGTAGAGTTGTTGTGCTGTCCAAGTGAGGCTGAACTGTGTGTGTGTGTGTGTGTGTGTGTGTGTGTGTGTGTGTGTGTGTGTGTGTGTGTGTGTGTGTGTGTGTGTGTGTGATGATGATGATGAGGATGAACAGGAAGGGGAGGAGTTCTGGCGGGGTGGGCGTGTCGGTCCTCGCTGTCGGTCACGGGTGTGGGAGGGGCTAATAGTCTAAGAGGGAGGAGTCTGTGGGTCGGTTGGGTCGAGTAGGTGATGCCGGGGGTCGTCGGCTGCCATGGGAACACAGAGAGAAGACGGATGAGTAACACACACACATTCAGTCGGTGTGACAGTCAAAACTAAAATTCACACAAGAAAGATATTGAATAATTTTGTAATGGTATTTTAAGTTTGTAATGGTATAATACAATAAATTACTGAAAACTTCTTCATTTATGATCTTTAATCTCATGGGTTTGTTTAAATAAAAAGCTAAATAGCATTTTTGACATTAAACAAATTAAGAAAATTAATAATAATGATGTTTTCTCCAGTAGTATATAAAGAGTTTGGACATTTTAGAGAAATGCTTAACTGATTAATTACAATTTAACTAAACCCATTAGACTTTAATGTTAGATCATTTTAAATCTTATGATATTTAGTCGACTAAATCTAGGCTAAACAGTTCAGGTGACTAAATATGATTAAAACTAAATGGTATTTTAACACTGATATAACTTATTATTTCTATTAACCTGTTAAAATGAATGATATTAAGGTTTGAACATGCAATACAGACTGTGACATACTGTATAACATGTCTTTATTTATCTTACAAATAAATAAAACCACATCATAAACAAACAAGAACATGTTCTTCCTTTTATTTTTTAGAATTCATTTGTATAAACAAAATATAGATTAATCCTTAGTAAGTTTTAAAGCCTCATTCAGCGAATGAGATGAATGAGAATGAGATGCCGTGAAGAGACAAACAACACTCGACCTTTGACCCCCGCTGTCCAGTTTCACCCTAAAGGTCACGTGTGTAGCGTTTGAGTTGAATTTTTAGTGAGAGGGATCATAAATAATAATGGTAAAATCAAAATACAAGAAGTGCAGAAGGAAAGGCTTTTCAGATCTTGATTAAATGCAATAAAACTGAAAATAAAATGCACACATGACGTGAGGTTTGCACGCTACAGAATCTGATCTGAGGACTGAAATCACCAGTCAGCAGACGAGATGCAAATATGTCAACGCTGGAGACGGATTTGATTGGCTATTGGGACGGTAGATCCTAAGAGTTTGGTCTGACATCTCGTATCCTGAGGGATTGTGCAGCATCTCAGAGATTCTGTCCAAGAGGAAGACGTGTGCATCTGCAAAAAAGCGGTTACCTGTCCATTATTGCATCTGCTCCTGTCTATACAGAAGCCAGAATTCACGAAACGTTTAGTATTTCCAAAGGTACTTCTTAAGAATGTTTAACCTTAAACTAAAGATGCAAATACTTAATACGACCACTAGGGATGTGCACAAGTTCGGTCATGATTATGCAAGATTATATCGTGATTCAGTCTATGAATTGCTTTGGATAAAAGCATCAAATGTAAACGTAAACGTGTGACGTGATTCAAAATGAACCAGACCAGTTTTTAATTTTCTATCATTTATTGTGTGTGCATACAGGACACATTCACTCTAGCGACGAAAATAATGTGCACGCTTTTTCAGAAAACACAGACATCTTTTATTTTATATTTAAAGTGCCCCTATTATTGTGTTTTAAAGATTAATTTGTCTCTTACAAGATCACATTACCTCTATGTGTATAGGGTATATGCCTCGCGCACATAAAGCACCGCAAAGCACTGGCAAAAGTAGCCTAATGTTTATAAATGTAGAATTAGCGGAGACATTAATTGTAATTGTTTATTAATAAACTAGTGTTTTCTTAATCCGTGTTGGGCTGCAAAGATGAAGTTGCCGACTCCTCTGTGAACGCGCCCCTATAGAGGGAAATGCACCTTTCATACGGATCACATAATCAAAGTATTCGGGGGTTTTTTTTGTTTTGTTAGATATTTCAAGCTTTCTATAGGCGTATTGCTCATGTCTGAGGAAAGTATACGCTGAGTTTTGGTTCATTTATGTGACGCAGTTCTTGCAGTTCAGATGTGTCGTGTTGTCGGTCTTATCTTGTCGTGAATATTGCATTGCGCACTATTGGCATCGAGCCTGGTGAAATGTGCCCACACTTTTGATCTTTTCCACATCTTTTCCATTTATGTGGGTTGGGACGTTTACCCCCTATTTACACTGCACACGTCCGCAGCGCATCACGGCTCCGATGAGGTTTTGTTCCGTCCTTGTGCCACGGCGCGTAGCACCGTAGCATTGACTAGAGTGGACACGATCAGCTCCGGTGGCCGTGTCGGAGCCGTAATGACAGGGTTACACACTCCAGCCTCACGTGCGAGCCGTGTCCCTGGGCGTAACCGCTGTAAACTAATGTTTTGTCCATCACAGCCAATCGTGCTGCATGCTTATTGGCTCACTGACGTTGACGAGATTAACCCCTTAGGTATCGGAATTTGGTATCGAACGACCAGACTTTTTACGGTACTCAATAGTATCGAGGCAATTCAGTCGGTACCTAAAAAGTATCGAACTCGATACCCAGCCCTACCCCTTGCGTCATTCGCGCCGCAGAATGTCTATTCGAGTCTTTGCATCGACTTAACATGCAAGTCACTCGCGCTTAACGCTTCATTCGTGTCTAGTGGCACGAAAGTCACCAGCCACCAGTGTGAAAAGTCCAATTCTGACGGGAAAAAAAGACTGACTTGCAGGTTTGTATCACACAATTGTACAAAAAAAAAGTAAGAATTGCAAGATAAAAAGTCACAATTATCTTAAATTTTTTATTCTGTGGTGGAAACAAGCTTCCATACACATCACCTCATTTCTCAAGAGTTTGTTTGAAAATTCAGTCTCTCTAAACTCTCTAAACAGAGTTGCTCTGCTCCGATTGGTCAGGCGACCCAGTTTGTTGTTATTGGTCGACCACTTGTGCCACATTCATAGTTGGCGTTTACACTTCTCGTTTACTTTGAATGGGTGAAGTCATGCGTTGCCAAACTGAATTGTGGGTTATGTTGCATTGCGTCACTGGCGTTGTTCGCGGCAGAAGTTAACTTTTCAAGCGCCAACACAGGCGTCAGCCAATCAGATCGCCTATCCAAATACCCTAGCGCAGACGCTAACCAATTGCGTTCATGCAACACCGGAAAAGTAATGTGATTGGCTGTTGTCAATATGACGGTCACGTCAGCACCAGCTTCAGACACGCCCTCCGTCAAGTGTCGACGCCCCGTGTGAATGCAGCGTTACAGTGCGTGTCGGAAATTAAACGCTTATTCTCTTCCTCAGTGATACGAACAGCAACGATGCCGTTGTTTTTTTCCCTTATCGATTCCAGTGCGAGTCCTCATTCTTTAGAAGTGCATCAAAGTGAATTCACAGCGCAGAAAACGGCATCTTGACATGAACAACACGAACCAAACTCTTCCAGTCTCAGCAACAACTACAGTGTTTGAGGGCGGGGCAAAGAGCAAGCCAATGGGCTGGCATTATGCAAATTAGTTACTGGAAGTGAGACTGGAATTGCTGACGTCTCGTTTCAGAATCGATTCTTTCTTTAGGAGACAATAACTTTGTTTGTCGTGCACTTTTTGAGCTTTTCAACTTTTGCAGACATTACAGACTGGATGAAAGGGAATATTTGAAAAAGCACAATAGGGGTACAGATGTTCTTAAGGAAATATTTGATTTATGAACATTCTTAAGAAGATTTTCGTGAATCCTAACGATTGTTGATCACAAACACTGACTGTCTGAATGCTTCTTTAGTAGCGGTGCTTGTTAGAGAGTTATTTTTGACTGCGTGTTTGTTGTTGTATGTGCGTGTTGAAGGGTCTCAGAGACAGTCGGCCATGCAGGAGGGATGGGGAATGGCGAGAGAACCACAGACGTACCAGAAGCGTTAGTCCTCATTGGTCACTGATTGTAATTCTGTGAAAAATAATCAATATCAGCAGTAGGGATTGAGCCAGAGCGACGGGGAGGAGGAAGAGAAGGATGTGCAAGACACACACAGTTAACATGGAGGAGACACAGAAACATGAAGACTTCTCCAATCCAAGCTAACCAGAGACTGACGTCCAAAACCTCCGCGCTGAGCTCGTTCGCCGCTAGCCAATTATGAATTTAAATGCATCAGAAAAGTTTAAAACTGGATTTTGGAGAAGCTCTCGGTCAGAGGTTTTGCAGTTCAGCGTGCAAATCATTTATTAGGGACTTCAGTGTTGCTTTTAGTGTTTAATTAGGGTCAGAATGAAAGGTGTGTGCGTGTGTTGCTGTCAGGAAGCAAGCGTGTTAGAACGATTCAAATCACACGCAACAGAGGACAAACTTCAGCAATGGACACAAAGAAAAACAAACAGAAGAGAGAGAACAGAACCACCCCTCATGACCTTCCTCTGGACGGTTAGTGAAGCGTCTGTGCGCAGTGTGTGAGCTGTGATCGAGACGTCCATTCAGTGACACATTCATAGATGAGATGCTGACTGTTAGTGCTGGGTGATATAGACGTTAAAGCATTAAAATGCCTGATATTTTGAGGAACCGTCATTTCAGACAAACAACCATTTTAGGACAGATTCAAAATACTTACAAGATGTATTTTTGTCGTCCACTTGCATATAAACTACCACTCAAAAGTTTGGGGATGGTAAGATTTTTCTTTGTTTAACCTCATCCTTCCCACGGGTCATTTTGACCCAAAAATCATCTTAGTGGTTAGGACCTTAGGACTTTTGTCGCACTTGAACCACGAATACACACAAAAACATTGACTGGATTTGAGGAGTTTTGTGGTTGAAATGTAAAAAAGTAACACATGCTTCCCTCACGGGTCAATCCCTTATGGTGCGTTCACACCAGATGCGAATGAAGCGAATAAATCGCGCTATTTGCGCATAGTTGGACGCTTGAACGTTTTGACGCGTGTGACGTTCACTTCACAACAGATGCGAATTCACGTGATGGGAGGGGCTTCTGCCAGGCGGCTCGTCTCTTTGCAAAATGGCTGACATGGATTGTTTTAAAACACGGTGAATAAGCTCAATTTGCTAGCTTTAGCTAGCTTGTCTCAATAGGGTGGATTCAGGGTGATTGGGACACTTTTTCCAAGTCATCCAAGTTACAACTTACCAGATTGTCCTCCTCACTCACTTTCTTCCAAGCAAGATCCTTTTTATTCCTGTTTCTATAAACTACGGAGATGTACCGTACAGCTCCGGGTGTCCACATATGATTTTGCCCTCATTGTTGTCACTACTAGAGCAAGCTCCTGATTGGTTAACACGGCGTGAATATATCGGCTAAAGTTCAGATTTTTCAACAGGTCAAACGCTCAATTCGCATCATTCGTGCGATTCGCGCCGCAGAATGTCTATTCGCGTCTTTGCATTGACTTAACATGTAAATCACTCGCGCTTAATGCTTCGTTAGGAATGAGAGGAATGCTTCAGTACACATAGAAAAACCTAAAAATGCTCAAAATACTAACTAAGGTCCCGTCCACATGGAGACGCGTTTAGCTGTATACGTAAAAACTTTGTATCGTATCAGCATTTCGTCCACACGGATCTGGCGTTTTAGGAGCTTGAAGCCGGGTCACAGAGTAGATAAATCTGAAACTGACATCGTTGCGTTTTCGTGTGTACAGCTAATCCGTATATTTTGTGAAACGGTGATGTCATCACACCACGTCCCACGGTAAAGGCTAGAAGGGATACAGCTACGGCCACTGCGCACATCAATATTGCGTAATTTAATGACTGTATTTGCATTATTGTAAGGGTAGGTTTAGGGTTGGGGCAGGTGTGGGCGTTCATGAAACAATCTGGTAAGTAGCAAATGTATTTGTTATTTTATCGAGAGATTTTGCCCCGTTGCCCCTTCTTGCCACAACTCTTATTCTCCGTTTTTAGTGTATTTCTGTGGCAGAATTACAGCGCCACACACTGGTCTGGCATGTATACTACATCGTTTTGAGTCGGTTTCAGTGGTTTTCGTGTACGCAGATATTTCTTGAGACGAGGGAAAAAAGATGGGATAGGGAAAGCTGAAGCTTCGTGTGGGTGTGGCCTAAAAATGCTAAAACTTAGCTGAAAATATTTAGAACTATTAGAGCCATCTAGAGTCATGAAATATCATCTTTTATATTATTATTGTTTCACAAGAGGTCACAGAGACACCCAATGTGAGATAATCTGATCTGAATTAAGAGTTATTTTGAATTTAAGTTGAAAGAATGTGCTTAAAATATTATTTATTTATTGATAAAATGTAGTAATTTAAGGGTAATCTAAATTATAATAAAAAATACATTAAAAAATTGAATAAATATTATCAAAATGAAATGAAATAAGCTTTCTGGACCAAAAAAAATGAAGCGTAATTTTAGGGCATCGGGTCATTTTGACCCGTGAGGATTTGTTACAAAGTGCGAGGGAAGGATGAGGGTTAAAAAATTACATCAATTCATCAAGGATGCATTAAATTCCTCAAAAGTGACAGTAAAGACATTTTATAATGAACAAATTAAAGAATCATCAAAGAATCCTGCGAAAAATGTATCAGTTTCCACAAAAATATGAACCACTTTCAACACTGATAATACTTAGAAATGCGCAGCAATAAATTACACAGGAATAAACGGGAATAAATTACATTTTATATATCCACAGCTATTTTAAACGATAATATTTCACAATATTACTGTTGTTATTGTATATCTGATGACATAGATGCAGCTCTGGTGAGCAGGAGAGACTTCCTTCAGAAACATTTGAAAAATCTTCCCGACCCCAAACTTTTGAATTCTACTGTATTTATGAAAAAACATTTTAAATGTATGAAAAAAAAAAAATGCCACTAGTTGCTCACTATTCAGCCCATTTGAGCTGATTCACATCAGCTCTGCTTGCGAGTCACGGGACAACGAAGGATCCTGAAACTAGTCTGACACAATCTTTGACCAACAAGAAAGCACATTAAAAATGTTACATCACCAGCAAAATCATTGTGAATATTTGATATATCACCCAGCCCTAAATCTGTAACGTTTGAACGATAATAAGAGCTAGAAGCAGGACGGCAGACTGTGGACATCTAAATATGATTGGATGGCACGTTGATAACCATAATGAGTTTGATTTCAGTGATGACTGCGGCTGCTTATCGTTTGCACGTTGGTGGTGACCGGTTAACTCACCCACACCACTGCACTTATTCCACCGGCTACATCTCACATTCCGCGGCTGAGAGCAAACGGATGTTCAGTTTAGTCTTTCTGAGCATTATGGGTCATGTACAGTGTCTTATGTTGTCATTGCTCCAGCTACGTCTACAATAATCTGGATACATTTGAAAAGGCATCGTTTTGGCCTTTTGTCCACACTGACATGGCATTTTTGTCCTCCATATAGAGCTATAAGAGTTATGAAATATCATCTTATATTATTTTTCCACAAGAGGTCAGCAGAGACACCCAATGTGATGATTAATGTTTATTATTTATTGATAAAAAGAAAAGAAAAAGTAATTTAAAGGTAAATAAAATAAGAAAATCTCCCCAAAAAGTGCATTAAAAATAGAAAAATATTATTGAAATGAAAAAAAAAAAGCTTTCTGGACAAAAATAAATTAAGTATAATTTTAAGGATCGTTTTCTCTGCGTTTTGGCCTTTTGTCCACACTGAGATGGTGTTTTTGTCCTTCAGATAGAGCTATAAGGCCATCTAGAGTTATGAAATATCCTCTTATGTTATTATTTTTCCACCCGTCGGTCGGCAGAGACACCCAGTGTGAGATATTCTGAGCTGAATTAAAAGTTGAAAGATGTGCTTAAATTATTATTTATTGATAATGATTTACTCGCCCTAAAGCCATCCTAGGTGTATATGACAGAGTTATAAAATCAGAGTTATATCAGAAAAGTCCTGGCTCTTCCAAGCTTTATAATGGGAGTGACTGTTGGGTTATTTCTGAAGTCCATAAAAGTGCATCTGTCCATCATATAACTGCTCCACACGGCTCTGGGGGGTTAATAAAGGCCTTCTGAAGCGAAGCCATGCGTTTGTGTAAGAAAAATATCCATATTTAACACGTTAAAAAGTCAAATATCGGAAATTATGGAAAAAGTGTAGCGCCTCTCGCAGTTCAAAATGCTTGCGCTACGCCCGACGACATTGCACATCAGACGTAGCGTAAGCATTTTGAACTGCGAGAACGGAGCTTTCTGAAGACGAGTAAGTAGTGAGTAGCTGCACGATTAATTGTTTACAGATCGTGATTTTGATTCAAACACTCACGCAATCTTGTTCCTAAATGACAACGATTCGAAGGGAGGTTTTTCATTTCAAAATGACAATAATCAGCTTTTGAAAATAACTTGGTGCTTCAAATAAAGATTGTATCAATTACATTGTTACACCAGTAGGTGGCGACAAGTGACTGTTAAAAATGTTTTTCATTGAATCATTTATTCAAAAACGGATTCATCCAGTAATGAAACGAGTGAGATATTTAGATAATTAAATGATCCTGCCAGAAGAATAGCATAAGAAATTTGTTACGCATGTTATCATCAAATCAACTTTTATTACATTTCACGCATGCAGTAAGAATTTTAGCATTAGTTTCAGTGTGGATGGAGTGTTTTGAAACACAAAAGCCGTTTTCAAATGTATCTGCATTCATGTAGACGTAACTGGAATTGATCGGACAAACATATAGACTGACCATGTAAAACAAGCAGATTGCATTTCCACTAGGTGGCGCTAGTGCTGCAGAAATTACACACTGCAGCTTTAACAATCTGAGTGCTTTGGTATTGATTTCCTGCACAAATGCATAATTTCATCAGCAATTTGTACAGCCAGAGTTATAGCGTTATCTCACCTGGGCACGCCGGGCGGTGCGCGGTTAGGCCGGGACGGGACCTGAGGCGGGGGCCCGCCAAAGGGGTCCGGAGAGGCTCCCGGGCGAGAGGGAACAGGTGGCCCACCGGCAGCAGGGGGCACCGGGGCCGAACCACGGGAACCTGGGCGTGCCGGAGGCCCTGGAGGAGGGGCCCGTCTCTGAGGGGTCGGGCTGGTGGCCGGAGACCTTTCGGAGAAATATAATAAAATGAGGTCAAAGTACAGTAAAAGCTGCATGCGTGATAAAGATCCACTTCTGATAAAAGACGTTTGCGTGTTTTGTTTCCTAAAATAGATTGAATGACCGCTCATCCGGCTCTCTTTTTGTTTTCTGTCGAATAATTATCCTGTTACTATTCTGAAGTGAGGAGTCACTGGAAACGATTCAGTGCGTGAGTGAACTGAAGAAATCAAATGAGATATGGTCGAGATGATTGGTTTAATGCACGTTACGCCCAAAACACACCCATGACTCATTAAGAGACGAGGGACATGCGCATTAAACTAGCGAAAGTGGATTCGGACACACTCTAAGTGCACCTGCACCATGCGCTCAGATTGTTAAAATCGTCGTTTCAGAGCCACCAAACCAATAGCTGCGATGCCATTGGTCCGCTGGCTTGTCCAGTTATCCAATCACAGTTATTTTGCAATATCCCAAAATGCAAATAAAAATAGGTGGATGGAAACATGGCTAATGACAAATTCCCCAATAAAGACATCGTTTATCATCAATTTATCCGTGCTTCATCCATGCATACCTTCCTCCGGAGCCGGAGCGCTGCACCTGGAGCCAGGAGTCGTCCACGGGCGGAGGCAGAGCCGTGGTGACGGTGGTGGTGCTGATGTCACCGATGATGTGGAGCGCTTCTTTGAGAGCGTGGTACATGCGCAGCATCTCGTCACGGCGCTGCGCCTGTTCGGCCGACTCCTCCATCAGAGTGTTCTGATCTCCACACGAGTACAGCTGAGCCAGCAGCTCCGCGTTAATGAACTCCTTCGTCTGAGAGAGAGCGCATGTTAACACATAGATCATAATGTGTTTCAGGTTTGAATCCGCGGTGAATGCTTTTAACCCTGTAAAGCCTGACATATGAAATGTAATTCTTTAGACAATAAATTAAATCAGTGTAGTTTTTGTTTAGTGTCATATTTGATCCATTAGGCTTTTATGGCTCATATAGTGAGAAAACGCAGGAAAACTAGAGATGCACCGATTCCGATCGACTCTGAGATGGCCAACAGGAACATGCTAACATTAGCAACACATTATTAGCCGTTTGTTAATGTAGTCGAGCCGAAGGCTAATCATAGTAATTACCGTTATGTGTCCGATGTTGTAAAGAGCGATACCATTGTGTAGCGTTTACTTCAGTAACTTGAGTAAAGTCGAGCGATCTCTGAGATCCCGCGAGTGAGTGGAGGCGGGGCTTATTTGCATATTCACGAATACTCGCGTATACGAAAGGAGGCAAGGGTGTCGAGTTACATTCAAGCTACTTTAAGGCATGAAGAAATTATTCTCACAGGGAAAAAATTTTTTTGAATGTCATTTTGTTGAGCAAAGATGAGTTTTAAGGGATATTGACCACAGGGGGACTTTAAAAATAAAGAGTATTCGTTTTAGCATATCGAGTCAAATATGATACTTTGGTAAATCATAATTATGACATGAAGTGTCATAATTAGTCATAATAGATGCAAAAAGATGACATAAGTCATAATGGATAAAAAGGCACTGACATGAAGTAGATAATGGGATCTCAAAATGTTCTGTCGTAATTAAGAGATGAGAAGTCAAACTGACGCATACTAAGTCATATGACACAAAAAATATGCAATTTTATTTCCATAAAAAACAAAAAGACTTAATAAAATAAGAACTAAGAAAAGTAATACAGATTAATACTTACATTAGTTACAAAAGTGATTCAGTCGAGAGCAGAGAGGGATGTTCTTTAACTCAATACTCGCCACGCCGGGCGTTTTGACGTGTTTTGATACTTTTTGAGAACTTCGGGCCCGATGAAATCCGTTGGATTTTTTTCCCAAATTCCGTTTTTTTCCATTTTTTACTTTTTCTGGATTCCATTTGAATGATTTAATCAAAATAATTTCTAATTAATTGAATTAATAAAACATAATTTATTAATTTGTTCACAGCAATGGGGCCCAAAAATATGTTTAATGTTGTGTATTTTAGTTTTTCTGGTAATCAAATGAAGGCATAAAACATAAATTTATTTTAAATCAAATTAAATTTAAATAAACCAATACATTTTCAACTAAAATGAAAACCTGGAAAAAAATTTCGTGAATATTCCTTTTAAAAAATAAAGTTTTAATAATAATTGTATTGTTGTTGTTATTAGTAGTACGTTAAAGTTAAACCAGACTTTTATTTTGACGGGTTGCCGTTAGGGCTGTCATCACGATTTATCAATATTAATTAATCACAGTTATATTTCAATGTAACAATATTTCCTTACACACATATGTGTGTCATTTTTTTTTTTTTTTTTTTTTTTTTTTTTGAAGCTGGCTTTATTGCCAATATTTGCAAGCACAATATCTTTGCATAAATGATATTGTGATGGTTATTTCTTTATGCCTTTTTGAACTCTTCGTATGTTGTGCACTTCACAAATGCCTGTATTAACGATTTCTTTTTTTTTTTTTGTATACATGGTTTGGAAAAATCTTTTTCGCGTCTTTTGCATCATCTCGCACATGACCCAGTGCTCTACGCGGTGCTCGTAGTAAAAGTTCAACCTTTAAAGAACGCCACAAATGGTGCTTTCCGTTTGGAAACCATGCATGCTTATATTGCGATTTTATTACGATTTCGATTAATCGCACCGTGCTAGTTGCTGTGAAGATCTTGAGTTTCTGTGTGTTTATGATATGACCGTTTTTCTCAGATTAAGCGGTAAAAGCTCATAAAGTGACTTCAGAGCGGCTCTGGAGCTGAAGTTCATGTCATAGTAACACCGCGAGTGTCACGTGTGTGTGGGGGAAATGAAACCATTATTGCCATTATTCACGTTATTGCATGGCAACAAAAACCGGCTCGAAATCGGTAGGGTTGGGTGTCGTTTGGGTTTTTTACGATACCGGTACCAAACCGGTACTTTTAATTAAAAAAAGAACCACAAAACGATGGTGGATGACGGCTTTTTATTTAAATTTTTTTTTAATAAATTCTTTAACAATTTATGAAAAGTATACTTAAATATATAAATATAAATAGATATAAAACACAATTTAAGCCACCTAACCCAACTACAACAGGCCTAGCTCACAGTACTAATAATAACCAGCTTCAAGGTTCAGCTTCATTTTGCAGAAATAGGACCATATTCTCCGGCTAAATATTTTAGAACGAATTGCTCTTATTGTTTATGAACTATCTGAGATTCTGATTTTTAAATATGCATAAGCGAGTGTTTTGTCATAATGCTCATGTTAGTTGATCTATAATGTGCGATGGGTGCCACCTAGGGGTGTAACGATACACTCGTGTCACGATTTGATATAAATCTCGATAGTGAACTCACGATACGATATGTATCCCGATATTTTAAGCCAAAATAAAGTTGTTTTTTTTTTACTTTTTACTATTATTAAAATAATATTATTATTATTATTATTATTATTATTATTATTATTATTATTATTATTGGTGCATTATCATCATCAGGACCCACAAATATTCCCCCACTGCATTATACATTATATTCAACATTATATATGGTCGTTTAATGTAATAATGTCACTGAAACTCCGTAAACGTAATAAATTTTTTTCCCCGCATTAGTCGCGCTTTCAGCGCAGACGGCATTCTCTCCCGTGCTCGCTATGTCCCGCCTCTCCCGCTATTAATGCACTATACATATAAGAATAAACCATCTAAAATGCTTTGATAATCATACTACCAAAACTGAATGTGATCTGATGATTTAAATGATGTCTGCGCTCTCACTTTGAAGAGTGCCGTTCCGGCTGCGCGTGCACTTCAGATGATCAAAGCAATCAATCACAGTTCTGATCGCAAGAAAGTGTGTCAAAATGACCAATGTTTAGCTCATCCAAGAATATTAATTCTGCTCTCATGTTGTTTTCGTGCGTCACGCACTCATCTGAACGTCCGTGTTTACTACAGTACGTGCGTTGTGGTAAATCTTAAGCCATCGTTCGTGTCTCTTCAGGAGACTTGGGTTTGGATTAGACCACTCGATTAGTTCTTTTTACGATGCCTTTATGACACTCTTTGGATCTTTTAAGTTTGAGAGGAATGGACTATAAACGGAGGGACCGAAATCCCTCAGGTTTCATAAAGAATATCTCCATTTGTGTTTGGAAGTTAAACAAAAAACGACTTGCTGGCGAGTACATGAAGACGGGATTTACATTTGTGGTACATTTGTGAATTTGTGTGTGGGTGAATTATTCCTTATAAATAGGCCTACTACAGCAAGCTGAGCCTCGGAAAACACAACTCTATATCGCGAATCATATTGTTTCCATCAACGATATATATCGTCACATTTTCATATCGCGATTATATCATTTAACGATATATCGTTACACCCCTAGCGCCGCCATGTTAGTTTGCGCCTCAGAGAATCGGATCACGTAAATTCATCGTCATCTCACGAAATGCATGAAAGCAAGCGACCGCTGAACTGGGAGAAGAATAGAGTAAACTATATAGTAACTTAAATAATGTGTATCTGATATGAATAAAACGCGCAGTCAAATTATAACTGAAAGGATTGTTATTGCCGCTTCCATAGACATCAGTGTGTGTTTTTGCTAGTACTCATGTGCATTTAAATATTAAATATGAACATTATGTGGTTGAAAACACCGAACAGTTGTGATATGTGACGGGCACTGAGCGTGTCTGTCTCTGGCTCAGTGCCAGCCAAAGCGCGAATGCAAGTTTGAACTTAAGTGGGCAGCACCGAAATCTGCGTTCTGATTCGGTCCGGTTACATACCAGTTATATAGGGTTTCAGTACCCAACCCTAGAAATTGGTTAGACTATCCTAGGTCATGATATTTCATGAATTCCTGTAGCTCAAACAATAAGAGCGTGGCGCTAGCAACGCCAAGGTCATGGGTTTGATTCCCAGGGAAAGCAAGATGTAAAATGTGTACCTTGAATGCAATGTAAGTCGCTTTGGATAAATGCATAAATGTAAATGTAATGTAAATGAATCATAAGCATGAGCTTACGTTGTTAATCATCAGATGCATGATGGTCTTGGGCATCAGGTCCCGTACGGTCTTGTTGACGATGCTCATGTAGGAGTCCACCAGGTTTCGGATGGTCTCCACCTGCCGCTCCAGCTGAGGGTCTATGGAGTGCATGAAACCGTCCGACCCGTTCTCTTCACCGGCGTCGCTCTACACACACAGAAAAGGCTCTGGGACAAATGGAAAACACCAATGCAAAACATACAGAAAAGGCTGAAAGCTTGTACCTTTTCCTTCTCCTAGTGCGACGCACCCGGAAGCAGCGTGAGGGAAAGAGAAAAGCATGAGGTGCATCATTCATGAACACATCTGTATAGATGAAGTAAGGAGGAACACACACCACCACACGCTCGGGGTAAACGCCGGCACGCAGGAACGACGCCTTCCACCCGTCCACGTCCTCCTGACTCTCACAGGCCAACTCCAGCTGACGGTAGTCCTTGTACACGTTCCTGCGGATGCATTCGATGGTCATGTGATGTTAAATGTCAAGTCAACACTTTCTAAGGCCTCTAAATGATCAATATGATCATAACTTGTTGCACACTATCAGTCAGACGACGGAAGGCGTGTAGTAGATTGTTTAGACTTATTTATAATTACTATAATTGTACAACTGTCCACCTTTATCTCGTGGTTCATGTTTCTTTTTGCTGTGAAATCTTGATTTATATCAAGTAAATGTAAGGATACGCAAGGATAACTTTGATATTGTTACAGGACTGAAGGTTTGATTACCCATACATAATTTTTCTAGGCTTTTGAGGAAAGGTTTATTTGTTCATCTGTCAATCGTCATTGTGTTGCATTGCATTATGTTTTAAAATGACAGAGCTTTGATCATAAAACTAAGCATTTAAATATCATAATATAGTGCCGACTGATATTGATATGCATTTTATGTAAGTATACTGTTAGTATAGTTACAGAAAGCATCAGAATTTTATCCTACACTCTAAAAAAATGCTGGGTTATTTTATTTTATTTTTGTTCAGCCTGCTGGGTCAATTTATTGGGTTATTTTTATTGTTTTTACCCAGTGCTGGGTAGTTTTTCTGTAACTCAGCTGCTGCGCTCCTGTCATAAAACATCTACTAAATCCTAAGTCCTTGGAAAACTGAAAATTGATGACACATTTTCCAGTCCTGGAAAACACATGGAAAATTACAGAAAATGTCAAATGTCCTGGAAATAATTTTTTCTTTAGCCGAGAACTGGCCCAAAACAATTACCATTGGTTGCAGAAAGTGCAAAACAGCGAATATTACATGTTACGGGTTTCTTCGTCGTTCATCAGCTTTTTATTTTCAAGTAGTTAAAACATTAAAATAGTTAATTTAAAAAATAAATACATTTCAATGATATTGACACTTGTAACAAGAACATTTGTCATAATGTTAAAAACTGATTTTATAGTTAAAGGTGCACTATGTAACTTTTCCGTCCGCTAGATGTCGCCTGTTCAAAACAAAGGCGTAGCTTGACGCCACGTTTGAGTGCAGAATCTTGGGACATGTGGTCTTCCCCTGACAGCCGGTGGGAAAGACTCGGGATAGGACTCGGGCAGAAATCCTGTTCACGGATGAGATTATTAACGTTACTGTAGTGTGAAGCGGAGAAGACCCGAGTGTTGTGGAGCTGAGCGAGGCCGCCGGAGCGATTGTTAATGAGATGAACGCGACACACGCCTCGCGAGCAGAGGGACTTTTATTATGCCACAGTCGCCGGCATATTCAGTGGCATAAAAGTAAAATAATATCGCAATTGTTTCTGGGACGATATATCGTGTAACAAAAAGTAGTTATCATGATAATGCCTGATCGGTGTAACAGAGATTTTAGAGTGCATTTCTATTATGTAAAATTAAAAACCTTCAATATCAAATTGACTGACCCAGCACTGTCAAAAACAACCCAGCTAAAGGGTTAATGTGTAAAACCCAGCATGCATTCTGTCCGATATTTACCCAGCGCTGGGTCACCAAATAACCCAGAAATGGTTGTTTTAAACCCAGAGTGTACTATCAGCATCTGCAGCAAGTTGCATATTTTTGCTCCGTTTGTTCCTCTTTGAGCTCCATATTCCCACTATATCACACTATAGCCATAAAAGCCTGATGATACTCAAGCAATAATATTTGTCTAAATGTTTCAAACATTTCAAACTCATATGTCAGGCTTTGCAGAGCCTCTTGAAATTGCCATTCCTGATCCTACTGTGATTGATTCAACAGTGCATGTCATTGCAAAGAAACAACAATTATCTTTAAAATAACTTATTTTGACTGATATGACCGTTTCACTCTGAACTAGGGCACATTACAAACATTAGGTTGTGCAAGCTTTTATGTAGTGCCGAATGACCTCTGACCTTTGCTCAGTGTTGAACAGGGCAAAGATGTGTTTGCTGGACATGAAGCCCTTCTCCACGTCCCTGAGCTTCAGATTGTCCACCTGCAGCATGTACTTCTTCTCTTTCTCCTGCAGGGGGCGGAACAGAGTTTACTGAGAGGGATGAATCTGGATATAACTGGAGGACTGAGGGAAGGATACGGTTTTGCTGATTGTGTTGAACAGCTTGTCGGATGTAGTCCTATGAGGAGTTTGTAGTGTGTTGCTTACTATGCAGTTGCAGATTTCTTTGGTCAATATTGCGAATTGCAATATTTCTTTACATGACCTACTTGTCTGTATTGTTTTTTTATTGAAGATATTTGCGGGCACCATATCTTTGCATTAGGGATATATCGTGCATCCCTAATTCAAAGATATGGTATGTATAGAGAGGATTGTAGTCAGTCGTAAGACTCTCCTCATGTGTTTGCAGTTTAAATAATGCATTTTATCATTTACTAAAGTTCACAATGCCATAACATTGAATAAATATATTTCCGTCAGGTTAAATACTGATAATTAATCACTCAAACCCCTTTATCTAAACCTCTATACTTAACCGTCGCACATCCGCCATGTTTGTAGTTTTTTTTTTTTTTACACTTTTTCCCGCATTTGTAGTAAGGATGTGAACCTACACTGGTCTCACGGTTCGGTTCGATTACGATTATGTCATTTGATTCGGTTCAATTCGATATCACGAATGCACTGCATCCTCATGTTTACAGTTTTGCCAATAAGTGAGATATTTGAACTGATCCTTTAATTTGACCTGCTCAAAGAAAACGCGCTTCTTGAATGTATAAAACATCAGACACAAGTCTGGGCACGGAAGACAACAGGAGCATTTGAAATAAGTACACGGAAGTAAATAGCAAAAGCCACTTCAGGAGGTGGTCTGGGCCGCATTACAGTCAAAACTAAAGTCTAAATGCATCTGGTTGTTGAAACCACATATGTCATTTTTACTCCTCCCAACAATGCTAAAAAAATAAACGTGTGAGAGCATGTTATGGGCTGTCATGTTATAGTCCGATATGACAGCACTACCGCAGCACGGATCGCCACAGGCGAGGATCTCTTCATCAAGCCAACGCACAAACTACCGAAAGTAAAGTCGCGGGTGCTCAACACACAATCATCTTCATTCAAAGTAAAGAACCAGAATGATCTGACCAAGAGATTCAAGAGAGTTTTATTTGTCACATACACAGTTATATACAGAATATACAACCGGCAGTGAAATGTAAACAAAGTGAAATAATAAATAAAAGCACAGTCTTCGCGGAGCGACCTGAACGGCGACCGAACACGGCGGCGGGAACTTGGGGACCAGTGCTGTGTCCGCGCTTGCTCATATTGCGGTCTTTGATTGTGAAATCAGCTGATGATCAGTAAAATGCAGCTCATATCTGTTGTTTTCAGTGACGTGAACTCCATTAAATCTGCATATAGTGCGGGATTTATATCCGTTTTGAGGAGATATAATTATTAGGGCTGGGCGATTATGGCCAAAAAATCATATCTCTGTATTTTTTGGTTGAATGGCGATACACGGTATATATCTCAGTATTTTCTCTGTTTTTCTATTTGGATAAAAAAAAAAAAAAAAAAAAACATTTATATCACATCCTGCCCAGTGATGTCCTAAAAACAATGTTGATATTGAAGGCTATAAACAAATACAGTGAATGTAATGTAGGCTATGCAATATATTATGTGCAAAAAGGGGGTTTACAAACTAAAAACTAAATGAATCATTTTGTTTTTAAATTCACTAAACCAGAAATGAAAATAAAAACAAAAGCATATTAGTGAACTCACAGCTGTGGACACCGAGTGACTCCTGAGGTTAATGTGATGCTACGGGACTGTTTTATTGACGTGTCTCCGATTACGCCACATATGATGCGCTTCAGTTGTGATGTATCCTCAGCACACCTTCAGATGTTCATTCATGCTTATTCTGTGACTGTGACGATCGCGTTCACTCGCGCCGCGCCTCCGCTTGAACTGATGTGCCTATACAGTGATCAGTCACGTCACATTAAAGAGCGTCAAATCGGATTTAATCGAATTTTGTGATTAAAATGGACCGAATACTTAATATGTTCGTGTGGGAACTCGGACTGAAGTGCGTTCCGTGTGTAAAACAAGACTGCATTCGGTACACCGTACCGGAAGCCCTGTACCGAAACGGTTCGGTATGAATACGTGTACCGTTACACCCCTAAAGTTGAATGATTTCCCAGCATTTGTTGAACACCGATCAGTTGATGAGCAGTAGTACTTTAACTCAATAATGGAGTTGTGTACTTTGTGCACCTGTGCGATGGTGTTTGACGGTGCGTTCACACCAGATGCGAATGAAGCGAATAAATCGCGCTATTTGCGTGTAGTTGGACTCTTGAACATTTTGAGTTTACGCACGTCATTCGCGGGTGACGTTCACTTCACAACAGATGCAAATTCACGTGATGGGAGGGGCTTCTGCCAGGCGGCTCATCTCGTTGTGAAATGGCTGACATGGATTGTTTTAAAACACTGTGAATAAGCTCAATTTGCCGGCTTTAGCTAGCTTGTCTCAATAGGGTGGATTCAGGGTTCAATGGTCATCTCAATGGCAAAAAAGTGTCCCAATCACCCTGAAATCACCCTATGTATCGCTCAAATTAAGTAAAGAGCTTTTTTTACAATTTACCAGATTGTCCGACCTCTTCACTCACTTTCTTCCAAGCAAGATCCTTTTTATTCCTGTTTCTATAAACTACGGAGATGTACCGTACAGCTCCGGGTGTCCACATATGATTTTGCCCTCATTGTTGTCACTACTAGAGCAAGCTCCTGATTGGTTAACACGGCGCGAACATCCGCCAAAGTTGAGATTTTTCAACTCGCGCGAATGAAAAATCTCAACTTCGGCGGATATTCGCACCGCGTCAAACGCTCAATTCGTGTCATTCGTGCCACCTCATTCACGCGATTCACAGCCGCAGAATGTCTATTCACGTCTTTACATTCACTTAACATATAAATCACTCGCACTTAACACTTCATTTGCGTTGGTGTGAACGCACCGTTAGTGTATAGTGCGTCATTTTGGACACAACTTTAGTGTCATTGGTTTATTCAGATCATTAACATGAGTGATAAAAACAGTGATTACTGACTTTAGTAACAGAAAGTGTGCAGAGGAAAAAACAGCCCCCTGTGTGTGTGTGTGTGTGTGTGTGTGTGTGTGTGTGTGTGTGTGTGTGTGTGTGTGTGTGTGTGTGTGTGTGTGTGTGTGTGTGTGTGTCTATATATACGAGTGATCTTCAGTCTCCGCCACACGCGGCTGGAACCGATTAGAGCCGACAGACCTAAAATAAACCGTCAGGGCGGGCGAGCGGTTGGGCGATGGCGGAGTCTGCAGGCTGACTGGTGCACCACAGCCGTCTGGCGGCCCGTCAGGGGCCTGGAGCCCAGCGGACACGGCCCGGTATTCCCCTGCCCACCAGAGCGAGCGCCGCGCCCTGCCGTAGAGCCTGTAAAAACACACCAACCAGCTGGAGCGGCCAGAAACAGAACAGCGCACGTGAAGCTTCTCTGAGACCTCTTCTGAAACTCTAGGAGAAACTGCAGTCGCATTTGGGGTTTTCCGAGTGTCACTGCCAGCTGGACCAGGTGCTCGTCATCACATATAAAACACACAGTTGCCACGGTGCAGAAAGGATGACGTCATCTATGAGCCATAGCAACCGTCTTCTCCACACACACACACACACACACACACACACACACACACACACACTGAGTTTCTGACTGGGGAGCAGTCGCTCAGTGACTCACACTTTTCCTTTTCCTCAGCCAGATTTTGGAAAGACAGGGTTGAGGAGAGGAGGGAGACGGATCATCTGGCCAGTGCAGGGAAAAGAGGAAATGATGGAAAGATCATGGCTGCACTCTTAAAGGAGCAGTTCAGATTCTGCCATCGTTCCCCCTCTCCCTTGTGTCGTTTAAACGGCTCTAAAAGAGAATCACAACTGCATTTACATATAACCGCTTATGTTTGTGCAGAAGACATAAACATCATCTTCGGTTTTCCACAGAAGAAAGAAAGTCGTATAGGTTTGAAACTTCTAAGCTGTTCCAAATATTTGGAATCATTTTTAAAAAGCAACATTAAATCATCCAGAATGTTTTTCAGATCAGTGTTTTAATGGTTGCAAACTTTATTTTAACTTTGTGTACATGATGACAGAATAATATATATATTTTGGCATTAAAATAAAGTTGGAACCATTAAAACCAAAACACTGATCTGAACATTTTCAAAATTATTTCAAATATTTAAGAAACCACATAGAGAAACAGAATTCTGTAGCCTGTAAAATATTAAATGGTTTGATGTATAAATATTGTGACCCAGGCATTTTTCTGTCAAATTCACCCATACAGCTCAACTCAAGAAACCCGTAAAGTAACAAATAAAGAAATAAAATAAAGAAATAATAATATTTTTTGAGAGTATATCTGCCCTGAGAGTCCAAACAAACCCAGATAACAGAGATTAACAAATCTGTGTCACCAGCGCAGCGCTATTCTTTACAGAACACTGTGTGTGTGTGTGTGTATGTGTGTGTGCGTGTGTGTGTGCGTGCTTGAAGAAAAACCCCACAGAGAGTCATATATACAGAGCAACAGACCACAGCGCTGCGACTAAACACAACCTCACACACGCATGGAAGTCATCAGAGGGTGAGAAGTCAGACATCAGTGTATATCAGTTGTGACCTCTGACCTCCCCAGCTCCCAAAACACACACACACACACACTGAATGATTCTCCATATGGTCTCGTAAAGTCTGGGTTTTGAATCTCTGGAAACGCCGTTCACTCAGAACAGAAACGATGCACTTTCACAAACTAAACTTGGAGTTAGAAACGTGGATTATGAACTCCTCACTCAGATGTTGCTCGTTCATTGTATTGTATATATTATGAAATGGATCTCATTAGAGATGTTTGTTTCCTATGGCCGACCGTACGAACAGAACTGGGAATATTTTCCATTGTTTTGTTTTTGGTGTGACTAATACCAGCACAATTATAAGAGCGGAGGAAGTTTCATAAACACTTCTCACGGCTGACTGCGTGATACAAACACATAATCCTCACAAACACACTTCTGAGACGTGTGCGTTTTTACACACATCCATGTTCATGCGTCCACTGCGACACTCTGTGTCTCCATTACTCCAGACATTACTACTCCAGTCCTTACTCCAGACATTACTACTCCAGTCCTTACTCCAGACATTACTACTCCAGTCCTTACTCTAGACATTACTACTCCAGACATTACTCCAGTCCTTACTCCAGACATTACTACTCCAGACATTACTCCAGTCCTTACTACTCCAGTCCTTACTCCAGACATTACTACTCCGGTCCTTACTCCAGACATTACTCCAGTCCTTACTACTCCAGTCCTTACTACTCCGGTCCTTACTCCAGACATTACTCCAGTCCTTACTACTCCAGTCCTTACTACTCCAGTCCTTACTCCAGACATTACTACTCCAGTCCTTACTCCAGACATTACTCCAGTCCTTACTACTCCAGTCCTTACTCCAGACATTACTCCAGTCCTTACTCTAGACATTACTACTCCAGTCCTTACTCCAGACATTACTACTCCAGACATTACTCCAGTCCTTACTACTCCAGTCCTTACTCCAGACATTACTCCAGTCCTTACTCCAGACATTACTACTCCAGACATTACTCCAGTCCTTACTACTCCAGTCCTTACTCCAGACATTACTACTCCAGTCCTTACTACGCCAGTCCTTACTCCAGACATTACTACTCCAGTCCTTACTCTAGTCCTTACTCCAGACATTACTACTTCAGACATTACTCCAGTCCTTACTCCAGACATTACTACTCCAGTCCTTACTCTAGACATTACTACTCCAGTCCTTACTACTCTAGTCCTTACTCCAGTCCTTACTACTCCAGACATTACTCCAGTCCCTACTCTAGACATTACTACTCCAGTCCTTACTTCTCCAGACATTACTCCAGTCCTTACTACTCCAGGCGTTACTACTCCAGTCCATACTCTAGACATTACTACTCCAGTCCTTACTTCTCCAGACATTACTCCAGTCCTTACTACTCCAGGCGTTACTACTCCAGTCCATACTCTAGACATTACTACTCCAGTCCTTACTTCTCCAGACATTACTCCAGACCTTACTACTCCAGTCCTTACTCCAGACATTACTACTCCAGACATTACTCCAGTCCTTACTCCAGACATTACTACTCCAGTCCTTACTCTAATCCTTACTCCAGACATTACTACTTCAGACATTACTCCAGTCCATACTCCAGACATTACTACTCCAGTCCATACTTCAGACATTACTACTCCAGACATTACTCCAGTCCTTACTACTCCAGTCCTTACCCCAGACATTACTACTCCAGTCCTTACTCTAGTCCTTACTCCAGACATTACTACTTCAGACATTACTCCAGTCCATACTCCAAACATTACTACTCCAGTCCATACTCCAGACATTACTACTCCAGACATTACTCCAGTCCTTACTACTCCAGTCCTTACTCCAGACATTACTACTCCAGTCCTTACTCCAGACATTACTACTCCAGACATTACTACTCCAGTCCTTACTCCAGTCCTTACTACTCTAGTCCTTACTCCAGACATTACTCCAGTCCTTACTCCAGACATTACTCCAGTCCTGACTCCAGACATTACTACTCCAGTCCTTACTCCAGACATTACTATTCAAGTCCATATTCCAGACATTACTACTCCAGACATTACTACAGTCCTTACTACTCCAGTCCTTACTCCAGACATTACTACTCCAGTCCTTACTCCAGTCCATACTCCAGACATTACTACTCCAGACATTACTCCAGTCCTTACTACTCCAGTCCTTACTCCAGACATTACTACTCCGGTCCTTACTCCAGACATTACTACAGTCTTCAGTGTCACATGATCCTTCAGAAATCATTCTGATATGATCATTTGATGATCAAGAAACATTTAGGATTATTATCAGTGTTGAAAACAGTTTCTTTGATAAACAGAAAGTCCAACAGAACAGTATTTATCTGAAATAGAATATTTTATAACATTATAAATGTCTTTACTGTCACTTTTGATCAATTAATTTCTTTAAGTCCCCCAAAAAAATAAAATAAATAATAAATTCTTACTGACCCAAAACTTTTGAACGTTGGTACAATGTTGTAAAAGCTTTCTATTTCAGATAAATACTGTTCTTTTGAACTTTCTATTCATCAAAGAAACTGTTTTAACATTGATAATAATCATAAATATTTCAAATCCTCATATGAGAAGGATCATGTGACAATGAAGACTGGAGTAATGATGATAAATTCAGCTTTGATCACAGGAATAAATTACACTTTACTATATATTCACATAGAGAACAGATGATTTACACTGGAGGAATATTTCACAATATTAATGTATTTTGTGTATTTTTAATCAAGTAAATGCAGCCTTAGTGAGCAGAAGAGACTTCTTCAAAAAACATTGGAAATCTTACAGATCAAAAACTTTTGAACGGCAGTGTATGTAGAACTGAACCAAAAATGAAGCGGCCTAAAACAGAAATGTGCTGCTTTAAAAGTGTGTGTGTGTGTGTTGGGTTTGCATCAAAGGCCGGAGAGACGCGGGGAGGCATCTGGGAGCAATAATGGCGCTCTAACCTCTCATTACCAGAACGACTGCGCCTTGAGCCCAGGCCAACGGCAATTTTCAAAATGCATGTTTTTTTCCCCCTCTTTCTGTCTTTAATTCAAAAAAGGAAAAAAGGAAGCGTCATTCTGCTCCGAACGCTCCCTCACACAGCTCCTGACACACTCAACGCTGGTTTTGGAGAAGCTGCTTTGAAATGTAAAGATGTTACTCACAAACTCATCTGAAACTCCTGAGGCTTTTCAGTAAAGCTCTGATGTCATTTAGTTTTTACACGCAGAGCCGTGTTTATCTGAGGTTTCCACGATGCAGAATTTCACAGGATTTATCACATTTCTGATGAAGATATAGATATATCATATAGTGTCTGTGAATATTAAACCACAAAAGACTTTAAATATGAATCCTGCATGTTTCGGTGTCTCTGTGTGAATGAGCGGCGCAGAAACTCAAACGTCTTCACGGCAACCCGTCAAAATAAAAGTCTGGTTTAACTTGAAGAAATTGTGACACAAATATATTACAGTAGAATTCAGCTACGTCTCAATGTAGTAATAATAATAATAATAAATTATTATTATTAATATCTTTTTGAAGGAATAATCAAAATTTTTCTTCCATGTTTTAATTTTACCAGTAAATCTGTTGTGCAGCACTTTGAGAAAGTTTAATTTCACGAGATTAAAAGATAAATTAATGTTTTATGTCTTCATTTGATTGCCAGAAAAATGGGGTTAATTTAATTAATTAGACATGGTTTTTGATTTCTTAATTTAATTTTAATTAAAATTTAAAAATTAAATTTAAAATTAAAATGGAATCCAGAAAACTTATATAAATAATAATAAAAATAAATAAAAAATAAAATAGAATTTGAGAAAAGCTTATTTCATAGGGCCCTAAACATGTAATTTTTGTTAAACTTTTAAATAAATTGTTAAATTGTATGTTTCATGAATTATTCAGCTTTTTGATTATTAAAATTTTATTTTAGCCCAAAAAAATGTAATCCAGAAAACATATATAAATAATAATAAAAAATAAAATAAATAATTAATATATTAAAAAAACGGAATTTGAGAAGAAGAAAAAAAACTGTAAAATTGTATACGTTAATTAGTCATGCTTTTTGATTAAAATTTTGCCAAAAACAAATTTTAATGAAAAAAATGTAATCCAGAAAACACATATAAATAATAATTAAAATAAAATAATTCATTAATAATAAAAATAATTAATTTGAGGGAAAAACTTATCCAGAATCCAGAAAACTTATATAAATAATAACAAATAAAATAAATAATTAATAAAAAAATAAAACTGTATTTGAGGGGAAAAAAAACATATTTCATAGAGCCATTTTTGTTAAACTTTTAACATATTATTGTTACATTTTGTGTAAGTTTCATGATTTCTATTAATTAAACATGCTTTTTGATTTAATAAAATTTAATTTAATCCGTAAAATGAAGTCCAAAAATTCTAATGGAGAAAAATGGAATCCAGAAAACTTATAAATAATAAATAATAATAAAATAAATAATTAATAAAAAATAAAACGGAATTTGAGAAAAAAAAAAACATATTTTATATAGGGCCCTTAAAATGTCATTTTTGTAAAACTTTTAATAAATTGTCCAAAGTCCAAAAAAGTTCCAACGGAAAAAATGGAATCCGGGAGAATTAAAAACAGAATTTGGAACAAAATAAATGGAATTTGGGGGATAAATCTAACTGATTTCATAGGGTCCTGGGATCTGTGAGTGACTAAAATAGCCTTGTCAAGAACAAAAAGACAGAAAGATGATATTTATTATTTAAATATTTAGCCACGACAAAAAGCACATGAATAGGGTTCATTTACACAAGCCATCCAAACAAACGGATTTAATAAAATATGCTAAACTCTGTGTGCAATAAAATGCAAAGTAAATCCAGTAATGTAGCATTTGGAAACGCTCCTATGAAAACATCTGAAATACTGACTCGCTACAAAATCTGTACTTTTAGCCTTTTGCTGAGCTCACATGCCCAGAAAGAACAGATCTGTCTATGATTCAACAAAGAGAAGTACGAAAGAAAAGAAAAAAAAGAGTCATCGCACCGCAGGAACGCCAGCGAATCAGTTCTGGTTTGAATTGTGCGTCTGACGGCTCGTCTCAAACCCTCTGAACACATGCTAATGTCTACAGCAGCGGCGACAGCGCAGGCATGCTAACGTCATTAACCCTCCGTGTCCTGCCGTAAAGGTCTTAAAAGTCTGCAGGCTAACAGCCTCACACGGAGGTGGAGAGGACGCCGGTCGCCCCATTGCCAAGGTTAAACGCTGACCTCATACATGTCCTTCTGCATTCTGTGCGCTCGCTTCTTATGCGTGAGTTCACATACACTATATTACCAAAAGTTTTGGGACACCTGCCTTTACATGCACATGATCTTCAATGCCATCCCATTCTTAATCCGTAGGGTTTAATATGGAGTCGGCCCACCCTTTGCAGCTCTAACAGCTTCAGCTCTTCTGGGAAGGCTTTCCACAAGGTTTAGGAGTGTGTTTATGGGAATGTTTGACCATTCTTCTAGAAGCGCATTTGTGAGGTCAGGCACTGATGTTGGACGAGAAGGCCTGGCTCACAGTCTCCGCTCCAATTCATCCCAAAGGTGTTCTATCGGGATGAGGTCAGGACTCTGTGCAGGCCAGTCAAGTTCCTCCACACCAAACTCGCTCATCCATGTCTTTATGGACCGACGCTTTGTGCACTGGAGCACAGTCATGTTGGGACAGGAAGGGGCCGTCCCCAAACTGTTCCCACAAAGTTGGGAGCATGAAATTGTCCAAAATGTCTTTGGTATGCTGAAGCATTAAGAGTTCCTTTCACTGGAACTAAGGGGCCAAGCCCAACCCCTGAAAAACAACCCCACCCCATAATCCCCCCTCCACCAAACTTTACACTTGGCACAATGCAGTCAGGCAAGTCCCGTTCTCCTGGCAACCGCCAAACCCAGACTCGCCCATGGGATTGTCAGACAGAGAAGCGTGATTGGTCACTCCAGAGAACACATCTCCACTGCTCTAGAGTCCAGTGGCGGTGTGCTTTACACCACTGCATCCCACGCTTTGCATTGCACTTGGTGATGTAAGGCTTGGATGAGCTGCTCGGCCATGGAAACCCATTCCATTAAGCTCTACGCACTGTTCTTGAGCTCATCTGAAGGCCACAGAAGTTTGGAGGCCTGGAGCTATTGACTCTGCAGAAAGTTGGTGACTTCTGCGCACTGTGACCCTCAGCATGCGCTGACCCCGCTCTGTGATTTCACTTCGTGAATGAGTTGCTGTTGTTCCCAATTGCTTCCACTTTGTTATAATCCCACTAACAGTTGAGCGTGGAATATTTAGTAGTGAGGAAATTTCAGGAATGGACTTATTGCACAGGTGGCAACCTATCACGGTCCCACGCTTGAGTTCACTGAGCTCCTGAGAGCGACCCATTCTTTCACAAATGTGTGTAGAAGCGTCTGCATGCCTAGTGCTTGATTTATACACCTGTGCCATGAAGGGACTGAACACCTGAACTCGGTGATTTGGAGGGGTGGCACAATACTTTTAGCAATATAGTGTATGTGCATAGAATATTTTCTATGTGCGCTTACATCAAACTGCTTGAAGTTTCACTGACATTTGTGCATTTGGCCGATGCCAAAGCATCATCCGTTCACGAAAGACTTTAGAGCGTGTTTGGGTTTGCAGACAGAAATAAAACTTGACTGCGTCGAGCCAAAATGAACTGAACATGCTGAACTCTATCATCGCCACCCTCATAAAGGACAGAAATGTTTTATGAGTTTTATGAGTTTAATGAGAGGACAGGGTTTGTTAGTGTCGCAAACAGATGCTTTCCCTGCCGCTTCACAGTACCACAAACACGGGCGCGAGGTTACGCTTTACATTTCCATTCTCTCATGCCTAATATTAATATAATAATACAGTGTTTCCCACAGGATTTTGTGAGAGTATGGAGGTGGACCTTGGAAACGGTTCAGTACGCTTTCAGATAGAAAGTGTCCTCTGATGTCAAACCTAACCCTTTAGTGCACGTGATTTAACTAATAATAAATTAATCCATTTACATGAGCAAAAACTGGTTTAAAATTTAACATCAGTGTGCATCATTAACCTTTTATTTAATAAATAAAAGTTTTTGCTCATGTAAATGGACTTTTTCAGTTAAATTGTAAAAGTAACAATTCAATTAATGCTGTTTATTTAATTTATTATTCATTTAATTAATCATATGCATATTCACTTTTCAATTTGATGTTAATTACATTTTTCAAAACATTTTTGTGAATTTTTCAGTTAAAATGTTCAAA
>CM031947.1:199238-211738 GCA_018749465.1 Paracanthobrama guichenoti | reverse complement strand
ATATCTATAATTCTGACTTTTCTCTACATAATTGATTTATATCTCGCAATTCTGACTTTTCTCTCGCAATTGAGTTTATATCTCGCAATTCTGACTTTTCTCTCACAATTGATTTATATCTCGCAATTCTGACTTTTCTCTCGCAATTGAGTTTATATCTCGCAATTCTAACTTTTTCTCTCGCAATTGAGTTTATATCTCTCAATTCTAACTTTTCTCTCACAATTGAGTTTATATCTCTCAAATCTGACTTTCCTGCGCATATTGCGACTTTATATCTTGCAATTCTAACTTTTTCTCTCATAATTAAGTTTATATCTCTAATTCTAACTTTTCTTCTCGCATAATTCTGACTTTTCTCTGTAATTGAGTTTATATCTAATTCTAACTTTTTCTATAATTGAGTTTATATCTCATAATTCTGACTTTTCTATAATTGAGTTTATATCTACTTAATTCTGACTTTTTCTTGCAATTGAGTTTATATCTCGCAATTCTGACTTTTCTCTCACAATTGAGTTTATATCTTGCAAATCTGACTTTTCTCTTCATAATTGCAACTTTATATCTTGCAATTCTGACTTTTTCTCTGCGTAATTGCGACTTTATATCTCGCATTCTTCTTTTTTCTCACAATTGAGTTTATATCTACTTAATTCTAACTTTTCTCTACAATTGAGTTTATATCTCACAATTCTGACTTTTCTCGCAATTGAGTTTATATCTTGCAATTCTGACTTTTCTCTCGCAATTGAGTTTATATCTCGCAATTCAGATTTTTCTCTCGCAATTGAGTTTATATATCTTCTCACCAATTGAGTTTAATTCAGATTTTTCTCGAATTTTCTACTTAATTGAGTTTATATCTCGCAATTCTGATTCTGACTTTTCTCGTAATTGAGTTTATATCTTGCAAATCTGACTTTCTACTTAATTGCAACTTTATATCTCGCATTTCTGACTTTCTCTCGCAATTGCAACTTTATATCTCGCATTTCTGACTTTTTCTCGCAATTGCGACTTTATATCTTGCAATTTTAACTTTTCTCGCAATGTACAACTTTATAATTGAATTTATATCTACATAATTCTATTTCTTTCTCTACATAATTGAGTTTATATCTACATAATTCTGACTTTTCTCTACTTAATTGAGTTTATATCTGCATCGCAATTCTAACTTTTCTCTTTTAATTGAGTTTATATCTTGCAATTCTAACTTTTCTCTGAGTACTTAATCTTGCAATTTACTTTATCTCTACTAATTGAGTTTAATCTCAAATCTGACTTTCCTGCATAATTGAGTTTATATCTCGTAATTCTAACTTTTTCTCTCGCAATTGAGTTTATATCTTGCAATTCTAACTTTTCTCTCGCAATTGAGTTTATATCTCTCAAATCTGACTTTCCTGCGCAATTGACTTTATATCTTGCAATTCTAACTTTTCTCTCGCAATTGAGTTTATATCTCTCAAATCTGACTTTCCTGCACAATTGAGTTTATATCTCGCAATTCTAACTTTTTCTCTCACAATTGAGTTTATATCTTGCAATTCTGACTTTTCTACTTAATTGAGTTTATATCTCTTAAATCTGACTTTCCTGCGCAATTGAGTTTATATCTCGCAATTCTAACTTTTTCTCTCGCAATTGACTTTATATATCTTGCAATTCTAACTTTTCTCTTGCAATTGACTTTATATCTCGCAATTCTAACTTTTCTCTACTTAATTGAGTTTATATCTATAATTCAGACTTTTTTCTTGCAATTGAGTTTATATCTTGCAATTCTGACTTTTCTCTCGCAATTGAGTTTATATCTTGCAAATCTGACTTTCCTTCACAATTGCAACTTTATATCTCGCAATTCTGACTTTTTCTCGCAATTGCGACTTTATATCTCGCAATTCTGACTTTTTCTCTCACAATTGAGTTTATATCTCGCAATTCTAACTTTTTCTCTCGCAATTGAGTTTATATCTCACAATTCTGACTTTTCTATAATTGAGTTTATATCTACTTAATTCTGACTTTTCTCTACTTAATTGAGTTTATATCTACTTAATTCAGATTTTTCTCTACTTAATTGAGTTTATATCTCGCAATTCTGACTTTTCTCTCGCAATTGAGTTTATATCTTGCAAATCTGACTTTCCTTCGCAATTGCAACTTTATATCTTGCATTTCTGACTTTCCTTCGCAATTGCAACTTTATATCTCGCATTTCGGACTTTTTCTCGCAATTGCGACTTTATATCTTGCAATTCTAACTTTTTCTCTCTTAATTGAGTTTATATCTACATAATTCTAACTTTTTCTCATAATTGAGTTTATATCTATAATTCTGACTTTTCTCTATAATTGAGTTTATATCTACATAATTCTAACTTTTTCTCTTAATTGAGTTTATATCTTGCAATTCTAACTTTTCTCTACTTAATTGAGTTTATATCTCTCAAATCTGACTTTCCTCTTGCAATTGAGTTTATATCTACATAATTCTAACTTTTTCTCTACTTAATTGAGTTTATATCTTGCAATTCTAACTTTTCTCTACTTAATTGAGTTTATATCTCTCAAATCTGACTTTCCTGCGCATAATTGACTTTATATCTTGCAATTCTAACTTTTCTCTATAATTGAGTTTATATCTCTCAAATCTGACTTTCCTGCGCAATTGAGTTTATATCTCTATAATTCTAACTTTTTCTCTATAATTGACTTTATATATCTTGCAATTCTAACTTTTCTCTCGCAATTGACTTTATATCTCGCAATTCTAACTTTTCTCTTGCAATTGAGTTTATATCTATAATTCTAACTTTTCTCTATAATTGAGTTTATATCTCATAATTCTGACTTTTCTCTCGCAATTGAGTTTATATCTTCCAAATCTGACTTTCCTTCGCAATTGCAACTTTATATCTCGCATTTCTGACTTTCCTTTGCAATTGCAACTTTATATCTCGCATTTCTGACTTTTTCTCGCAATTGCGACTTTATATCTTGCAATTCTAACTTTTTCTCTACTTAATTGAGTTTATATCTACATAATTCGGACTTTTCTCTACATAATTGAGTTTATATCTACTTAATTCTGACTTTTCTCGCAATTGAGTTTATATCTCGCAATTCTGACTTCTCTCGCAATTGAGTTTATATCTTGCAAATCTGACTTTCCTTCGCAATTGCAACTTTATATCTCGCATTTCTGACTTTTTCTATAATTGCAACTTTATATCTCGCATTTCTGACTTTTCTACATAATTGCGACTTTATATCTATAATTCTAACTTTTTCTCTCATAATTGACTTTATATCTTGCAATTCTAACTTTTCTCTACTTAATTGACTTTATATCTATAATTCTAACTTTTCTCTGCAATTGAGTTTATATCTACATAATTCTGACTTTTCTCTCATAATTGAGTTTATATCTATAATTCTGACTTTTCTCTATAATTGAGTTTATATCTCATAATTCTGACTTTCTCTCATAATTGAGTTTATATCTATAATTCTGACTTCTCTATCGCAATTGAGTTTATATCTTGCAAATCTGACTTTCCTTATAATTGCAACTTTATATCTCGCATTTCTGACTTTTCTCTTAATTGCGACTTTATATCTTGCAATTCTAACTTTTTCTCTATAATTGAGTTTATATCTACGCAATTCTAACTTTTTTCTCTACTTAATTGAGTTTATATCTTACAATTCTAACATTTTCTCGCATAATTGACTTTATATCTTACAATTCTAACTTTTCTCTCTTAATTGAGTTTATATCTCTCAAATCTGACTTTCCTGCGCAATTGAGTTTATATCTCGCAATTCTAACTTTTTCTCTACTTAATTGAGTTTATATCTACATAATTCTGACTTTTCTCGCTTAATTGAGTTTATATCTCTCAAATCTGACTTTCCTGCACAATTGAGTTTATATCTCATAATTCTAACTTTTCTCTATAATTGAGTTTATATCTACTTAATTCTAACTTTTTCTCTCGCAATTGACTTTATATCTTGCAATTCTAACTTTTCTCTCGCAATTGACTTTATATCTCACAATTCTGACTTTTCTCTCGCAATTGAGTTTATATCTCGCAATTCTGACTTTTCTCTCGCAATTGAGTTTATATCTCGCAATTCTGACTTCTCTCATAATTGAGTTTATATCTTGCAAATCTGACTTTCCTTCGCAATTGCAACTTTATATCTCGCATTTCTGACTTTTTCTCGCAATTGCGACTTTATATCTTGCAATTCTAACTTTTTCTCTCGCAATTGAGTTTATATCTCGCAATTCTAACTTTTCTCTCGCAATTGAGTTTATATCTCGCAATTCTAACATTTTCTCTTGCAATTGACTTTATATCTTACAATTCTAACTTTTCTCTCGCAATTGAGTTTATATCTCTCAAATCTGACTTTCCTGCGCAATTGAGTTTATATCTCGCAATTCGGACTTTTCTTAATTGTGAGATAAACGTTGCAATTATCTTTTAAAATGTTTTATCCTGAGGCGGGATCAAGCTTCCATAAATACCTGATACACTACCATTGAAGGGTCTGGGGTAAGATTTAAAAAATAAATGAAAACTCTTATTCAGCAAGGGTGCACTAAATTGATCAAAAGTGACAGTAAAGACATTTATAATGATACAAAAGATTCCATCTCAAATAAATGCTGTTCTCCTGGACTTTCATCAAAGAATCCTGAGAAATAAAATGTATCATTGTTTCCATGAGCTCAACTGTTTTTTACACTGATAATAATCATAAATGTTTCTTGAGCAGTAAATCATGGATCAGTAAATGAAGGATCATGTGACATTAAAGGTAAATTATATTTTACTATATATTCACATAGAAAACAGCTGTCTATTATTACTGTTTACTTTATTTTCAATAGTCCTTTTCTTCATAAATATTCACCCCACCAACCATGACAATCGAATCGAGCTTAAAATGTATCAAGCATCATCATCCTATAATGTTTTTTTCTTCTTTTCCGTTCTGAGAGACTGAGCATGTGTGAAAAGCTGCCGGCGGCATCATCAGAGAAAAGCTCCAGATCCTACAAGCTTCATTTAGCAGGAAAACCTTCCAGTGCTGGAAAATATTCCAGCCAAAAACACGCCAGGGGAAAAAGAGAGTCAAGTCAGCAGAAACGGCCCAAACGGCACGGCTTAAAAATAACTGAATTGAGATCATTTCTTTTCTACTGCGGAAAGCTGATATAAATAATTCCACATAAAAAGAGTGGCGTTAAAGCTGAAGGGAGGAATGATTGGTGAGCGGCAGCCGCGATGGCGCCGGTGTTTGAGCGAAGCTCGCGGGACGTTTCGAGGCAGCTCTCCAACCAAAATCAAGACGATGTTGCTTTAACTTTGAAGTAAACGATCGGTTGTGATGCGGTCATGAGACGATGTTGATTTGAAGAGATTATACAGATGATAAATGTCATTTTCTGGATGTTTCTCATATCCCGAGTCACTGTAACGGAATGATTTCTCCAAAGTGTGTTTAAAACATTTGGGTAACACTTTGGGCCCTATTTTAATGAGCTGAGCACGGCACAGGTGCTCTTAGGGCGTGTCCGAATCCACTTTTGCTAGTTTGATGGGAAAAACGGTCTGTGCACCAGGCGCATGGTCCAAAAGGGTTGTCCCTCGTCTCTTAATGAGTCATGGGTGTGTTTTGGGCGTAACGTGCAATAAACCAATCAGAGTCTCATCTCCCTTTCCCTTTAAAAGCCAGCTGCACTAAATAATAATCATATTTAAAAATGTGTGTGTGTGTGTGTGTGTGTGCTGCTAGTCCCTGTGTGTATAAGCAGAGTGTACACACATTGTGCACCGCCTATAGGCTCATTTTACTAACGCACCCTTTAAAGGGGTCCATAACACACACAGAGTTTGTGCCAGTCTCGTGTTGATCTTGAGTATCTATAGAGTAGTGTCGATCCTTCACATCTCCCAAGAGTCTTTAGTTTATCATATTTATAAAAGACAGATACACTGTACCGATTCTTTCTGAGAACAGCCGAGCTCGTGGAGGCGTGCAGTGGGCGGAGCTAAAGAGTCACACACACACACACTATATGTTGGTGTTGTTCAGATTATATGCACTTGTGCGCCGATTGCCAACAAAACACACACATGTGATGCACTTTCACTCCCGCCTGCGGTTTCCACTCATGACTGGGAACAAACACACACACTTGCAGAACTCTAGAACACAAACTGCATCCACTGTTCCCTTAACGCTGGGTTATTTGTGAAGCTGAACAAGGTGATCTTTCCCTCACACCAGAAACACACTTCTATAGCGTCTAAAAACACAACGCCAGCGTCGTCGACGGCTCCTGTAACCCGAACAAAGCTCGATAATGGACACAGTCTTGCTCTGTTTGATGTGTGTGTGTGCATCCTGGAGAAGTGCCCATATAAGGAATTCCACGGTTTATGACGTCATACAGTGCCATGCACAAAACTAGTTTGAATCCTGAAGGAGTGTATTTGGCACAGAAATACTCCGTCATACGTCCAACTCTTGTTTTGACATGTTGTCCATGTTTAGCATGAGTATCAACTCTTTAACAGTGTAAATAAGACAGAATGCATGAAATAGCATTAGAACCCCCTTTAAATAACACAAAAATACTGCGCTGTTGACTTTAGAGCAGGTTTGTGTTGGTCAATGGTCAGTGGTTTTCAGTTCCTCACAACAGCAACACGCCAACAATGCTCCTGAACACACCTGGTGTTCAGACCAGACGCCCATGGGTGAACAGATGCGCCAGTGCATTTGATATTTAAACACCGTGGAGCTGGACGTGAACATGAGAACTGCGTTAGGATTAAACTAGCAGAACACACTTGCGTCGCGCCTGCCGGGTGTATGATAGGACCCTACATTTTACAGTGTCATTGTTACATGTAGTTACTATAGTAATAATGATACATTTTTGCATAATTACATGCAACTATTAACCAAACAATCCCTAATCCTGTAGTAAATACGTGTACATGTAATATTACTCAGTACTTACAGTGTCACAAAGACACCTTAAAATAAAGTGTAACCAACATTTATTTGAGCATCCTAGCCGACCCAACACAGCAAAACCGGATCAAAACTCTCAATCTGAAACCAAAAACTTGACAAACGTCTCACCTCGTCGTCCTTGTACCAGGACAGCGATTCGGCCGTCAGGACAAACCAGTACTCCTTGGCTCCGCCCTTCATGATGCCAATGTTGTTGATGGTCAGCCAGCCCTTCCTGATCACCTGAAATACACAGAGGTCAGAGGCCATGTGTATTACTGCATACTGTTCAGTATAGTGTATACTGCCTACTGACAAACATAATAATCTGTCTGCAGTGATGAACACTTAACGGGATAGTTCACCCAAAAATGAAAATTACCACATGATTTACTCTCCCTCAAGTCATCCTAGGTGTGAATGACATTCTTCTTTCAGATGAACACAGAGTTATATTAAATAATGTCCTGGCTCTTCCAAACTTTATAATGGCAGCCCAAAATTTGAAGCCCAAAAAAGTGCATCTGTCCATCATATAACTGCTCCACACAGCTCTGGGGGGTTAATAAAGGCCTTCAGAATCGAAGCCATGTGTTTGTGTGAGAAAAATATCCATATTTAACACGTTAAAAAGTCAAATATCTAGCTTTGCCTTCTGTAGCCACCTTGGGTGAACTATCCCTTTAACCAAAACATACTATACACACGCACATACATGTGGACACAAATACTTGGTCATATTATTTCAGAAAGTACATACAGTGCAAAGAAAAAGTGTGTGAACCGCTTGTAGAATCCGTGAAAATGTGAATAATTTTAACAAAATGAAAGAGATCATACAAAACTTTTTTATTTAGTGCTGTCCTGAATAAGATATTTTACATAAAAAAAATGTTTACATATAGTCCACAAGACAAAAAACAGCTGAATTTATTAAAAATGACCCGTTCAAAAGCTTATGAACTATTGATTCTCAATACTGTGTGTCATTCCCTGATGATCCACGGCTGTGTGTGTGTGTGTGTGTGTGTGTGTGTGTGTGTGTGTGTGTGTGTGTGTGTGTGTGTGTGAGTGTGCGAGTGCGAGTGCGAGTGTGAGTGTGAGTGTGCGTGTGTGTGTGTGTGTGTGTGTGTGTGTGAGTGTGAGTGTGAATGTGAGAGTGTGTGTGTATATACATCTGTTAGTGTATAAACATTTTCACAGATTCTGCATGTGTTCTTGAGTTGCTGTGGCAGTAACACACCTCAGGTCTCAAGGGGGCGCTAGAGTTCCTTTAAATGCTGCTATTGCTAAACTAGATATACAGTACCGGTCAAAAGTTTGGAAACATTACTATTTTTAATATGAAAAAAAGTCTCTTCTTCTCACAAAGGCTGCATTTATTTAATAAAAAATACAGTAAAAAAATAAATAAATAAATAAATAAATAAAGTTAAATCAGCTGTTCTCTATGTGAATATATAGTAAAGTGTGATTTATTCCTGTGATCAAAGCTGAATTTATCATCATTACTCCAGTCTTCAGCGTCACATGATCCTTCACTGATCATTACTCCAGTCTTCAGTGTCACATGATCCTTCACTGATCATTACTCCAGTCTTCAGCGTCACATGATCCTTCACTGATCATTACTCCAGTCTTCAGCGTCACATGATCCTTCACTGATCATTACTGCAGTCTTCAGCGTCACATGATCCTTCACTGATCATTACTGCAGTCTTCAGCGTCACATGATCCTTCACTGATCATTACTGCAGTCTTCAGCGTCACATGATCCTTCACTGATCATTACTGCAGTCTTCAGCGTCACATGATCCTTCACTGATCATTACTGCAGTCTTCAGCGTCACATGATCCTTCACTGATCATTACTGCAGTCTTCAGCGTCACATGATCATTACTGCGGTCTTCACATGATCCTTCACTGATCATTACTGCAGTCTTCAGCGTCACATGATCCTTCACTGATCATTACTCCAGTCTTCAGCGTCACATGATCCTTCACTGATCATTACTCCAGTCTTCAGTGTCACATGATCCTTCACTGATCATTACTCCAGTCTTCAGCGTCACATGATCCTTCACTGATCATTACTCCAGTCTTCAGTGTCACATGATCCTTCACTGATCATTACTCCAGTCTTCAGCGTCACATGATCCTTCACTGATCATGATACTTCCAGATCATTACTCCAGTCTTCAGCGTCACATGATCCTTCACTGATCATTACTCCAGTCCAGTCTTCACTGATCATTACTGCAGTCTTCAGCGTCACATGATCCTTCACTGATCATTACTCCAGTCTTCAGCGTCACATGATCCTTCACTGATCATTACTCCAGTCTTCAGTGTCACATGATCCTTCACTGATCATTCACTGATCCCACTCCAGTCTTCAGCGTCACATGATCCTTCACTGATCATTACTGCAGTCTTCAGTGTCACATGATCCTTGATCATTACTTCACTGATCCTTCACTGATCATTACTCCAGTCTTCAGCGTCACATGATCCTTCACTGATCATTACTCCAGTCTTCAGCGTCACATGATCCTTCACTGATCATTACTCCAGTCTTCAGCGTCACATGATCCTTCACTGATCATTACTCCAGTCTTCAGCGTCACATGATCCTTCACTGATCATTACTGCAGTCTTCAGTGTCACATGATCCTTCACTGATCATTATTACCAGTCTTCAGCGTCACATGATCCTTCACTGATCATTACTCCAGTCTTCAGCGCTTCACATGATCCTTCACTGATCATTACTGCAGTCTTCAGTGTCATCATGATCAGTCTTCACTGATCATTACTCCAGTCTTCAGCGTCACATGATCCACATGATCCTTCACTGATCATTACTGCAGTCTTCAGCGTCACATGATCCTTCACTGATCATTACTCCAGTCTTCAGCGTCACATGATCCTTCACTGATCATTACTCCAGTCTTCAGTGTCACATGATCCTTCACTGATCATTACTGCAGTCTTCAGCGTCACATGATCCTTCACTGATCATTACTGCAGTCTTCAGTGTCACATGATCCTTCACTAATCATTCTCAGATGAGGATCTGATGCTCAACACACATTTATGATTATTATCAGTGGTAAAAACAGTTCCTTAATATTGATTTTTTTTATAATTCATATTTTTCTCTCCTCTCCTTGAACTGTCACCTTATCGTGGTGGAGGGGTTTGAGTACCCGAATGACCCTGGGAGCTATGTTGTCTGGGGCTATATGCCCCTGGTAGGGTCTCCCAAGGCAAACAGGTCCTTGGTGACGGGCCAGACTAAGAGCAGTTCAAAAAACCCAGTTCAAAAAACCCAGTATGAGTCTAATTAAAACAAGGACCTGTTTAAAACCCGGGGTTTGGGCTCGTATGCGAGCGCCTGGTGGCCGGGCCTGCCCCCACGGGGCCCGGCCGGGCTCAGCCCGAACGAGCGACGTGGGGCCACCCTCCCGTGGGCTCACCACCTGCGGGAGGAATCATATGGGGCCGGTGCATAGTGGATCGGGCAACAGTCGAAGGCTATTCTTTTTTTTTTATTTTTTTTTTTTATTAATTAAAGAATCATGTTTCATGTTTCCAACATGATTTATGAAGGACCATGTGACACTGAAGACTGGAGAAATTCACAGAAATAAATTATTTATATTATAAGGGTATTAAAATTACGAAACCTCTCGAGATTAATTTCTGAAAAAATGTGGTAATACAATGTTGAGAATAAACAGTATTGTTGCTGTTAGCCTGTTAGTATATATATATATATATATATATAATATCTGTTAGTGTGTATATATAATATCTGTTAGTGTGTATATATAATATCTGTTAGTGTGTATATATATATATATATATATATATATATATATATAATATCTGTTAGTGTGTATATATATATATATATATATATAATATCTGTTCCCATTCAGTCGGTCACTCTCGACGCCACGTCGAATGCCGGCGAATAGGAATCTCGCATCGAGAGCCAATCTACTTTGAGTGTAACTAAAACGAGCCAATGCACATTGGCATGCAATGATTGCACCAGGTGCTCATGCCACGCTGTGCGGGTATAAATGAGACACAGGTGATTGCATCAAATTAGCATTTTGCTTCGGAGCCGAGTGGTAGATGGTTACGCCAGCTATCACTCCCTACCGCGCAGTGACTGACGCGGAGCGCCGCCGGAAGCGATCTCTTCAGTCGGTGTTGGTGTGACGGCACTGCAGCGGGTCGTGTGGTTTCGATCATCTCTTTTTGTTGTTCGTTAGAACGATCACAAGGGCTGTTCTCACAGCTGGTTCGGTGCGCTAGGTGGAGAGCGCTAAAAAGCCGTCCCACGGCTGGTAAGCGCCCTCGTGAGAGAGAGAGCGCGCACGTCAGGCTGCACTACCCCTGACTGTGTCGCGCGACCCCTCCCCTGCGTGCTTCAGCACCAAGGAGAGCGTCCTTCTGAAAGAGCTTGCACAGATAGAGCTTGCGTCTCTTTTCAAGATGACATTCTATCTGTGTGTTTCTGGATGCGGTGGTTTCCTGTCACCGAGGATGGTCATCAGCGCTGTATCTCGTGTTTGGGCGTTCAGCACGCTGAGGCAGCGCTGGTGGATGAGTCATGTTCTCACTGCGGGAACATGACCATCTCGGAGTTGCGATCGCGGCTCCGTCTCGCATGGGCGGAGCCCCGTGCCTCTGCCTCGATCTAACCCTCCTCAGAGGGTTACTTCAGGCAATAGCCCGGCTGATTTGAGGGTTACAGTGAGCGCGTTTCCCCAGGAACCAACCCCGGGAACCCTCATCCCTCTCGCACTCCGCAGCCAGTAGAGCTGCCATTGAAGCGCGGTGGGCCGTCCACGAGATGTGCACCATCCGTATCCTTTGGGGCTCCCTTGAGGACCAGATGTCCATCGCTGCATCGGAGGGAGGGTCAGAACTCTCTGGAGAGGATGTGTCGGCGCAGGGGGCTCCTCCAGGTAGACCCGCTGTGCCCGATACTGATCCAGAGATGATGGCTATGCTTGCCCGGGCCGCCGAGAGAGTCGGGCTCGTGTGGAACCCTCCACCGTGTCCTGAACCCTCAAGGCTGGATGATTGGTTTCGGGGTGGCCCATGCTGGTTCTCAGCGCCCCACCCCGGTGCCTTTTTTCCCGGAGGTGCACGAGGAGCTCACAAGGTCGTGGACGGCACCTTTTACTGAAAGTTTCAGAGGCTCCTGGGGCATATGGCAGCCGCGGCAGCAGTAACGCCGCTCGGCCTGCTTCATATGAGACCGCTTCAGCATTGGCTACACGGCCGAGTCCCGAGATGGGCGTGGCAACGCGGCACTCACCGGGTGAGCATCACACGGCCTGTCGCCAGTCCTTCAGTCCGTGGTCCGACCCCCTCGTTCCTTCGGGCTGGAGTGCCCCTGGAACAGGTGTCCAGGCATGCTGTG